>JAWPHD010004575.1:15000-183948 GCA_037043455.1 Cyrtodaria siliqua | reverse complement strand
CTTCTTCTTCTTCTTCTTCTTCTTCTTCTTCTTCTTCTTCTTCACAGATTGACGATCAAAGACAGAAGCCATGTCAGTATAATTATGTAACACCATGATTTATTTTATGTTATACACAAACTATCTTGCACAAAAAATTCCATTGATGTAATTTTGTTTGTAATAGTGTTTCCATTCTGCATGCCGTCATTACGTTAAGTTACAATGTATACGTGTTTATTTTGTGCATTGTGTAAATATATAAATATTCAAGTTGGATAATAATGCAAGAAATCGTTGAACTGAAGTGGGCATTAAATATAGCCGATACCAGCACAGCAGATAAGTAGTTGATCCGGTTTCAGTTATTTATGGTAAGCGGTGGTCCAAAAACTTAAAATGTCGAAATATTCAACAGGAAAGAACGAAACTTTACCTCTTTTTTTTAATTTTCCATGAAGAAAGAACTAATACATCAGTATAATACACGACACAATTCCTGTATTACTATGCGTGCATTACATCGGTATTAAGTGCACCGCACGTATTTATCATCCATTATTAGTGCAGGTTATTCCTGTATTACTATGCGTGCATTACATCAGTATTAAGTGCACTCCACGTATTTAGCATGTATTATTAGTGAAGGTTATTCCTGTATTACTATGCGAGCATTACATCTGTATTAAGCGCACACCATGTATTTAGCATGTATCATTAGTGCAGGTTATTCCTGTATTACAATGTCTGCATTACATCAGTATTAAGCGCACACCACGTCATTACAATACATTATTATTGCAGGTTATTCCTGTGTTAATTTGCGTGCTTTACATTATTATCAAGTGCACTCCACGTGCAATATACCATTGAATGAAACACAGAAAAAACAAGCAGTTACGTTTTTACAGGGGTATAGTCGGGGGTGGGTGGTTGGGGTGGGAGGGGGGATGGGGTGAATTAGGCGGCGGGGTTTGTTTGTTGGTTGAGAGGGGTTTTACGTAATAAAAGCACGTTTGAGGCTATATAAGACGATCAATTTTGTTAGTGGTGGGAACAGATTCACTCACGTTTTCTTGGATAGAACCGGTACTGTATACCTCCTACGTCCGTAAAAAATAACACTTTCTCACTTGCAAGACAAGCTCCCAGTGGGATTCGAACCGCAGCGGAAAGAGGCGAGAAGTTTGAAGTTTTCATGAATGAACCCGACATTAACAGAAGCGCAAATTATGTCTGTACTCCTAGTAACTGAGTGACCCCATTCGTACTATCCCGATCAATGCCATGGAATCATATCTCAAAGTATCTCGAAATATCAATATTTTAATCCAACTGCATTTTATATCATAAACTTAAAAATAGTGCTAAGTTCAAGATACGTTTAACAACGCCCTTTGTTATTATCGGAGACTATCTCTCCCAGAGTACATGCAAGGAACGACAACTCTGGTAGAGATTGTATCGGAGACGGCTCTGTGTAACCTACATTGTTGATAAATCATTGACATAGCCCAGTTTGTCACCAAGTTCACTATTACTCGTTACCTAGTTTAATTCTAGTAAATCTTGGTACAAATGCGGGTTGTCTGAATTGTATACTGTAGTCCTACCATGCGATTTGGGTATAGATTAAGCAGCTTCGATAAAACAAACCAGGACGAATTCGACGGCGCGCCATCGCAAATACCCACGTTTTCTTCATACAGGTCACCCCCACCCCACACACACACATACAGGAGAACAATATATTGTTATACACTGTAATCTCTTCATCAAAATGTTCGTTTGAGACATAATTAAAAAAAGAAATTGACCCCCTGATACCCTCACCCACCACCCACCTCCTGGGCCCCCGAGCAGACGTCCGACGAAATAATAAAATCATTTGATATGTTGTTTATCTTTCATAGACAATTACATACACCAAGTTATGTGCAAAAAATATGGAAAAAATAGTGTAATTGAATTGTTTGTGTAATTGAATTGTGTAATTTAATTGATCTTTTGACCCCCGAGGTCCCTGGGTGCGGAACCATCATCCTAATGTTTCATTTGAGACATAATTACACACACACACAAAATTATCCCACCCACCCTGGGTCCGTGGGCAGACGTCCGAGTTCGAACTAATAAAATCGTGTTTCATATGTTATTTATCTCTCACAGACGATTACATACACCAGAAAACGTGGGTATAATAATTATAGCTTCTTCTCATGGTTTCATGTTAATTAATACATGTTCTTGCCTGCTGTTATATGCAAATTATTTGAGGGAATTTTACTTTTAGATACCTTGTTTTACCGTTTTTAATGCGTAACCTTGTTTATTGCACATGCATTATTTTATTACCACAATTTTCTTCGACGTCGATAAAATGAAAATACAATATATTTTCAAGGACTAAATCTTTTTCAACTTAGGCAACACGAAATGACCTTGCTCTGTCATCCAAGGCTGCTTTTTAAATTCTGTTATGTTGACGAAGACAATGTGTTTTCTCACACCATTCAGCTTTAGAAGCGGATAACTTGCATATTTCACATGACAGCTGAATATTACTAATTTCTTGTTATTAGCATAAAATGGATTTTAGAGTTTGTGTTATTTTCGAAAAAAGTTGAAGTCTAAGATGATTTTATTTCGAATATCTGTCTCACGTGATTGTCACTATAGTCATTATGGCAAAGACCAACCCCGGGATAGTCACTATAGTTACTATGACAAAGACCAACCCCGGGATAGTCACTATAGTTACTATGGCAAAGACCAACCCCGGGATAGTCACTATAGTCACTATGGCAAAGACCAACCCCGGGATAGTCACTATATTCACTATGGCAAAGACCAACCCCGGGATAGTCACTATAGTCACTATGGCAAAGACCAACCCCGGGCTAGTCACTATAGTCACTATGGCAAAGACCAACCCTAGGATAGTCACTTTAGTCATTATGGTCAAGACCAACCCCGGGATAGTCACTATAGTTACTATGACAAAGACCAACCCCGGGATAGTCACTATAGTTACTATGGCAAAGACCAACCCCGGGATAGTCACTATAGTCACTATGGCAAAGACCAACCCTGGGATAGTCACTATAGTCACTATGGCAAAGACCAACCCCGGGATAGTCACTATAGTCACTATGGCAAAGACCAACCCTGGGATAGTCACTATAGTCATTATGGTCAAGACCAACCCCGGGATAGTCACTATAGTTACTATGGCAAAGACCAACCCCGGGATAGTCACTATAGTTACTATGGCAAAGACCAACCCCGGGATAGTCACTATAGTCACTATGGCAAAGACCAACCCTGGGATAGTCACTATAGTCACTATGGCTAAGACCAACCCCGGGATAGTCACTATAGTCACTATGGCCAAGACCAACCCCGGGATAGTCACTATAGTCACTATGGCAAAGACCAACCCTGGGATAGTCACTATAGTTACTATGGCAAAGACCAACCCTGGGATAGTCACTATAGTCACTATGGCCAAGACCAACCCCGGGATAGTCACTATAGTCACTATGGCAAAGACCAACCCCGGGATAGTCACTATAGTTACTATGGCAAAAACCAACCCCGGGATAGTCACTATAGTCACTATGGCCAAGACCAACCCCGGGATAGTCACTATAGTCACTGTGGCCAAGACCAACCCCGGGATAGTCACTATAGTCATTATGGTCAAGACCAACCCCGGGATAGTCACTATAGTCACTATGGCAAAGACCAACCCTGGGATAGTCACTATAGTCACTATGGCTAAGACCAACCCCGGGATAGTCACTATAGTCACTATGGCCAAGACCAACCCCGGGATAGTCACTATAGTCACTATGGCAAAGACCAACCCTGGGATAGTCACTATAGTTACTATGGCAAAGACCAACCCTGGGATAGTCACTATAGTCACTATGGCCAAGACCAACCCCGGGATAGTCACTATAGTCACTATGGCAAAGACCAACCCCGGGATAGTCACTATAGTTACTATGGCAAAGACCAACCCCGGGATAGTCACTATAGTCACTATGGCCAAGACCAACCCCGGGATAGTCACTATAGTCACTGTGGCCAAGACCAACCCCGGGATAGTCACTATAGTCATTATGGTCAAGACCAACCCCGGGATAGTCACTATAGTTACTATGGCAAAGACCAACCCCGGGATAGTCACTATAGTCATTATGGTCAAGACCAACCCCGGGATAGTCACTATAGTTACTATGGCAAAGACCAACCCCGGGTTAGTCACTATAGTTACTATGGCAAAGACCAACCCCGGGATAGTCACTATAGTCACTATGGCCAAGACCAACCCCGGGATAGTCACTATAGTCACTGTGGCCAAGACCAACCCCGGGATAGTCACTATAGTTACTATGGCAAAGACCAACCCCGGGATAGTCACTATAGTTACTATGGCAAAGACCAACCCCGGGATAGTCACTATAGTTACTATGGCAAAGACCAACCCCGGGATAGTCACTATAGTCATTATGGTCAAGACCAACCCCGGGATAGTCACTATAGTTACTATGGCAAAGACCAACCCCGGGATAGTCACTATAGTCATTATGGTCAAGACCAACCCCGGGATAGTCACTATAGTTACTATGGCAAAGACCAACCCCGGGTTAGTCACTATAGTTACTATGGCAAAGACCAACCCTGGGATAGTCACTATAGTCACTATGGCAAAGACCAACCCTGGGATAGTCACTATAGTCACTATGGCAAAGACCAACCCCGGGATAGTCACTATAGTTACTATGGCAAAGACCAACCCTGGGATAGTCACTATAGTCATTATGGCCAAGACCAACCCCGGGATAGTCACTATAGTTACTATGGCAAAGATCAACCCCGGGATAGTCACTATAGTCACTATGGCAAAGACCAACCCCGGGATAGTCACTATAGTTACTATGGCAAAGACCAACCCCGGGATAGTCACTATAGTCACTATGGCAAAGACCAACACCGGGATAGTCACTATAGTCACTGTGGCAAAGACCAACCCCGGGATAGTCACTATAGTTACTAGGGCAAAGACCGACCCCGGGATAGTCACTGTATAATCTCTAAACATTCAGACACATGCACACCATATACATTTTTATTTCACTTTTGGTTTAAAAAGTACCGTCATATGTAATCAATAAAATGATTAGACATTTTCCTCTGGTATTTTAGGTGTATCGTTATACACAGCTATAGAATCTTTAAATGACCTAAAATATTGTCTATAGATGGCTAATAAAGGTAATGATTGTATTTACCTACCCAAATGACGCCTATAAAAAATACTTTTATGTATCGATGATATACGAGGGTGCTTCAAAAAGTTCTGTCACTAGGCATATATCCTTGTGAACTGGATATTACACTGAGATAAAGTAGTGTATTTATAGTACTACTGGGTTCGCTTTCTTAAATTCCACAACAAAAATGAAAAATTTCCGGTTATTTATACCCCTGAATTACTTTCCCCTACTACACCTTTTGGATACTGGCATCTCTGAAAATGTTCTTGTTACAAAACGTTATAAAAATATTGGTATAATTCTATGCTTTTAAATGTTCTTGTACGCCATCTGTTGTTATTCGCCCAAAATCCATGAAAATGACTGTCGAGAATTCGGAAAGGCCTTGCTGCAAACCAGATATGAGTGAATGCATGTCCCTTAATTTTAGCAGAAATGACACTGATTTTCTTTATTTTGTTTACTGAAATGTTATAATATCTTTTAAATGTCGTAATTATTTTCATAATATCAATATGTTTTCATATTTGTTTTACAAATCCTAGTCCTTCAGTGTTTAAATTTCATATTCAGGACATTATTGTAGAATTTTGTACAATGTTTAGTAAAAATATTGATCATCCAAAAACGCTATTTCAGAAGACTGCCCTTCCATTTAATGTACATTTATCATTAAATTAATTTTACGCGTTAGCTCAAAATGTTAATTTCTAAGACAATGCCTTTTCATCTACCATGCTTAAATTCTGAATCTTGTAATGCATAGATATAACTGGTAATGTATGAGAAATTTCAAAGGTCTTCGACAAGTACCTAAAGAGAAACAGGCATTTAAAAAAGTAACAATTAACATACCTGAAAAAACTCAGGACGAAAATACCTCAGTATGTATAAGTGATGTGTATTAAATGTTCCATAACTTTAGTCACACAAAAGATACAGCATTCATTTTACCATCAATGGAATGGTATTGAAACTCTCTTTCATTTGGTGACAAACATCAACACTCACAACGAGCACATAATTGTTAAAACGCGTTAGTGATAGAACTTATTGAATGACTCTCGTACAGCCTCGTCTAGGCGTTGGAGTTTATAGATTAAATCATAAAGTAAATGACACGTGTTATAACTCTAGGCGATCTGAAAAAATATGGGTGTCAACCCAAATACGAATAAAACAATGTACACATGCATTAAACTAGGCTTCAAGAAACATCCAATGTACACATGCATTAAACTAGGCTCCAAGAAACATTCAAAGTACACGTGCATTAAACTAGGCTCCAAGAAACATCCAATGTGCACGTGCATTAAACTAGACTTCAAGAAATATCCAATGTACACATGCATTAAACTAGGCTCCAAGAAACATTCAAAGTACACGTGCATTAAACTAGGCTCCAAGAAACATCCAATGTGCACGTGCATTAAACTAGGCTCCAAGAAACATCGAATGTACACGTGCATTAAACTAGGCTCCAAGAAACATCCAATGTACACGTGCATTAAACTAGGCTCCAAGAAACACCCAGTGTACACGTGCATACAACTAGACTCCAAGAAACATCCTATGTACACATGCATTAAACTAGTCTCCAAGAAACATCCAACGTACACGTGCATTAAACTAGGCTCCAAGAAACATCCAATGTACACGTGCATTAAACTAGGCTCCAAGAAACATCCGATGTACACATGCATTATACTAGGCTCCAATGTACACATGCATTAAACTAGGCTCCAAGAAACATCCAATGTACACATGCATTAAACAAGGCTCCAAGAAACATCCAATATACACATGCATTAAACTAGGCTCCAAGAAACATACAATGCACACATGCATTAAACTAGGCTCTAAGAAACATCAAATGTACACGTGCATTAAACTAGGCTCCAAGAAACATCCAATGTACACGTGCATTAAACTAGGCTTCAAGAAACATCCAATGAACTAGGCTCCAAGAAACATCCAATATATTTATTGTTAATGGAATAGTTTGGTCCAAACAACTCGACAAGTTTTTGTTGTGTAAAACAATGAACCCAACATGAATTAATAAAAAATGATTAACTAGAGACATTTACCTTTTTTCTAACATAAGTATTTAATCTTATTGGTTACAACTTACATGTAATATATTGTATACTTGTATATAATGTCAGTTGATGTATTTTAAGAATTAGACATAATTTTAACAATAATTGACTAGGTTAAGTATGTTAATCAGGCCATAGCAAATCTGATTTGCTATGCTATATTTCTTAAAGATATATTTTAATTGCGTTTATTAGGAGTTTTAAGGGCTACCTCCTCGGACGCGTATTTACAAACTTAGTTTCTTAAAGTATTTATTTTAATTATTTTTAGGTTAGTAATAAATCTGTCAAGTGTATTATATAATCAAGATTAACATTAGGTGCTCAACTCTTACCAGGGCCCAGTTGTTCACAGATCGGTTAGCTTAATCCTTGGTTAGTGTAAACTTACATTTTTTTCATAAAAATATGTTTTGAAATAATACAAATTAAAAAATGTTAATTTGCATTTTAATACTCTCACATGCTCAATTGCTGGTAGAAATATTCATTTATCAGAAATTTAGAGAGATTTGAAATTTTGACTTAACGCTCGGTTTTGGTAATCGATCTTTGAACAACTGGACCCTGGTGTACATACGAATATTATTAACACGATTAAGGAATATTGTATATGTTTGTGTTTTTCAATGCAAATTAACGTATATTTTACTATCGTCTCAGTCACCTTCCGATTGGAGCTACACATGTACGTTTATATTGTATTAGGAAAAATGTATATTTTTATGTTGTTTTGATGTTGTATATTGTGATGAGACGTAAATAGATATATATATATTTACCGAGCTATGGTGTTTTCATACCAATTATTTCATAAAGAATAATTCAACCGAAGGTAACATGCGAACTATAAAATGCATGTGCATATTTTTGTTGTTATTTTGCATTGTTGCCAATTTCCAGATCGCAGCCAGACCCTTTAAGTTTATTCATGGGTTCTTAAAATACCCACGTCTGAATATGCGTAAAACGAATAAGTTGGTAACTCTTAATTCGACGCTGCAGTTTTGGGCTTTTGCCTGCCTGGTTAAAGCCATCTATATGGTGTCTATAGTGTTTATATATATATATATATATATATAAATTAGATACCTCGTCTCGTTTGCCTATTGCTGTTAGGTAAACAATAACAATGACCCATTGACTTTTCACGGATAAGCGCAGTTATTCAGAGGGCGCAATGTAAACGTGCAATAGTTTTGCTTGCTTGGGGTTTAATGCAATTTCAGCATATTTTAGGCTATGTATGTCAGTCGATTTTTAGTGGCGGGGTCAGCCCACCTATTTATTCTTGGGCAGAACCAGTATTGCATACCTCCCACAATCCTTAAGAATCGACACTTTCGACACTTTCTCACTTGCATGTCGAGCTCCGAAAACAAGCATTAAACACGCATTAAAACAAGCATTACTTACAAAGTTAATAGGAAGCAAGGCACGTGACATAACAAACACAACCGGAATGACAATAGGGCTACCGCCTTGGATCGATTAGCACCAAACCTCACTCTTACCCTATTGTCATCCCAATAAAACGGACTGTAAATAAAGAAGTCCCACCAGGTTATATTCTCTAACAAACAACTCAGGTCAGCTTCTTCCAAAAGACTCGCGAAATATACTTAAGAAAGGGATCGTATACTTTCATGAGAGCTACCGCCTTGTATCCCTCACCCGCGTTTAATGCAAGCTACTCGAACACATATTCTCTAGACACATTCTTACACACCTAGAAAACAATAAAATACTTATCTCTCTTCATCATGTCTTCTGATCTGGATACTCCTGTGAAACCCAACTTCTTGCAACCGTGCATGGTCTACTACAGAAATATGATGCTGACAGACAAGAAGAGGCGCTGTGGTCTAGTGGTAGAGCGTTGGATCCATGATCCAAACGTCGTGGGTTCGATCCCCGCCATAATCATATGCGTTGTGTCCCTGAGCAAGACACTTTATCTGCATTGCTTAGTAATGGTTCTACCCAGAAAATCAATCAAGAAGTACCTTAGAAGCGAAAAGCTTACAAACAGGTATAGAATACTGTAAGAATAGAAGGAGCATACTAGACTTCTTGAAGGCCTACCATACAGTCACTCACGAGAAGCTTCTGGCCACGATGAAACAATATGGCGTAGATGGAACCCTAAACTTCTGGATTCGTAATTTTCTAAACCAGCGACATATGCAAGCTTTTAAATTAGTGAAAGGGGCATATGACTGTAAACTGAATGACATCGGAGTCTACTGTATCCGGGTCCGAGTACTCTCTATACTCTAACCGTGTTATATCAACGACCTCCCTAAATTCGTTAGATCACAGTTGCGAATTTTCAAAAGAATAGCTTGTTCTATATAATCATAGCAGCCAAAAAGGACATTCTCTCTCTCTAGGATGACTTTAAAAGACTGGACTCACAACTGAGGCATGCAATGTAATGCCAAAACGTACTACACCATGGGCATATACACTAACTAGTCTAACGTCTACACCCGTATTCTCCAACAAGTCAAGGATAACCACTATCTCGGAGGAACCATATCTGAAGACCTAAAGATAATGCACACATAACAAAGATCATAACAAAGGCCAATTCATCTATCTGGTTCATGAAACGTAACATGAAACACTGCTCAAAGTATTGCAGGTCAGAGTATGTAGCATGTGTGTGATCCACACTAGAATGTAGCTACACAGTCTGGGATCCCTATTAACAGTTTCGTTTGTTTGGTGTTTTACGTCATTGTCAACACATGTAAGTTTATATATGACGGTGTATTTTTTTTGTGGTGGAGTCAGATCAGCCACATTTCCTGAACCAGTACTGTACACCTCCCGCAATCTGTAAGAATCGACACTTCCTCACTTACAAGCCGAGCTCCCAGTGGGTTTCGAACAGGAGACGAACAGGACATAAACATATTGGAAAGTTCAACGCCAAGTTTGTAGATTTGTCACAAATCACGCAGGGATGTGTCACAAATATGCTATCCGACCTGAAACTACCGTAGCTCCCATATAGAAGGAAGTGAAGCAAATTGTCTTCTTCAACAATGTTGTCGAGGGGCTGGTGTCAGCTTTCAAATGCGAAGACTATTCCTGGAAGATATAAACGCCGTATCAATGTAAACATATTCTGTGACTTCCATACTAATAACGTAATCGATAATAAGATCTTAAATATTTCAAAGTGATTAAAAAAAATGTGTTCTGTGAAAGCTGCAATTCCTGTTCGACATTTATACTTACTTTTATCTGAATCTGAATCAAAGCTCTGCGTTGAAGAACCTGTTACGGCATGAACACATCGGGATAAAGGCTGTAACTGTTAGTAGCACTCTACGACAGCTTGCTTTCCAATGATGGTACCAATGATGGCGCACACATGAAACTATCTTCAAGATGGGTCCGGTCTATAAAAAAAAAACTTACTGATTATACTGATTGTTTTTACTCCACTACCAATATTTGAATCACTTTGAAATATTTACGACCTTATTATCTGACCAACAAGGCAGCATTAATAGGAAATGTAAGTAAAACACAAAGATGCTCGTGTATGTATAATTACAAAAAACAATAGCGTAGAAAGCCACAAAGAAGGTACTCAATGATATTTGGCAGAAGCCAGAGCAACAAGAGAATAAACCACGAGGGCACAAGACAAGATTGCAGATAAACATCAAACGTCACCGTCCTTTTGGGCTTTAGGTAAACGTCATTATAGGGTCCACAGCCTGTCCGGTCATTTGCCAATTAAAGAGGAAAGCATTGTGGCGAACTGTAAATGGGTCCACAACCAAGCATGCAGTGCGTTGCAAAATCATAACCTCTTTTGATAAACCTTTTAACAAGCTTAACAGAATAAAGAATGCAAATATAATGCGATAAAGCAATTATAAGTCATTCCCTCTATCGATACCGACTGATAAAATGTCATGGGGGCAAATATAAGTGCCTATAACTATTACGCTTTAGTTTTTAATTAATTGAAGTAGCCCGAAAGGAGTGACCATTTCAATCATATACCCATATAAACCGCTGTTATATGATCCAAATTAAAGACGAGTAGAGTCCATGTAACAAATGCAGGGATTTGCTTTTATTTTCAATTTCCTGAAAATCGCTTGTAATTTGTATGAATATACCCATATCCACCTTTCAGGAATTTGAAGATGAAAATAGGTTTAGCCGTATGCATGCCATCTTCGGGATGGTTAAAATTGTGTACTATTGATTTTATGAATATTGAGTTCTGCTCAACCCGGGGCTAGAGGGCGTGAGCGGTAGCTAGCATATTTCACTACCACTCATGAACAGTCTCAATCAAACCGAGACTGCAATATTTCGTATGTGTCGTGCTCGGCCGTTTCCAAAGGTCCATTATCATACTGCTTTTTTTTAGGGCTACTTTATCTCATCTATGTTACGTATCGATGAATATACTGCAACATAATCTAGACTAAACGGAGTTATTTCACACATATTTCGACTGTTTAATGAAAACGTGAGATAATAATACAGGTAAGCACTGTTTAACTTCCTCCCAACTAACAACTTACCAATATTGAAAGAAAGGCGACATCGAGTATGACGCGATTTTCAGGACCTGTAAGCGAACAGCAGAAAGGAGTTTTCGAGTTCAAATGCTCATTCTGTACGGCATGTGAGAACTATTTCTGTGTCGAATTCCATAATAAAAGCAGTTACAAAAGTCGAATAGGAAATGTAGCATTCAAGGACGAACATGCGCAGAAACAAAGAACAATTTAAAATATGTATAAAGGTTATGACATCACAAACATAAAACGTTGACAATAGGGCTACCAGTAGCAAAATAGGCCGCTGGGGGTGGGTGGGGGTGCGGGGGATTAAACCAGGTTCTATGGTGCACCAAATCTCACTCTTTCCCGAGTGTCATCCCAATAAAACGGAACAGTGTAAATAAAGATAACCCCGCTAGGTTATAAACTCTAACAAACAATGCAACATTAATAAGCAGTATAGATATAACACATAAAGGATCAAAGGAAAGGTTACAGGTCCAACAGGAAGAGTAGCATTCGCAGAATATAGCCACTAAAAAAGTATTACAACGCAAAGGTGATTCGAAAAGTACATCACAAACACATTCAGTAAAAAGGCACATCACAAACATGTAAGGGTTGACAACAGGAGTAACGCCTTGGAACGGTCAGTGGCAAAAGGGACAACCGAGGTGTTTAATCAGTTTAAATCGGGTGCTCCAAACCTCACTCTTACCCTGCCATCATGTCTAAACAACAGGAGAGTGTAAATAAAAATATTCCCGCCGAGTTAACCCCTAATAATAATAAGTAACAATTGAATGAAACGACAGGGAACACAAATCATGTGAAAGTTAACAGACAAGCTCTCAACGCATTACATGGTCCCACCTTAATTCCATTAAGCGATGGGGAAGTTTATATTAGCCGGATTTTATAACGGATATTCAACAATAAAACATGTTTAAAAACACTTTTTACTGAAAAACCTGTTTAAATTACCTACTAAATGTTTATTTTACAATATACACACCTTTTAAAGGCGAAAATAATGTTTTATTTCATGCCCCAAGCCCATCCCCTTTCGCTTCTTGGAGAAGGGGTTGGGTGGGGTATGAAAGTTAATACAAAGACAGCGTAATAAAAATTGAACTAACAGTGGTTAGATAATCATTGCGAGCTTACATGAAACTGAATGATCATACACAGACCCATTTTACAAAGTTACCTCCACTTTTAAAACTAAAACTAAATACAATTTGGAATACTAGAACACACCGTTTGAAGAAAACATTTCCAGCTGGCTTGTGGAACGTCGGTGGTTCTTCCCAGGTGCCCGCCCGTGTAAGAAATTTCTGATGATAAATGTTGTGCTTTAGTGCGTGACTCTGTAATTGCTGAGTCGCTTCTGTGTGGATCACTTGTTTTGCCATAGTGTGTTTCTAATGGTTGTTGTCAACGTAAAAGCAGATTTAAAAATCGAACAGGAAAAGTAGCATTCAAGGACGATAGTCAACCACAAACACACAAAGAAACAAAGAACAGCTATATATAATGATGAATAAAAGGCAATATAAGACATCACAAACACACAAGGGTTGGCAATAGAGCTACCGCAGTGGCAAAAAAGGCTGCTTGGGTTTAAACCAGGTTCTAGGGTGCACCAAACTTCACTCTTACCCTATTGTCATCACAATAAACGGGCAAGTGTAAATAAATATGTCCCCTCCTGGTTATAATCTCTAACAAACAAGGCAGCGTTAATAGGAAATATACGTGAAACACATACATGATCATGTATATATAATATAAAAAAACGAAAGCCTAGAAAGCCACAAAGTAAGTACGCAACAGGAGAACAAACCGTTAAGGGTACGATAAGACAAGATTAAAGACAAATGAAAGCTACCGTCCTATTAGAATTTAGGTAGACGTCATCATAGGGTCCACAATCCGTCCGGTCATCGCACAATTAAAGAAGAAAGCATAGTGGCGAACTGTAAAGAAGTCAACCACTCAACATGCAGTACGTTGTAAAATGATAGGAAAGTGATTATGACGAAGGACCTTACGAAGTTTGTAAATCACATCACCATAGAAGTCAGAATGTGATGTATCTTTTAAAAGTAGATAAGGGTTACAAGAATAAAATAATTTTGCAAAGGGTTTTCGAAGTTTATGGTAACGGTAGCCCTGCTGGAGTAGGTCTTTAGTTGTACACATATTACGAATATTGAAATCCTTAACAGCACTACAAGCTCTAGAGAAACGATTAAAAACTTACCCCATAAGAAATAGCTCGGGAACATCCCCATCTAAATGGGGGATAATTAACAATATCAAAATTAAAATCATCTCTCTTGTCATATATTTTACTAATTATTTCGTCATTTTCAATAGATAGATGTAAATCAAGGAAATAAGCCACAGTATCAGAAATGTTAGCTTTGGTGAGTTGAAGTTCCTTTGGATAGATATTATTAACCATAGTAAAAAAGAAAGGAAGTTTGTAAATCACATCACCATAGAAGTTAGATTGTCAATGTTCAATATGTCATCCAAATACCAAGAGGTGTCATTAAAAATGCTTCAATTACCTCTGCTTGAGTATTGGATGAAAGACTCAACATGAAATCTCATTCATAGCAATACAAGAACAAATCTGCGACAAGAGGTGCACAGTTTGTACCCATAGGGATACCAACAATTTGTCTGTAAACGGTAGTTCCATACTTGACGAAAATATTATCTAATAGTAAAATTAGTGCTTCACAAACTTCTTGGCAAGTCCGCATAGTGTAATTGTCTAAACCGCCGTCAGTAAAAACTAACGTTAGTAAAAAACGCTTTAATATTATTACAGACCAAAACTGTGTTTTTTCTCTAGCGAAAGTATTTTGAATAAGAGCAATAAGCTTGTCTTTGATAAGGAGATGTGGTAAGGTGGTATCGTAAGCACTTATTGATGAAACTTGAAAATCAATTTTATCAAGAACGTCTCCTGAATTTTTAATAGACCAACATTAATTAATTCCAGAGTTTTCGTAAGTTTTAGCACTGTATTAATTTAACGTGATCTTTAACAGCAGTAAGACAAGAAGTTAAACGTTTGGAGATGTTTGTGAAAATGCAGGCACTAGAATTTGAAATAAAGCGGGCCTTATACGGACATTATGTAATTTAGGAATCCAGTACATAGTTGGCAGTTTATTTGGCTTTTCGTCTATCCCAGCCTTGAACGTAGTCCACCGAGTGATATGTGTGGAAACAACATCATTCTCAGTAGATTGAACTGGAGTATACGAATTGAATTGAATTCAATGTTGTTTAACGGCTCATCAACACAGTACAGGTTATTTAGAGCCGCCCCAGAGAGAGGGAAAGGATACATAGAAATCCGGGAACCTGCCCTACTCTTATTATCGAATAGATTCCTATGGTTCTTTAATGTGCTCGGAGGATAGACCGATACACGGGACCGCCCGGTTTACGTCCCCATCCGACGGACGAGGCTAAGGAAAATTGTCTTGCCCAAGAACACACCGATGGAACTCAGTGGCACCACGGAGGATTGAACCATGGGCCTCCGGTTACAAATCCACCGCGCTACCGACTGCGCCACGTATACGAATTATTGCTTCTGATTTCCAGAGAAAAAACATTGACGTAATCATGGTAATGTAGGCGTCAAACAACAATTACATTATTATCTGCATTATCAGCAGGAACTAACACAAATTTATTATGAAATTCTTCAGTTTCCGATTTTAAATTACGAAACGAAAACCTACGACACCATTTTATATTAAAATCCTCAATGGATTTGGCAATCTGAGCACGACATGCATTAAAATCAATAATTGAAGGTAATCTATACTTAGGACCTTTAGAAAACAGATGCCGAATCTGTTTATCGACAATATCAAACTTTCCAGTGATGACATGGCCTGCTGGACTCTACGACGTGGTACTTTAAAGCGTTTCAATTTGATTGCTAAGTTCGTTTCAATTCTGTCAATCTCTTGTTGTGACCTATCGGATTGCCCTGTGGTTGTTGTAGTTCTCAGTTTATCTCTTTCCTTGCACTAGTATGTTTCTGTATGATTGTCGAGTTCACTACTATCAGTCAGGGAACTTTTGAAACCATCACCTTAAATGGTGATGATGTTTCATCATAAACACTTATTCTCATGGTCATGATTTTCCATCATCTTTCTTTCTTCATGCATTCGTTACATTTTCAAAAATAATTCAGGTAACGATTTATCGTCACATAGTATAATCTTGCAAACTTTCAATGAGAAGGTTTTCCATCACCTAGATTGAAACAAGAACAAAACTGTCAACTTGATCAAAGTGAAACGCTTCATTCCTTTCGCGAAACCATACTTTGATATATTCAAGTCAAAGCTAAATTCTTCGTCTATACATTTTTAGAAAATGTTATAACATTCATCAAACAGAATTCGATAAAATTTGGATGCTATGCAGTAACACGTGTTAAGCTTCTGCACCCATTTCTGCCATTTGTCTCGAAAATCAACCCGTGTGTAGACAGGTTCTCGTTTATAAAGCTACTGGCGGGTTCCCTATCTATACTTCTACCGATAAACCAACATATCAACAGGCAACAATAACGGCGATAAACATAGGGACGTGAAATACATTTAAGGTGATGGTTAAAAGTTAAAAGTTTCTGTGAGTCTCTTTTGCCTAAATGCGATTCAATGTGATTGCGGAGTTCACTACAATTACGTGGATAGCATTCTTTGAGATATATTTCCTGTGTGGCTCACTTGTTGTGCTCTAGTACGTTGTTCTGTGATGGATGAATTCACGTTTGTGTCGTCGATCTTTTATATGTGGTGTATTTGTAGCCTTCCTTTAATTCACTTAAACGTTTTTTTTCTGGTGCTTTTGTGCGTTTCTGTGCGGTTTCCGATTTCACTTCTATTATGTGAATAACTTGTTGTACATTCACCTATGTGTGGTTGCTGTCCGACAGTCGTATATTGTACATTCACCTATGTGTGGTTGCTGTCCGACAGTCGTATATTGTACATTCACCTATGTGTGGTTGCTGTCCGACAGTCGTATATTGTACATTCACCTATGTGTGGTTGCTGTCCGACAGTCGTATATTGTACATTCACCTATGTGTGGTTGCTGTCCGACAGTCGTATATTGTACATTCACCTATGTGTGGTTGCTGTCCGACAGTCGTATATTGTACATTGACCTATGTGTGGTTGCTGTCCGACAGTCGTATATTGTACATTCACCTATGTGTGGTTGCTGTCCGACAGTCGTATATTGTACATTCACCTATGTGTGGTTGCTGTCCGACAGTCGTATATTGTACATTCACCTATGTGTGGTTGCTGTCCGACAGTCGTATATTGTACATTCACCTATGTGTGGTTGCTGTCCGACAGTCGTATATTGCCTTAAAGAATCTCAGCATCTCAGTGGCGTTTTAGTCATGCTAACGAGAGTTTATGTATGATAGCTTCACTGATATAACGTTTTAGTCATGCTAACGAGAGTTTATGTATGATAGCTTCACTGATATAACGTTTTAGTCATGCTAACGAGAGTTTATGTATGATAGCTTCACTGATATAACGTTTTAGTCATGCTAACGAGAGTTTATGTATGATAGCTTCACTGATATAACGTTTTAGTCATGCTAACGAGAGTTTATGTATGATAGCTTCACTGATATAACGTTTTAGTCATGCTAACGAGAGTTTATGTATTATAGCTTCACTGATATTTTTTGGAGAATTTGCTGTGCCCATTCTGTGTGGTTGCTGTCATTTATTGCCATTAAGCATATCAGAGGATTTATTGTCGTGCTTTAGCGCGTGCCTGTGCTTATAAGTTGCGGCTACCTTGCTGTGCTCCAGTACATTCATTTCTGAGTGACTACTGCCGTGTATTGCCTTATGATATCTCGGTGGAGGTCGTGTCGTTCTTAAGAATGTTTATGTGTGCTGGCTTCGTCTATATCTTCTCGGTTTCTCGTTGAGTTCTTAAGCGTCGTTCTGTGATTATTGGATATAAATGTGCGAACAGTTTTCCATTTATAAATGAGTTTTATGTTATTGTTTATGTGAACTCAAATCTTTGATGCAAAAAAACAATCATTTTCCTACGTATATAGAAATAAATACATATGTTACGTAGATAAAAACGGTAACATTTGATTTACTGGCCATTTTAAAAAGATGGATCAACGGTGATTATCCTGTTTAATTTACCTTTCTTTCATATTTTTGTTTAAAGCTCGTAATAAGTATTAAGCTCTTAACCCTTAACCCACTACATATATATAATGGACTGTTCTTTCTTCGAATTAAGACCATTCCATTTATGTGATCAGGGTTTACAATGGACGCAATGGCTATTATAGTCGTGTTTAGCGGGTTAAGGGTTAACCTTACCTTTATGATGCATTTTAATAATGAAATAGCAATTTTGGAATTGTCAAGTTTTCTGCATTGGGATCATTTTCCTTTTCTTCTATAAGCTTTAAAGGGACACATGACAATCTCGAGTTTTATTAACGCATTAAAATTAGTTACTCGATTTATTAATCCAACCTCATTTTGACTTTAAAACTGCTTGCATATAATTAAATAAAGAAAATGAGATGTCAAATTTCTTCAATATTATACCATAGTTTTAAATATGTTAATGGTGCAATATTATGAAAAGTTAGTATGTAAAAACAATTTGCTTTTTTGTACTATTGGAATAATTAATATCAATATCCAAATATGGAGGTTCTGTAGAAAAACTACGAGACGCCGTGAGTTTTAAACAGATCAAGATTGCCAAGTGTCCCTTTGAGCTTTCTTTCAAATCATCATCGGTATTGTTATATAACTGTAGTTTATTCAGCTGCCGAAGGCAGCTGATTCTTAAATGTTTTTTTTTATTTGTCTATGGTTAACCGACTGTGAATCATGTAGTTGACGATACGCATGCTTTACACTTTCAATTCGTAGAGAACTTGTCTAAAAAAACGTGAATGGTATAAACACATATTTTGGAATGTGGATATGAAGTTTTTTCGTAGATCAGTGTAAAATACGGCAGAATTATCTCCGGGATCGTTATGTTCGGGATGTTTACGGAGAAGAATGAAATCGTAAGTGCAGCTGAATAAAATCGCAAGTATTGGAATCGAATAAGTGCAACTTTTAAAAAGTATTTTCATGGATAAAGATCCATGTATCCATGAATATATAACGAGAAAGTTTAGCGTTATATCGTCTTTATTTAAAATGTGGTATTTTTATTTCAAATTGATTGCAAAAAGTTCATCAACTAGCAACAGATGTTGAAGAGTTATTGCCCTTGAGTAGAATTCAGCTTGTCCACACTGTCACTTTTAATGATTTCTGATTTTTTAATAAATTTTCATTTGAAGGATTATATCAATAAGACCACGGCCAAGTTTCACAATGAACACTACTGACGCATCCATTGCGTAGTTATTGCTTTTGATAAAAAAAACAGTAACACTTTCTTGCCATCATGTCCGTATGTCCGTCCCGCTTTCTTTCAACTTCTACTACGTATTTCATCCAATTTTCACGAAACCTCTCAGTAGCGCATATTGTCAGGACGTTCCGGTTGAATGATTTTTGGCGGAGTGACGTTGACGTTTTTTGAATCTAATAAAGCTCGTCCGCTCAACTCCTCCTACAATTTTTATCTGATTTTCAAGAAACTTCACAGAAAGTATCAGTATGATATCTATTAGCGCAGTTTGTCAGGACGTTCCGTTTGAAAAATATTTGACAGAGTTACGGGACATTGACGTTTTCGAATCTAAATCTTGTCCGTTCAACTCCGCCTACATCATTTTTCTTCCGATTTTCATGAAACTTCACAGGAAGTATCAGTCTGATGTATAGTAGTGGATATTGTCAGGTCATTCCGGTTGAATAATGTTTGGCGGAGTTATGGGACTTTGAAGTTTTTCAAGTGTAAAGCGTTTCTGCTCAACTCCTACATTTTTCATCCGATGTTCATGACACTTGGTAGGCAGATCGGTATGATGCATAGTAACACATATCGTCAGGACGCTCTGCTCGACTTTTGTTTGGCGAAGTTAAGGGACTTTGACGGTTTTCAAGTATAAATCGTGTCGGCTCAACTCCTCCTACATTTTTATCCGATTGTATTTCACATGTTCCATTATTCGAGAAGCCTCCATCGGTTCTACCGATTTCTTTGAAGGTTTAGTAATTTCGTATAGAATGCAACATTTAATATTTGAAAAATATTGCATTCATTGATCAACTGCTGCTTTATTTCATTTGTTCTGTCATTTATTATTTTTAAATTTGTATATAATAGAGGGCCTTGTGGAAGATTAGTTTATAACTAAAGGTGTTACCCTCTGTAAAAAAAGACTACCCTCTGTAAATAAAGATTTTATTATTACTATTATTATTTTACTGTCAAACTTTCAAACAAATCCAATCTAAACAATTTATGAACATGATGGTTCAATAGATAGAGTCTGGTCTCAGCGAGTTGGTTTATTTAAACACCGAGAAGGGCGTAGCCCATCGAGGTGTTTAAATAACCAACGAGCTGAGACAGACTCTATCTTTTTTGTAGCATTGTGTACTTAGTAACACTGTGACATCATAGTGACCGTACTCTAAATTCCAATATCTGGTAGTTGTAGTACGGTGTAGCCACGCCCTCTTTAGTTACTCTAAATTAAACGATTTAATGCTCTGCATTCATCAAAGGAAATGTCACCGACCATGCTACAAAACAGCATTAGCCTTCCTTGTCAACAAATCTACTGTGATAGCAGGTAAGACATTGTTTACATTCCATGCACAATAGGATAACGTATACTGACTGACCTCTTACAACACAGAACACAAACACAACTGTTAGTAATGAGAATAAGATCAGACGAGTAATTTCCCTTACTATAAACAAGCCTCTCGGCTCTTTTAAGGGAAATAACTCGTCTGAGCTTATTAACATCACTAAGAAAGTGCGATTATTATGGATGGCGAGAGGAATACAGTATTGGCTTTACCAAGAGAAACTGGAGTTTTGCCTCTACCAATTTTGTTTTGACCATCATAGATGGCCTAACATGTGCTAAAATGACGTAAAACACCATTCAAACCAAACAAGCCAACATTAGATAACAAGTAGTCCCTGTTACTTACGAAGCGGTAACAGACCAATAATCCTTTCTCTGCTCTTAAAAATAAGTGGAGTGTGCAACTAAAGGACCCCTTGGAAATAAGCCAAACTGGCATTATGGGCCATCTTTAGGTAAAGATACTTATATTATTTCGGTACAGTTAACACGTTTCTATGATATGATGCCAGTGCATATGTGATATACATTCACAATTCCAAGCATCTTATGATATTCAAATCTATGATGTAAGTAACATTGTGATAATATGTGGTATGTTTTATATAATATCATCTTGATAATGTATACTTATTATAAAACTGTGATTATCTTAACTTATGTATATATTTTTCTTTAGCCTGAAATAAAATGAAATGAAATGAAAACACTCTTACTTTATATAAACAAACTGGAACTTTACCTGTGCCATCACACAGGAGCGTCTTTATCAGAAGCATATTATGTCGTTCGTCCATGGTGTAGGGCGTTTGACGTCTAAAAGCGTCGCCTCGACACTGGTTAGATCTTGGATGGTAAACGTTTTAGATGGTTATTGTAGACCTGAGATGTAGTTGTAATAAACCACTGTACCTTAAAGGCGAGTGTAGCCGTATACAAGTCGAACCAGATATGTAGCTTTCACGGAACACAGTCAATCAAAAGCATTAAAACAAACAAAAAGTGTTAATAAGAAGCAAGGCACGGGACATCACAAACACAAACGGGTTACCAATGGGGATACCGCATTAGAACGGTCAGTGGCAAATAAGCCGTTGGGGGTTATAAATAATATTTATCAAAATATAACAGGGATTCTATATAAAGTCGGCGGTATGTTCTTACATGTTACAGTTTTATCACTAATAGTATAAAATACAAAATAGCCAGTACATATGTCCCCAGTATTACTTACTTACAAGCCTAGCCTTTTTACAAATATATATGAGTAAAATTCTAAAAATACCAATGCGTACCATAACTTTTCATTGAAGCCTATTAACCTTCTGAGAGTTTCAAAAAGAAAAAAACTATCATTGTATTATATATAAGAGTATCGTATGTAATTACTTCCAAACTAACAATGTTTTATGTCCTTTAGCAAAGAAATCTGCGGCTGCCATATTGCACTAATTTTAACTGACCTACTTTCGTTTGAATTAATGTTCTAAATACAGTGCAACATAAACTGGAAGACTAGACTTGTACGAAAAGCCACACTGGCCGTTATCACTACACGACGCAAGAACCCAGCTTATTATTGTACTATAGTTTACATTTGCATTATTGTAAGGTATTGCATATCGAAATATAAAGCATGGCATGCCAAATTATATACTTAAGAAAACGTAAACCGCAACACGTCCTATTTCCTAATTATTTTCAATGATAAAGCTATCGCTATACACTCAACAAAATTTATATAAAGCAAGACGTCCGATTGTGCTACAGTTTTCAATGTATATTTGTAAATGAACTATGCTTGTGCAATGGTGTCAATACTTGTGTGTTGTTTTAAACGGAATTAGTTCATATTACATCCTGGAAAAAGATAACATTTCCATTTAGCCAATTGTAAAACCCAGCATTTCAATTTTCATTGAAAATCAACGAAATGAATTCCTTAGGAGTTACATTCAATTCATTCTGTTGAGATTTTGTAAAAAGAAATTCCAGTTTATCATAAATTGTTTCACATTTATGCATTACATGATTCATTGTTTTTATTCAATAAACATACAAATCATGTAAAAGAAATGCATACAAATTATGTAGTACATTTTATCAGCCAATAATACTCAATGTTTGCATCAACATAGGAGGAAAATCGAATGTATGCCTAAATCAGTGCGTAGGCAAAAGGATTAGTGGGGTCCGGGGGCATGCCCCCACGGGAATTTTGTTCTAGAAGGAAGGCATATCCTGCATTTCTGACGGTATTTTAAAGCAGCAAACAATATGTTTTTAACCCGCGATTTCAAGCTTTTTTTAATTTGCGATTTCGCAAAAAAAAACACATCGGAACATATATTAATATGAATACTTTCTTTCTGAAAATCTTTCGAAATTTTGCACAATGTTTGGTTCCATCAGACCGCGAGCGAAAACAGTTCGACTTATATTTTCTGAAAAGACAACGAGTAAAAATTGGTATGAGCTGGCCATACCCCTCCACCCATACCACCCTCAGTTTTTATTGCATTTTTGGGATTTTTATATATTTTTTTATTTCTGGGGACAATGTGTAGGCACGTGCCTACACTGCCTATAGGCACCTACGCCACTGGCTGTTATACGTTGTATTGAGTATATTAGTCCAATCTCATATTTAACGGTGTGTAATTGTAACTTGATGCATTCAATATGATAATATAATACACGCTATTTAGTTGAGAGTCAACGCATTCTGAAAATATTGACGCACGTCTTCTGCAGCTAATATGTTACACCATGACATATTGTATGCCACACCGTGACATATTGTATGTCACACACAGTGACCTACAGTAGCTTAACGTTTTAAAAGACATGTTGATAGCGCGTGGTGTCTAATGACACGTTGATTCAGGGAACATCGACCTTAGCTTCGGGCTCTAGAAATAAAATAAATAAGACAAAATGTACGTGGAAGTAATTAAAACGCGTCGGTAGACATCCGCTCTTAAACCTATGTAGTCAAATACCTTATGTCTACAGATATCATGTCTTCCTTCGGGGTCTTCAAATAAAAGTGACTAAGTTATTTACGTACATGGCTTCCAGGCGCTAGGCATGACGCGATATCGATTTTTCATCAATCATGAAGTTAATGGTTAAACTTAAAACAGTAGATTTAAAACCAAAAAGAAATACTCTTCATAAATTCGCGGAGTAGACTTTTGACTACATTCAGATTGCCCAAAATAAAAATTAACGTGTATTATAGATATGAATTATGAATTTCAAAGGGGGTCAGCATGCTATGTTTGCGTCGCCAGCTATGCGCTTCTAGTGAAGTTGTTATCATCAATTTGAACAGATTTCCCTTAAACAATCATTCAGTACTTTTTTTTTTAGAAACAGTGAAATAACGTGTTTTCCGCTAACTAGAGAGAGAAATTGCTTCTAGAAAAAACCCATACATAGTTACAGTGTTTTCACGACTCAACAACTCTATTTTAGTTTGAGCCGACCCAGACTCAGAAGCGAAAGATACTTCGCGACCCTGGATATCTTACTCTGGATATCTTACGATCGAATAGAGACCTTGATCGAAGAACTGATCCTTGATACATTGGACGGTAAAGAACTCCCGGAAGAAACTATGTTACACTGATGAGGCTCGAACCGTAAATGTTCGGATCTCAAGTCTACTATGCTATCCATCCTTCGAGCCGTTTTCTCAAATAACGAACTTTTGAAGTAGATATCCCGTCAATAACAGCCACATTTTACAACATCTGTACACTGTTTTAAACCTACTCACGACGAGGTATATATATATCTGTATATATATATCTATATATATCTTGCATATTTTGAGAATCCAAAATCTATACACACTATAAACGGCTTTAAAAATCAGCCAGGCCAAACCCCAAAACTGGAGTGTCGAATTAAGAGTTACCAATTCATAAATCATTTTACGCATATTCAATCACATGTATTTTAAGAATGAATGAATGAATGGTGTTTTACGGCACATCGACACATAAATAGGTCACATTGCGCGCAAAAAACTGATGAAAGATGAAGAAATGAAGTAGTAATTAAAAATTAATGTAAATATATAATGATAAATCTATTTACAAATAAGGGGTGATATGGTAGTAATATAAACTATATACGTAAATCAACAAATGCCAGTCAACAGGTATATAAATAAGTAAATATATATAAGAACATATTATAATGATTTATATAGTCTGATTTCTAAATCAGGAAATCTAAAACAAGACTAAAATCACATATACATAATTATATGACCTTAAGACTTAGATAGAGTTTTGATACACAGCTTTGTAGTGTATATTTGTAGTGTATATTTGTAGTGTATATTCATAGTGTATATTTTTAGCGGGTTAGTTTCTTTAAAGTAGCTATCCCGCCACATTTTACAAAATATGTATACCATTTCTAAAACTACTGACGACAATATAATTTATGTATATAACTTACATATTTTGATAATCCAAACTATATAGACACAATATAAATGGCTTTAACCTGCCAGGCTAAACACCAAAACTGGAGCGTCGAATTAAAAATTTACCAGCTTAATTCATGCTACGAATATTCAAGCAGGGGTATTTTAAGAACCCGTTAATAAAAACTTACTTTTAATAGACACATATACTTATTATATGACCTGAACACCTGGATAGAGTTTTGATACACGGTTTTTAGTGTAATTTTGCCGTTATTTGGTGGGATACCTACTTTAAGCAAACTATTATGAAAGGTGTATCACTACATCAGACATACCAGGATCATAGAGAAATCGAGAAATATTTCTTGACCTAAACTACAAAATATACTAACTACGAAATATTAACAATACGGCATCAGTAATATGTTCATTTGTAGCCTTGATCATCTTCGACCCTTGATGTTAAATACAAACATATTGACCCTTTGTGCAGAATTTATTTTGAAACCGGAACCATACTCGTATGTCCGCTATAATAACTATTATTATTTTTATTAAAATATGTTTGACCATCCAGATTTAGTTCGTCAATATTAAGATGAGTTTTTTTTTTGAAATAATTTTATAAAATGGTGCATTGTCTTTATGCCGTTCTGCCAATCAGGAACGATACCAGAATCTCGGTAAAATGGCTGCCAGGTCTTTTTTTTTTTTCAGTAGAAACTTCTAGACGTTTGTCTTAAAAATAACCAAGCGTCGTAGATGATCTAGACTACCGTATCTTCAATCTACACCGGAAAGAGGAAACACGTAAAAATAATGTTTTTGCTAACGACAATACGGCGTCAGCCAAAGGTGTTTCATAGCTAGGATCAGTCCTCAATCAACTATCGATTAAATATTATCTAAAATATCGGTAATGGTATGTTTAACATCAGCTTTATAGACTGTAAAATAGGTATATATGAATCTTAACTTATCATTTTGTTAATGGTTGTTCTCCATTGCAAACATATCGTAATAACGAAACTTAGACAAAGAAATAAGGTCAACATGTTTGCTAAACCAGATAAAACAAGAACAAATCAGAAAAATTGGTTTTAAATTGAAGGGAGAGAATAGTTGCAATATTTACTATAAACAATTTATTTTATTCACGAGAAACCGTTATGAAAGCAAGGCTAATCTACACAGTTTTAAATAACGCTAGTCTACCCGTTGTAGGTTCGATGGCCTATGTTCATGAGAAATAAGTACTGAAGCAAAGTTAATCCATCCCATGTAGGTTCGATGACATATTTTCACGAGAAACCAGTTTTAAAGCAATATAACTCTACTCCATGTAGGTTCACTGAGGTAGGATATTTTTTTTTTTCAGTGGAAGATGCAAGCTCCCAAAACTTTTGAGAATACTGTTTTGGCAGCTCACTCGATGACATAAAGTTGCATCTTCCACTGAGTAAAACAAATTTTGTTTTGATATTATACTTCCATCAGTGTTTTTGTGTCTATATCACATTTGTAGTCCCCACTGGTAGCCCCAATTTATAACCGCTTCACTGGCGATCACTAGTAAATATTAAACATAGCACAGTGCTGAAATTGTTTATTTCAGTAAAATATTTTTCGTGAAATAATCAAGAAAATGTATTTAAAAAAGTTATAAAATATATAGGTATCTATAGGTAATCACTATAGATTTTTTTTATAGGTATCTATAGGTAATCACTATAGAAAAAAGTATCTCCGAAAACGGTGAAATTTATTTATGGTAATTTCACTGTTTGAAAACAGTGGATTACCACTTTTATTCCACTGAGAAAATTATATAAATCACTGGAAAGCATAAAATAGAATATAATAACACATTAAGCATGTAAAGAGTCAATGACATTTTTTTGGATTAGATGAGATCATTAAACTATTGGAAAGCATAACAACAGCCTTTAGCAAAATAATGACCTGACCTGATCTGTATAACCAATTTACCGGTCAACCACTTATAGAATAACATGACCGTGGAGGTGGGATGTATTACCAGCGGACGTTGTTTTCATTGACCGTTAAAAGGCGAAACTCCTATTACCAACCCATTTTATGTTTGAGGTGTCCCATACTTTGCTTCTGTTTTTATTGTAATTGTTGTTCGTTCTAATAGCGTTTGTTTGGTTGACTGTGTTCTGTGAATGACACACTTCCTGTACGATTGTGTACCTATTCTTCATGGGTATCATGTTCATGAATATATGCACGTGCTAAAGTTATACTGTAAGATGTAGCTACATAAAATACTGAGATTTATTATATACTTTCCAGTGAAATAGTGGATTTTATTTAAGAAATAATAAATATGTACCTGTGTTTTATCGGTGAATAAAATACAGTTAGTCGTTCGGATGCGGGTAATTAAATCACTCGTGCTAACGCACTCGTGATTTAATTACTTCGCATCCGAACTCCTAACTGTATTTTATTCACCGATAAAACACAGGTACGTATTTATTATTTCGATTCTAACACAACACTAACCCCATGGTTTACGCTATTGTTGGGGCACTATATATTATCTCGGAGATCAAAGTAATCAGGCTGCTATGTTTACAGGCTGTTCCATTGGGCACCCCCTATGCAATGTTCTGCGTTTCAATACACTAGTAGTCACGTGACAAACGATTAAGTCATTGTTTACGTCATATAGCTTGCGCTGTATGACGTCAAACGTTCTCAGCTTGTTCAAGATGCTTATTAATGTTATATGTACTGATGCATATGATGGGTTTATATCGGGGGTGTGCATCGTATTGGGAGCAAGGCAAATTTGTTATTATTAACATTTCATTAAAATTACTGTTGAGTTTGTCTTCGTGAAGTATATTTACCAAGTGACGTCATGTAACGTGGCGCTTCCAACGGATGCAATATACGCGGGGAATTAATGGAACAGCTGTGTTTTATCGTAGAATAACATACAGCTGTCTCTCTTCTTTGTCTATATGAAAGACTGCGGAGGTCGTGTTAGAATATTAAAATAAAACCTTATATTTTCATCGTTTATTTTCACTCAAAATGACGTCATGCAACTGTTGACGTTGTTTACGTTGTTGACGTTATTGACGTCATTGTTTTGGCGCTTCATATTTTTTCTGCATAAATTTCCAGGTTGTCATTCCCGCCCTCGATCGATACTAGTATCATCTCTCATGTTTGGCGCTTGGAATTATGGGGGAAAAAGTAATCCGGTCAAACATGGCAATCCTTGTACGTATGGAAGAATCGTGTGACGAATTTGTTATGGTGCATGACTTTGACTTCATTTAGAAGTAATATGAAATAGGCAATGCCTAGATAACAGGAACTAATTTAACAATCAGGAGAGCACCTGCCGAATATCAGTGATAAATTTGAAAAATTCGATGCCAGGTTGTAAGTATATTATAAATAGAATAAAGGATTTATTTTCATCTCAAAGTGAAAAACTCAAATATTTTCCCTCGTCCTATAACGCTCGTGAAAATATATTTTTTCTCACTTCTCGATGAAAATAAATCCTATCTCAAAACAAACAAATATCCTCTCAACCTTGAACTGTTAATTCGTTATATATTCAGTCTCAGTAGGATTAAACATCAGCAGTCAATGATCTTAATACACGGATTTAAGATCGGTGAACTGTTTAACTAGGCTACTACCATGTCTGTCAAATAAATAGATATATAGATCTTCATGTTTTGCATCCAATCAAAGAAAAACATACATAACTTCTACAAACTACAGTAAACATATATAAAAAATAACCTTTAACTGACATATATACAACAAAGATTACATGAGGTCACGAGTAATCAGATGAAGACAACAAAATATTGTAATAAAGTAAATACATGGTGGTAAAGAGGGTATAGGTTTTATAGTATAATGTGTCCCTTTTCGAAACGAAAAATAAATCACGAAATATTTTATTAATTATAAGGTAGAATTCCCACAGTGTGTGGGTAAGTAGCAGTAGGAGTCGTGGTGGTGGTAGCGGAGGTGGTGGTGGTAGTGTGGGAGGTGATAGTGGAGGTGGTGGTGGTAGTAGGGGAGGTGGTGGTGGTGGTGGTGGAGGTGGTAGTGGGGGAGGTGGTAGTGGAGGTAGTGGGGGAGGTGGTAGAGGAGGTGGTGGTGGAAGTGGGGGAGGAGGTGGTGGTGGTAGATGGGCTGGTGGTGGTGGAGGTGGTGGTGGTGATGGTGGTGGTGGTGGAGGTGGTTGTGGTGGAAGTGGTAGTGGGGGAGGTGGTGGCAGTGGTGGTGGTGGTGGTGGTAGTGGTGGTGGTGGTGGTGGTGGTGGAGGTGGTGGTGGAGGTGGTGGTGGTGGTGGAGGTGGTGTTGGAGGTGGTGGTGGTGGAGGTTGAGATGGTGGTTGTGGTTGTGGTGATGGTGGATGTGGAGTTGTTGTTGTTGGTGGTGGTGGTGGTAGTGGCGTTGGTGGTGGAGGTGGTGGTGACGGTGGGGTTATCATTTATATCAGTTATTCACTTGATTTGTTTTAATAATCAATTAAATGTGTTGCTCAGATATTTTAATGATGCTCAGGTTGTGATTTAACTTTTATTTTCAATTTTTTATCCATATTAAAGGCAATTTAAATATGATAATACACTAGGAGTCAGTGACCTTTTTGATAGGTTGGATAATATCGTTAAACTATTGAACAGTGTTTTTACAGCCTTTAGAAAAATATTATACAAATTATGAGTTAACCATTCAGACACTTTACACCTTTATATTGGTTGTATATTCAATATCAATATGGTTAAGCATCAGCAATCAGTTGCCTTAATTCAATACATACTGAAAAGTGGATCCGTTGGAAGCAACAAACACAAACAGGAGATAAAAGTAGCAAACTCGGTTTTATTGATTCTGTTCATGAGAGGTAATGTTAACTTTGTTTATACATTCTATATTTGTAATCTGAAATTATTATAAACATGTTGTATTCATATATCTTCATCCATGAAATTTCTTACGGATGGCGGGAGGTGTACAGTACTGGTTCTACCCAGGAAACGTGGGTGGTCTGCCTCCACCACAAAAAATCGACCGTCATATATAACCTTACATTTGTTAAAAATGACGTAAAACACCATACAAACAAACAAACAAACAAATCATCCATGTAATGTATAATAATGTTATGATGCTGTTCAACTTGTTTCTTATAATGGGCCGGTGGCCAAAATTATCAAATAAAATTTCTTGATTCTTGATTTTTGTTAAGTGCAACACCTCTCACGCCTCCTAGAACCGGCTAAAGCGATATTCTACTTTATAATAATAATAATAATAATAATAATAATAATAATAATAATAAATGCTTTATTTAATGATGGTAACTCAATAAATTTACAACAATTGTTCTCCCTTCAGGCCATCAAATGAAGAAACATGTAACACACACACATGGTTATATACATACAATATTATACAATTCTGAAGAGTTTCCTGTTGTAAAATCAAAAGTCCCTATATATAAATCTTTTAAAGTTATTTTAAAGTACTTAACCAAATGCAAGCAAATTAAAATTAACTAGTATTACCTAAAAGATAGGAATATTTTTTCTTTTTAAATTCTTTGATATGTTTGGCTTGTCACATTGGAGATGCGATCGAGTTCCATATGACAGCACCAGAATAACGAATACTTTGTTTATATATACTTAGCCTATGTTTCGTGACGATTAGATCACCATTTAAACATGTTAAACAAGTCCTTAATTTATAAGAGGAATGAGTCTTTTGAAACAAAGATATAAGATAGTCTGGAGCAAGATTATTGACGCATTTGTTAACCTGCACTGCTTTCTGAAATTGTATTCGATCATGGACAATTAACCATTTAAGCTCTTTAAATAAGGGTTTTGAATATGCATCATATGGCTTATTAAGGATGATCCGAGCAGCTATCTTTTGGATTTTTTGGATTCTATTAATATTGTTGCTAGAGCAATTTCCCCAAATAGTGTCACCATAATCCAAAATTGGTGGTATATATTATGCATTGTAATAAATAGTTTTTGTTTCATGTGTGAGAAAATTCTTGATTTTGCACAAAAGATTAGTTTTGCTTGTTAAAGAACCTTTAAGGCCACACAGAATGGGTTTGATGATCCAAAATGACCAGTAAGTAATGGCACTACTGATTTGTAATCAGGGCAACATTTTACGGCCAGTACACAGTACCACAGACATATTAATAAACAGATAGGAAACTTTCTATCTTAACCAATGAAGTAACAAATATCACGTGGCACCTTAACTTTTCCTTCTATCTCCTCTCTCAATTATTCACTGATTTTGATGAGAATACATTCAAACGATTAACAGTGAATAGCAAAATGGTATTAAAATAATTTATGTTTATTTTGAAAGTAAGAAATTGTATAAAAAGATGTTTAAAGTTAAAAATATCATCAGTTTTCGCTTTTCTCTTAAAAATAAAGGTTTTGACATAGTCAAAGTTTCCGTCAAACTCCTTTTTTGCTCTAAATGTAAGAGAAAGAAAAATACTATCATTGAAAAGGAAATTAAATTTGTGATGGTATTTGGCATGAATGAAACTTGTATCTATAAAACTCTTCATAATATGTGTGTTTAAAGTTGGGAAATAATTTGTGAAATTTTCACACTGTGCCACGTGAAATTTAGATAATTTTCGTAGTGTCCAATCTACTTGTTATTAGGTCTGTGACAGTACTAAACATACGGTAGCATGAATGTGAATAAATACTGAAATGTGGGCCCTTTGGAAGCAACACACACACACAAGAGATAAAAGAGACTCGGTTTTATTGAGTCTGTTCATGAGAGGTAATGTTAAGTGCAACACCTCTCACGCCTCCTAGCGCCGGTTTAAGCAATATTCTACTTTAAAGCCACACAAAATTGGCTTGATGATCCCAAAGGACCAGTAAGTAAGAACGCTACTGATTTGTAGTCGGCGCAACCTTTTATAGCCGCCACACAGCACGAAACAAATATGTGTGGTCCAAATATTCCGCAAAACAACACGGGGTTGACCAATTTGCTTTTCTTTTTTAACTGTCCGTAACTTGGTTTAAACATAATTTATTTCAACATGTTTACAACATTTATATATATGTATTGGTACAGTACATAGTTAATAGGATTGGAACGAAAGATAAATCTTATAGAGTTCCTCTCCTTAAACCGTAACTTGTCCGTAACTTGTAGAGACCCTTAATTTCATTTTCAAATGTATGTCCACTCAGAATTTAGAAGTGTGTCAAATTCCCGGTCAATGATTGGTCAGTTTATTTGAAAGATGCTTTATCAACAATATTAATAACATACCACAACCAGTTTAAAGTCTTTGTTTTGCGCTGTCATCTTACTCTGTCCGTATGTTATAATTAAACCTAATATAAGAAAGTGTGCCATTCGAAGTTTGATAACTTCCTGCATCCTCTATTAACCGTTAACCCGCTAAATATATATAATGGACTGTTCTTTCTTTGGATTAATTCCATTTATCATGTTTATGTCACATGGGAGTGTTTTGAGGAAAATTACTGATATTGAATTACAAATTCAAATACGCCGTGTCCAGTCCATTTCCGCATGTTCGGAAAGCGTAAACTGTTATATAATTATTAAATAATGTGCCTGCGCATATCGAAATTATCTGACGCAAACTCCCAGAACATATCACTCGCGACGCGTTAATATTTCTCAGTTTAGTGAAATGGCAGGAACAAATTATGTTGTTTTGGACTTGAGCATACGGAGAGAGAGAGAGAGAGAGAGAGAGAGAGAGAGAGAGAGACAGAGAGATAGACATACATTGTGTGAGAGAGAGAGAGAGAGTGAGAGAGAGCGAGAGAGAGAGAGAGAGAGATACATACAGACGGACGAGAGAGAGATAGACAGACAGACAGACAGCCAGACAGAGACGAGAGAGAGAGAGAGGAGAGAGACAGTGAGAGAGAGAGACTAATGTGTGTATCGAAAATATACCTAGCATATCTGTTATTGTTTTCAACATTTGTGAACATAATGACACTAGAGCAGGTACATCTACATACTTATATGCATATACATGAGTATGCTGAAATGTCACCTGTATCCATATATACGAGTACGCTGAAATGTCATCTGTATCCATATATACGAGTACGCTGAAATGTCATCTGTATCCATATTTACGAGTACGCTGACATGGCATCTGTATCCATATATACGCGTACGCTGAAATGGCATCTGTATACATATACATGAGTACGCTGACATGGCATCTGTATCCATATATAAGAGTACGCTGAAATGTCATATGTATCCATATACATGAGTACGCTGAAATGGCATATGTATCCATATATACGAGTACGCTGAAATATCAATATGTATCCATATACATGGGTACGCTGAAATGTCATCTGTATCCATATACATGAGTACGCTGAAATGTCAATATGTATCCATATACATGAGTACGCTGAAATGTCAATATGTATCCATATACATGAGTACGCTGAAATGTCAATATGTATCCATATACATGATTACGCTGAAATGTCATCTGTATCCATATACATGAGTACGCTGAAATGGCATATGTATCCATATATACGAGTACGCTGAAATATCAATATGTATCCATATACATGGGTACGCTGAAATGTCATCTGTATCCATATACATGAGTACGCTGAAATGCCATATGTATCCAAATACACGAGTACGCTGAAATGTCAATAGGTATCTATATACATGAGAACGCTAAAATGTCATCTGTATCCATATATATGAATACGCTGAAATGTCATCTGTATCCATATACATGAGAACGCTGAAATGTCAATATATTTCCATATACATGAGTACGCTGAAATGTCATCTGTATCCATATACATGGGTACGCTGAAATGTCAATATGTATCCATATATATGAGTACGCTGAAATGTCACCTGTATCCATATACACGAGTACGCTGAAATGACATCTGTATATATATATACGAGTACGCTGAAATATCATCCATAGATGTACGCTGAAATGGCATCTGTATGCATATACATGAGAACGTTGAAATGTCATATGTATCCATATATACGGGTACGCTAAAATGGCATCTGTATCCATATATACGAGTACGCTGAAATGGTATCTGTATCCATATATACGAGTACGCTGAAATGTCATCTGTATCGATATACATGAGTACGCTGAAATGACATCTGTATCCATATATACGAGTACGCTGAAATATCAATATGTATCCATATACATGGGTACGCTGAAATGTCATCTGTATCCATATACAAGAGTACGCTGAAATGCCATCTGTATCCAAATACATGAGTACGCTGAAATGTCAATATGTATCTATATACATGAGAACGCTGAAATGTCATCTGTATCCATATATATGAATACGCTGAAATGTCATCTGTATCCATATATACGAGTACGCTGAAATGTCATCTGTATCTATATTTACGAGTACGCTGAAATGGCATCTGTATCCATATACAAGAGTACGCTGACATGGCATCTGTATCCATATACAAGAGTACGCTGACATGGCATCTGTATCCATATATACGAGTACGCTGAAATGGCATCTGTATCCATATACATGAGTACGCTGACATGGCATCTGTATCCATATATACGAGTACGCTGAAATGGCATCTGTATCCATATACATGAGTACGCTGAAATGGCATCTGTATCCATATACAAGAGTACGCTGACATGGCATCTGTATCCATATATACGAGTACGCTGAAATGGCATCTGTATCCATATACATGAATACGCTGAAATGGCATCTGTATCCATATATACGAGTACGCTGAAATATCAATATGTATCCATATACATGAGTACGCTGAAATGCCATCTGTATCCAAATACACGAGTACGCTGAAATGTCAATAGGTATCTATATACATGAGAACGCTGAAATGTCATCTGTATCCATATATGAATACGCTGAAATGTCATCTGTATCCATATACATGAGTACGCTGAAATGTCAATATGTATCCATATACATGATTACGCTGAAATGTCATCTGTATCCATATACATGAGTACGCTGAAATGGCATCTGTATCCATATATACGAGTACGCTGAAATATCAATATGTATCCATATACATGAGTACGCTGAAATGCCATCTGTATCCAAATACACGAGTACGCTGAAATGTCAATAGGTATCTATATACATGAGAACGCTGAAATGTCATCTGTATCCATATATGAATACGCTGAAATGTCATCTGTATCCATATACATGAGTACGCTGAAATGTCAATATATTTCAATATACATGATTACGTTGAAATGTCATCTGTATCCATATACATGGGTACGCTGAAATGTCAATATGTATCCATATATATGAGTACGCTGAAAAGTCACCTGTATCCATATACACGAGTACGCTGAAATGACATCTGTATATATATATACGAGTACGCTGAAATATCATCTATAGATGTACGCTGAAATGGCATCTGTATGCATATACATGAGAACGTTGAAATGTCATATGTATCCATATATACGGGTACGCTAAAATGGCATCTGTATCCATATATACGAGTACGCTGAAATGGTATCTGTATTCATATTTACGAGTACGCTGAAATGTCATCTGTATCGATATACATGACTACGCTGAAATGACATCTGTATCCATATATACGAGTACGCGAAAATATCAATATGTATCCATATACATGGGTACGCTGAAATGTCATCTGTATCCACATACATGAGTATGCTGAAATGACATCTATATCCATATATATGAATACGCTGAAATGTCATCTGTATCCATATACATGGGTACGCTGAAATGTCAATATGTATCCATATATATGAGTACGCTGAAATGTCACCTGTATCCATATACACGAGTACGCTGAAATGATATCTGTATACATATATACGAGTACGCTGAAATATCATCTGTATCCATTTATACGAGTTAGCTGAAATGCAATCTGTATCCATATATACGAGTCCGCTGAAATGGTATCTGTATCCATATATACGAGTACGCTGAAATGGTATCTGTATCCATATATACGAGTACGCTGAAATGTCATCTGTATCGATATACATGAGTACGCTGAAATGGCATCTGTATCTATATATACGAATACGCTAAAATGGCATCTGTATCCATATATACGAGTACGCTGAAATGGCATCTGTATCCATATACATGAGTATGCTGAAATGGCATCTGTATCCATATTTACGATTTTGCTGAAATGGCATCTGTATCCATATATACGAGTACTCTGAAATGGCATCTGCATCTATATACATGAGTACGCTGAAATGACATCTGTATCCATATATACGACTACGTTGAAATGGCATCTGTATCCATATATAAGAGTACGCTAAAATGGCATCTGTATCCATATATATGAGTACGTTGAAATGTCATCTTTATCCATATACATGAGTATGCTGAAATGTCATCTCTATCCATATGCATGAGTACGTTGAAATGTCATTTGTATCAATATATACGAGTACACCGAAATGGCATCTGTATCCATATATATGAGTACGTTGAAATGTCATCTGTATCCATATACACGAGTATGCTGAAATGTCATCTGTATCCATATGCATGAGTACGTTAAAATGTCATTTGTATCAATTTATACAAGTACACTGAAATGGCATCTGTATCCATAAACGGGAAATATCAATATGTATCCATATACATGAGTACGCGGAAATGTCATCTGTATGCATGAGTTCGCTGAGATGTCATCTGTATCCATATATACGAGTACTTTGAAATGGCATCTGTATCAATATACGTGAAATATCAATATGTATCCAAATACATGAGTAGGCTGAAATGTCATCTGAATGCATGAGTACGCTGAAATGTCATTTGTATCAATATATACGAGTACGCTGAAATGTCATCTGTATCCATATATACGAGTACGCTGAAATTGTATCTGTATCCATATACATGAGTACGCTGAAATGACATCTGTATCCATATATACGAGTACGCTGAAATGTCATCTGTATCCATTCATACGAGTAAGCTGAAATGCCATCTGTATCCATATATACGAGTACGCTGAAATGTCATATGTATCCTTATATACGAGTACGCTGAAATGCCATCTGTATCTATATAAACGAGTACGCTGAAATTTTATCTGTATCCATATACATGAGTACGCTGAAATGACATCTGTATCCATATATACGAGTACGCTGAAATGTCATCTGTATCCATTCATACGAGTAAGCTGAAATGCCATCTGTATCTATATATACGAGTACGCTGAGATGGCATATGTATCCATATATACGAGTACGCTGAAATGGCATATGTATCCATATACATGAGTACTCCGAAATGGCATCTGTATCCATATATACGAGTACGCTAAAATGGCATCTGTATCCATATACAGGAGTATGCTGAAATGGCATCTGTATCCATATATACGAGTACGCTGAAATGGCATCTGTATCCATATATACGAGTACGCTGAACTGGCATCTGCATCTATATATATGAGTACGCTGAAATGGCATCTGTATCCATATATACGCGTACGCTGAAATGGCATTTGTATCCATATATACGAGTACGCTGAAATGTCATCTGTATCCATATATACGAGTACGTTGAAATGGCATCTGTATCCATATATACGAGTACGCTGAATTGTCATCTGTATCCATATATACGAATACGCTGAATGGCATCTGTATCCATATATAGGAGTACGTTCCAATGGCATCTGTAATCATATACGTGAAATGTCAATATGTATCCATATACATAAATACGCTGAAATGTCATCTGTATCAATATACATGAGTAGGCTGAAATTTCATCTGTATCCATATATACGAATACGCTGAATGGCATCTGTATCCATATATACGAGTACGTTGAAATGGCATCTGTAATCATATACGTGAAATTTCAATATGTATCCATATACATGAGTACGCTGAAATGTCATCTGTATCCATATACATGAGTACGCTGAAATGTCATCTGTATGCATGAGTTCGCTGAAATGTCATCTCTATCCATATATACGAGTACGCTGAAATGGCATCTGTATCAATATACGTGAAAAATCAATATGTATCCATATACATGAGTAGGCTGAAATGTCATCTGTATGCATGAGTACGCTGAAATGTCATTTGTATCAATATATACGAGTACGCTGAAATGGCATCTGTATCCATATTTACGAGTACGTTGAAATGGCATCTGTATCCATATACATGAGCATGCTGAAATGGCATCTGTATCCATATATACGAGTACGCTGAAATCTTATCTGTATCCATATACATGAGTACGCTGAAATGACATCTGTATCCATATATACGAGTACGCTGAAATTTCATCTGTATCCATTCATACGAGTAAGCTGAAATGCCATCTGTATCCATATATACGAGTACGCTGAAATGTCATCTGTATCCATATACGTGAAATATCAATATGTATCCATATACATGAGTACGCTGAAATGTCATCTGTATGCATGAATACGCTGAAATGTCATTTGTATCAATATATATGAGTACGCTGAAATGGCATCTGTAACCATATACATGAATATGCTGGATGGCATCTGTATCTATATAAACGAGTATGCTGAAATTTTATCTGTATCCATATACATGAGTACGCTGAAATGACATCTGTATCCATATATACGAGTACGCTGAAATGTCATCTGTTTCCATTCATACGAGTCAGCTGAAATGCAATCTGTATCTATATATACGAGCAAGCTGATATGGCATCTGTATCCATATACACGAGTTCGCTGAAATTGTATATGTATCCATATACATGAGTACTCCGAAATGGCATCTGTATCCATATATACGAGTACACTAAAATGGCATCTGTATCCATATGAACGAGTATGCTGAAATGGCATCTGTATCCATATATACGTGTACGCTGAAATGGCATCTGTATCCATATATACGAGTACGCTGAAATGTCATCTGTATCCATATATACGAGTACGTTGAAATGGCATCTGTATCCATATATACGAGTACGCTGAATTGTCATCTGTATCCATATATACGAATACGCTGAATGGCATCTGTATCCATATATACGAGTACGTTGAAATGGCATCTGTATCCATTTATACATGAAATGTCAATATGTACCCATATACATGAGTACGCTGAAATGTCATCTGTATCCATATATACGAGTACGCTGAAATGTCATCTGTATGCATATACGTGAAATGTCAATATGTATCCATATACATGAGTACGCTGAAATGTCATCTGTATCCATATGCATGAGTACGCTGAAATGTCATCTGTATCCATATATACGAGTACGATGAAATGTCATCTGTATCCATATACGTGAAATGTCAATATGTATCCATATACATGAGTACGCTCAAATGTCATCTGTATCCATATACATGAGTACGCTGAAATGTCATCTGTATCCATATATACGAGTAAGCTGAAATGTCATCTGTATCCATATACGTAAAATGTCAATATGTATCCATATACATGAGTACGCTGAAATGTCATCTGTATCCATATGCATGAGTACGCTGAAATGGCATCTGTATCCATAGGCATGAGTACGCTGAAATGTCATCTGTATCCAAAAATACGAGTACGCTGAAATGTCAGTATGTATCCATATACATGAGTACGCTGAAATGGCATCTGTATCCATAAATACGAGTACGCTGAAATGTCTGTATGTATCCATATACATGAGTGCGCTGAAATGTCATTGTATCCATATACACGAGTGCGCTGAAATGGCATCTGTATCCATAAACACTCGTGCGCTGTAATGGAATCTGTATCCATATATACGAGTACGCTGAAATGTCAATATGTATCCATATACATGTGTGCGCTGAAATGTGATCTGTATCCATATACACGAGTGCACTGAAATGGCATCTGTATCCATATATACGAGTACGCTTAAATGTCAATATGTATCCATATACATGAGTGCGCTGAAATGGCATCTGTATGCATATATACGATGTACGCTGAAATGTCATCTGTATCCATATATACGAGTACGCTGAAATTGCAGCTGTATCCATATATACGAGTAAGCTGAAATGTCATCTGTATCCATATACACGAGTACGCTGAAATGGCATCTGTATCCATATATACGAGTACTCTGAAATGTCATCTGTATCCATATATACGAGTACGCTGAAATGGCATATGTATCCATATATACGAATAAGCTGAAATTGCATCTGTATCCATATATACGAGTACGCTAAAATGTAATCTGTATCCATATACATGAGTACGCTGAAATGTCATCTGTATACATATATAATTTATAGGAACCGATATTAATGATATTACTATGATGGAATAACAGAGATGATATATATCTTGAAGCAATTGATGATATACGTCAAGGCATAATACATGAACAATTAAGGGTGTGTAATTAATGATTTCGGATAAAAAATATATATAAATTAGGATTAATAGTTTGTAACATAAAGAAAAACAACTGAAAGTTGCTAGTAAAACAATTCGGTTACTTTGACGATGCGCGGTCCTTAAATACATTGTCGACACAGCTAAACTTTGATTACATAATACATTACGTGGTTCGAGTATTAACTTTCATAACACATCAAACCCCTTCTCCAAAAAGAGAAAACGGGGTTGGCTGGGGTTTGAAATATAACCTTAATTTCGGCTTAAAAGTTTGCATATTGCAAAATTAAACCATTTAATGGGTAAGTTTAAACAGGTTATCACATTTTGTTCAACAGAAAACGTTTTTAAACATGTTTTATTGTCGAAATATTCGTTATTATATCCTGCTAATATAGACTTTCCCATCACTTAAGGCGCGAACAAGTAATGACGCAACTGAACGGAACCCTGACTCAGAAGGATAGAGCTGAACATTATCCAGAACTCAGCGGAACTGGCAGTTATGGCAATTCTAAAAAGTACAAAGATGGAAATAATAGAGATGCTGAGTAGGGATAAAATCAAAATCTTATATAGGTATAATAGACTTTAAGTCATTAAATTGATAAATTCGACATGTTCGTCATGAATGATGAAATGAACAACTTCCCCGTGAAGGTTACTACTTCTTAAAATTGCTATTCGTCTCATTGATTTAAAATTTCAACATATATACAGAACCATAAATACACTATCAACCATCCTTTATTTTACATACAACTATTTTTCAGCTTTTAAGTTTATGCTTTGCCAGAGGCACACAAAACATATTTATATCCAGACACGAAATTTAAATCCTCCACGTGATGAAGTTGGAATGATTGATCTGTGATCGATGGATGAGGTGATTTCAACATTTTTTAACCTATGATCATCTTCACGTGGCGAGTGAGAGTGTATAAAAGCAACTATTTCCACTCAACCATCATTCATTGGAATCCAGTCGCCAAGAAAAGGTAAGTACAGTTTTAATTTGTTTAGCTGACATGTTTCTCGTATGCACTTGTGCTACTGATTTAATAGTAAACTAGTGTCAGTATTGATTTAAATATATATTTTCGGAGTCAAAATGATACCAGCATCTTCAACGTCCTTGTTAGAAAAAACAATGTGTCTTGATATTCCGATCTTCGGAGATCCCTGAGCCCGATATTTATTTACAGTTATCGGTGATACATTTTGAAAATAATGTTGTTTTCTCACTTTAATTTCAAATAGGTGGTTCCACTACTCCAGCGTTTAACAGTTCGGAGCACTGTCTATACACCTTTAGGATATTTTGCCTGCTTTTTATTTATTATTTTGGCTGTTACCGGTGATATGTAGGCTTCATAGCCTCTGCTCCCAACAAAATTCCATTTTGTTTAATTCGCCAATTGTTTTCTAGTTTAGGGCAAAGCATTTTGTTAGAAACTGGGACCATACGCCGCTGGCCATTGAATGGTGTTAAAATACCTCATTGAAGGTTCAATGTTCACCGTCTTATGCATACCATCTTCGGGGTCGCTCAAAGTTTTGTAATATTGACAATTTAAATATTCAGTTCTGCTCAGCTCGGGGCTAGAGGGCATAAACGACAGCAAGCACTATCACATATACTAACTCATATGTATATGAAATACTCATTTGTTTTAGGCGAAAAGTAGATGGTTTTGAAATTTGAAAGCACTGATCACTGTGTTCTGGCAATAGGGCTAGCGACTGCTTAAATAGTTTTCCGAAATATAATTAAAAGCAAAGAAATGCCTCTGCTTTTAATTGTTTTGCACACTTAGAATCTTATTCGCAAAAAAACTGTCCTATCATCTCAATACCAAACTTTAGAAATTTCTGAGAGGCTTTTTTCGAAACAGAATGTTGGAATTGTTTGAACAGACGGGTCACCAGAAAATGGAATAGATTTGCTTTTTATGATAGCAATACCGGGCACTAAATAAAATATAGGAATACCATTATCTATCCTACAATTAAGTCTATTTCAAAGATAGATGCCTGTTCCCGATATATATCACGAAGCAGATAATTGATATAAACAGATGTGTTTGATTGAAAGTATATTTCCAGCCTTTAAAGGTTTTGAGTATTGTTTAATCACCTTTGAATATGCTGTCTGCTTTTCAATTTAGTCTTTTGACTGTTACCTGTGATACACAGGCTTCATAACCTCTGTTCCCAGCTAAAAATATATTTTTATTTCGCCCATTGTTTTCTCGTTTAGGGCAACGCGTTTGATTAGAAACTGGGACCATACGCCGCTGGCCATGGAATTGTGTGAAAATACGGCATTGAAGGTTCCATGCTCAGTGTCATATGCATACCATCATCGGAATGGCTCAAATGGCCCTATAAATATTGAGTTCTGTTCAGCCCGGGGCTAGAGGGCGTGAACGGTAGCAAGCACTTTTCACTACCGTTCATGAACAGTCTCAATCAAACCGATACTGCAATATGTTTTTATATTTATTGTGTTCGACGATTTCCAAATTTCTCCTTTCATACTTTCTTGATATTCACTTCTCAATTAATTCTAATATAGAATAAAGTTAAAACCCGACACTATAGTTTAAAATAACGCATGTCCGTCAAATGAAGTAAATCTAACAAACTAGATTATCCAAGTTTTAACGTTTGTGTAGTTACTCTATGCATATATTATAGCCATTTACAATATTAATTACATATTTGTTATCTCCACTATTTCATTATACTTGCTGCTACGCAGTTAGTTTCAGAAAAAACATTAAAAACAAACTTTTTAAATAGGAGAGCTACGAAGTGCAAAAACATTTTTAAACACATCATAAAAAGTTGAATTCTTATTTTTAATTACTAGATGTACACAAATAATTCCTTCTGAATATGCCTTATTTAGTTCGATTTCTTCCATATTCTATTTTAATAATTCCGCTTGAAGGTCATAATTAAACGCGAGTTTGTTTTGAATATATATTTCTGTGAACGGAGCTTGTTAATATTGATATACGGAAAAACGCTGATTTCATATAATTACTATGTTCACTTTAATCATTGACCTTTTCTCTCTTTGTTTCAGAATCGTCTCTTTACAAACATTGCTCTTAAACTTACTCATATATTATTTTATAGCATATCAAAATGAATCTGATTGGTTTGTTGATCCTGTCCACTTCCGCCCTCATAGTGGTCGTCTATGGCAACTACGGCATGTACGGCGGCGGTGGTGGCGGCGGCTACGGATATGGAGGTTATGGCGGTATGATGGGAGGTGGTGGATATGGAGGCGGAAAAGGAGGTGGAGGTGGAGGTGGAATCTTCGGCATTCTTATATTCCGTGAGTTAAATATGAAGTTTATTCATTTCTGTTCAAGCATACCTCTAAAATACGATGTAGTTCATTTGACAAAATAAGAAAAATGGTATTAATAGAAACCAGAGCAATCACGTCCAAGGTCTGCACTGCACCATAAACCGAAATATGAGCATATTTAACATGTCAATGAAAAGGACAATACGTAACATAAAAAGTGGTGAAGACAGGGTTACCGACTTGGAACGGTCAGTAGGCAATACGGTCTACAGGTTAGCTTAAATCGATTTATGTGTACACAACCTCGCTATTATCCTGTCTTCAACGCCCAAATTGACAAAACGGTGTAAATAAAAGTACATCCAATCAAAACGAAATTCCTAACAATAAAGATCACGTCCAGAGAAATTAGCAAACAATACACTAAATAGTGGTGTAAAAATCATAATTAGAAAAAAACTCTTAATTGTGCTGGACAACCACAGCAGTTGCAGCCAAAGAGGGACAACCACAACAATGCAACCAAAGAGAACACCAATCTAAGACGCGACCAAAAAACCTTTAGGACGAAGGTTCATGCACCTAACTCCGTTTGTTCGGGTTTCAGCAGGCGCAGTCATATAAAGCTAGCAATATTGAAAAAACACAAATACAAATATAAACTCTTATCTATCAATGATAATCGTGACTTGACATATAGAACAATGCATTGCAACTATAAAGGACTACAGTAATTACCGACAGTATCAAACCTGTAAAAATGCAAACTTACATTATTATTTTCTCTTGATTTCAGTGTTTGTATTCATCATTCTTATCCGAGTGCTATTCAGTGGAGGCGGAGGCTATGGAGGAGGCTATGGAGACGACTATGGAGGAGGAGGAGGAGGCCACGATAGCGGCAAAGGAGACAAATATGGTAGCGATGATAAGTATGACAACAACAACAAGTACGACAACAACAACAAGTACGACGACAACAACAAGTACGACAACAACAACAAGTACGACGACAACAACAAGTACGACAACAACAACAAGTACGACGACAGCCACAATAACAACAACAACTACGACGACTGGAATGACGACTGGGGCAAAGATACGTATTAGTAAGTATGTTTTAATTTTCATTTATAAAATAACGGGCACCAGTATATTTGATCGTGTTTTTGATTAAGAAAAACAAATAATTTAAACCGCTTTTCTTTCTTCAACTTTTTGTCTCCGACTTATTTGTTTTGAACACTAATTTTTAGATATCCTCATTTTTGTATAGAGTGTTTAATGAAATTCGGTAAATTGATTCAAAACACGTTTGTAAAAATAAATACTCAATAGAAAGAGTTTTTAGATTATGTGTAATATTGCGTAAAATTACTTTCGTCCACTTGTGCATTCACTTGTACATTACGTGGTCACGCCTTAATTCCTTAAGCGATGGAAAGCTTATATATACAGGATTTTATAACGCATATTTCGAAAATGAAACATGATTAAACTGCAAAAAAGCGATAACCTGTTTAAAATTACTTAGTATTTTTTTAAGTTTACAATATGCAAACTTGTTAAACCGAAATTAAGGTTTTGTTTCGTACCTCAGCCAGCCCTGTTTTCGCTTCTTGGAGAAGGAATTGGATGGGGTATGAAAGGTAATACTCGGATCACGTAATGATGAGTTTATGTAGCAGCTCATTTAATCACAAGGTTTATTCGAGTCTTTATAGCCATTTATTGGTACAACCTGTGTTTCATAATAGTACATATGATAACGATATTATTAATAAACATAATTGTGATTAATGCACCAACATTGCATAAACAAATCAATTTACATTTACAATTTTTTTAGAGTAATCATGACATAATATAATTACAAAGAAAACTTCTTCTAAATTATATAAGAACATTTAGCAACACATCCCCGATTTTATGAAGTGCAATCGGCTCAAAAGTATTTCTTATATACATGAAATTTAGAAAGAAACCTATTACAATATATAATCGTCTACTAGAGCACTCATAAAGAACATGCATATATAAGAATTAGAATCGATTTGCTAAATGAGTTGTCTCTTGTTGCTCTGGCTCCTGCCAAGTCATTGAGTACTTGCTTTGTGGCTTTCTAGGCTTTTGTTTTTGATACTGACTTATCATGATCATCTACGCGTTATAGTGATATTTCCTATTAATGCTGCCTTGTTTGTTAGAGAATACAGCCTGGCGGGGATGTCTGTATTTGCATTATCCCATTTTATTTAGATGACAGAGTGAGGTTTGGTTCGTCCTAAAATCTGGTTTAAACCAACAGCGACCTTTTTTTCCACTGACCGTTCCTAGGCGGTAGAATTATTGCCAACCCATTAGCGATTGTGAGATCACGTAGCCTTATTGCCAACCCATTAGCGATTGTGAGATCGCGTAGCCTTATTGCCAACCCATTAGCGATTGTGAGATCACGTAGCCTTATTGTCAACCCATTAGCGATTGTGAGATCACGTAGCCTTATTGTCAACCCATTAGCGATTGTGAGATCACGTAGCCTTATTGCCAACCCATTAGCGATTGTGAGATCACGTAGCCTTATTGCCAACCCATTAACGATTGTGAGATCACGTAGCCTTATTGCCAACCCATTAGCGATTGTGAGATTACAGGTTTTGCTTCTTATTGTCGTTGTATTTGTGGATTATTTGGTTAGCTGTGAAAACTACTTTTACTGTTCGACTTTTATACGTTTGTGAATGGGCGATATGTTACTATGGATTACACTATGCAGCTATGAAGTATTTGTAATTAAGAAGAATGCGAAGAAGTATGGAAGACATATTCACATATGTGTTAAGTACAAATTTATTTCTTTTCAGGTAGTCGTATCTACGAATGACGGAATGGAATACCGAAAGGAAGACACGCGCTATGCAAAATGCAACCTTTTCTTTTAAATAAAGCAAATAATGTAAAACATGTTTTAGCGTTTTAATTTCACTCATTGTAAATATGCCTTCACCTTTATCAGTATTTATTACTAATGAACATTACTTTTAAACTAGCTCTAGGTAAACGAAGGAAATCGGTCCATTTATTAGTAGTATATTTAAGGAAAAAAGAAACGCAACTCCTGAAATTCCCTTTATATATGATATACCCGATTCCATGTAATATTCCAAATACATCCAAAAATGTTTGTAAAGAAATGTTGCAGCTAGAGGAAGAGCACAACTGTGCTGTTGTAGGTATTGTTTTAATCCCAGTACAGTTTGCAACACGACATACATATTGTAGGTATTGTTTTAATGCCAGTACAGTTTGCAACACGACATTCATACACTTTAATGTTAAAGTTTCGCTTTGGACAATTTGAGACATTTCACTACACTGTATTTAATGTTAAGAGATTGCAAACTAAGTTTGCAAAACTGCTTAAGCCAAACGACTATTCCATCAATTATGAAACATCGAAGGGTTAATATTTGGTGTGTAAGTTTTGTCTTTTTTTTCCCAAAAAAAATCTTATGTAGTCAATTAATATTTCAATAAAAGCAGCATATTACGCATACAATATATGGCGGAAATTCCCGAGTTTTGTTTTTGTTTTACCGTTAGCATATAGAACATTTAAAATGCGTAGCTTTGATTGGCTGAGAAGTAGTCACGTGAAAGTCATTCATATGACTATTGAACGCTAACTTCCTGTTTTGTGGTCAATAGTCTTTTTTTGGGTGTCAATTGTCTCTTTGACTATTGACGCATGGTGACGTCATGAGCATAAACAAGAAAGCGACACGTTCGAGACACTGATTCAAAGCCGGGTTTAGAGTTCATAAATGTATTCAATATAACAACAGAGAAGGTCGTAACTTAGGTATTACGAACGTTTGGCCCGACACATTTGCTCATTTTTTGGCAATAAAATATGTGTAAATCAAACTACCTTCTTCTCATTCGGCTAATGGATTACAAACATATATAAAAGCCGAATATGAAACGTAGCATTCAAGGACCACAAAACGGGAAAAAACACACCACAAAAACGTACAGAAACAAACAATAGAACAAAGATGAATAAATGGCAAGATTTGACATCACAAACACAAAATGGTTGACAACAGGGCTACCGCCCTGGAACGGTCAGTGGTGAAAATGCTTCTGGGGGTTTAAACCGGGTTCTAGGGTGCATCACAAATGAGATATAGGGTCCTATAGAAACCACAGCGTCCGAATGCAATGGCATCGTAGGTCTGCATTGTACTGCAAACAAGGACTTGATAATACAATGAAAGAGACAAAACACAACAGAAAGGGTGATGAAGACAGGGTTACCGACTTGGAACGGTCAGTAGGCTATAAGGCCTACTAGTCAATAGGCTATAAGGCCTACTGGTTAGCTTGAATCTATTTTATATGCGCACAATCCTCGCTATTATCCTGTCTTCAGCGCCCAAATAGACAAGACAGTGTAAACAAAACTACATCCCATCAAAAGGAATTCTCTAACAATAAAGTCCACATCCAGAGAAACTAACTAAAGAAACACATACAAAATAATAAACATCTCAGGATGTATCCAGAATCGTACTGTACAACCATAGTATTTGCAGCTAAAGAGAAAACCAATCTAGGGTACGACCAGAAAACCCGAGGGACGAAAGCTCATGCACCCACCTCCCTTAGTTGGGGTTTCAGTAGGTGCAATCATAGAGTCCCAAGAGGTAGTCCAGTCATCGCACAAGTGAAAAGTGAAGCGTAATGACTGACTGTAGAGGGGTCAATCACTAAACATGCAGTGCGCTGTAAAACCAAAGGGTTATATCCTTTTCTGACGAACTTCCTGATTAAATTTGTGAAGCGGTCAGGAAACCCGTCAGACCCCTTTAACTTTCGAAGTTTATAGACCACATCTCCATAAAATGAAGGTTGTGATATGCCTAGTCGCAGAAGTGTTTTAAGGTTGGTGTTTTAATTTTACAGCAGGCCCTCGTTATAACGAAAACCCTGCTGAAGAAGTTTACTTGTAATAACTTGATTTCGATCATTGAAGTCTATAACATCATTACACGCTCTAGCAAATCGAATGAGCTGGGAGATATACATCCCGTATGAGGTAGCACGAGGTATATCTCCATCTAGGTGTGGATAGTTAACGATGTTAAAATTGAAATCATCTCTCTTATCATAGATTTTAGTATGAATACGATCATTTGAAATCGAGAGATGAAGATCGAGAAATGCTGCTACTGTATCCGAACTGTTCGCTTTATTCAACGTGAGCTCTGGTGGATAAATGTCAGTAACCATATGAGCAAAGAACGGATTGTCAATATTGAGTATGTCATCAAGATACCGAGAAGTATTATTAAAGGCATCAATAATTTCACCCTGGCTAGCAGGTTACAAACTCAACATAAAATCTCTTTCATAGCAGTACAAAAACGAATCTGCAACAAGTGGCGAACCTTACACTTATCATATTGTCATCCCAATAAAATGGGACATTGCAACTAAAAATATCACCGCGAGGATAAATTCTCTAACAATCAAGGAAGTATTAATAGGCAATATAAGTATAACACATAAATGATCATATATATGAATAAAAAATACAAAAGCCTAGAAAGCCACAAAGCAAGTACTCCATGTCTAGACAGAAGCTAGAACAACAAGAGATGAAGAGGATTAAATCTTGCCATCGAATGGGATGACTATTGACTCCCCAACAGTGAACTATTGAAGATGAAAAGTTCCACATTTCGTGTCAATAGTCATTCCGTTTGATGAATAATTTCAATCTCAAGAGAAGTAGAGAGATGTATATTTCTTATCACAGTGATAGTATCTTAGTCTCAGATTAAAACATTCCGAACACATCGATAAAGAGCTTTAAAAGACAAACAGATGATGAGTGCCTGTTTAATTGTGGATTTTCTTTTTAGCGAGTTGGATAAAATTATATGACGCGAGGCTGTCGAGCATCACATCAGTTTTATGCAACGAGATTGATAAATACAAAATTAAATAGGTACGAATCTATTTATCACAGGTAACTTCAACCCGGTATTTATAAAGGTGTTTGTATTGCGTGTGTGTGTGTGTATTTCTAAGGATTATAGTCCCTCCACCTACGACAGGCGTCCTACCCTGTCACAAAATGTCACGGGTAGAGCGTACTGGTCGTATATAGCTCTTGTATCGGTTACACCCAAAATCTATTGTTCGAGTTGAAACAATTTCACAATATTCATGATCTATTCATGTAACACGTAAAAGCGTGCACATTTTAAGTGGCCGCCAGAGAGGCCGTGTCATAAGTTTAGTTTTGTGCTAATGCATGTAAACGTATAGGTATATTTTCCTTAAACGGCAAAATTGTATAAGGGGCCTGTCGTGTAGATTCAATACTGTAGATTTAGCCACGTTTGTCACGGACTGAACGGGGGAAATAATGATTTGGGCGTAATGTTTGCTATAAAACCCATTGTCTTCTAGCTATCGCGGGGATAATCGATAGTACTTTGTTGGAACAGAGATTGGACGGCAAATTTCACAGGCAACATGTGCCTAAGCCATCCAGGATATAAGCCATCCAGGGTTGGAGTAAGCCATCTAGGTTTGGATATCCAGGAGTGGAGCTAAGCTTCCACGAATAACGTTACAAGCGGTGGAGACGGTCCCCGTACCTGCGCAGCCAGGTTTTACTAACGATAACCCCCGGGACACAAGGTGGGCCCGTTACCAGTCCTCACTGGAGGAATATCATTCACAATCTCAGTGGAGATTAACTGTCATTGCATCGCGTCATCAACCCTTACAGAAGGCATTTGATGACAATCATCCATTGAATTCGCGCATCATCATCTTCATGAGCTCTCGCGCATCACAGTTATCGCGCTAGATCAACATTGTTATAGCTTTAACAACACTTCAGTGTCTTAGACATTCAGTATTTATAACAATACTAAGAACGTCTTACACGTTCAGGAGAACATTCTTTTCATAGTTCATTTGTGTATTCGCTTGTTTTTTTAGATAATTGTATATATATTAAACATATTTTAAAAGTTGCATTAAACTTATGTAAATGCATTCACCGTCATTGATTCTTTCCTGAGTTAGCCCAACCACTAAGGTCATCCTGTGACAACTTGGTGTCAGAAGTGGGATTCTGGGCGACTACGGAGGGAAAGAATCAATAAGTGATCTTTATTATGATATACTAAATCTCTACTTATTATTTTAGAATTGTGTACCACCCTCTGATCCATCAAGGCGACTGTCGACGATCACGGCCACAGCTTGGAAGACAAGTCAAGACACGACAAGGGTAGGGTGAGTCCAAACTGTTGTTTTGTCCGTTCTTTCCTTGGCGCGAGGTCGCAGTGGTCTACACGAGTGGGTCTGAGGCACTTTTGCTCAATAATTTGGGTGTTTGTTTTACCTCCCTTGATATACACATAGTATCCAATTAGGTTGGCGAACAAGACGTTCTACTCATGTTGTGACACTCGAGTATACTTTATTTAATGGGAGAAGTAAATATACATGTACATGTCATACACATTTCGATGATTGTTTAAGGTTTATGTCCAATATCAAATTAAGATATTTTATGTAGTGTATATGTTTTGTGGAAGCTAGATAGTATCTATACATAACCGTTAGTAGTTAGCGCTAGTACAAATGTGTATGTAACTTGTCCTATGATGATGCCCAGGTATTTACTGAGGACACAGTGACTTACCATTAGTAGTTAGTTGAGTAGAATTATTAGTGACGTGTGTATTGTAATTATTGTAGTGTGTAGTTCACAATGTCCATAGACATGACGTCCATAAAGGATCTTACGGAAATGGGTAAGGAGTTAGGGTATGCTGGAGAGGAGCTTAGAACCTTTGTTAAAGAAGAACAGGCTAGGGAAAGGGAATTTAGACTTAAGGAAAGAGAATTAGCAAAGCATGAAAGAGATGAGGAAAGTAGACTAGCTAAAGAGAAGCTAGATGCTGAGAAAGATAGGTTAGAATTCGAAAGTAGATTAGCGAAAGAGAAGCTAGAAACTGAAAGTAGGTTAGCTAAAGAGAAGCGAGATGACGAAAGTAGACTAGCCACAGAGAAGCTAGAATTAGAAAGTAGGTTAGCTAAAGAGAAGCTAGACGCTGATAAAGAGAAGCTAGAATTAGAAGGTAGATTAGCTAAAGAGAAGGTAGAATTAGAAAGTAGAATAGTAAAGGAGAAGCAAGAGTTAGAACATGAGAGGTTCGAAACAGATGGTAGACTAGCTAAGGCTAAGATGATAATGGAAAGGGAGCAAAAAGAGTTTGAGCATAAGTTAGCTTTAGATTTGGAAGCAGCTAAGACACATAGTAAGGAAAGTAAAACTGAAGGGAAAGATAGTTATTCTGGGAAGTTAAAAGGTTCGAAGTTACCATACTTTGATGCTGACAAAGATAACATGGACAGTTACTTGTTACGGTTCGAGCGTTATGCCGAGTTACAGGAATGGACCAAAGATAAGTGGGCAGTTCATTTAAGTGCGTTATTGAGAGGCAAGGCCTTAGATGTATTTTCTAGATTACCTAGTGTAGATGCTCTTGACTACGACAAGTTAAAGGATGCTCTTTTAAAGAGATTTGAGTTAACTGAAGAAGGTTTTAGAAAGCGGTTTAGAGCTTGTCTGCCTGAGAAAGGCGAGTCATTTATTCAGTTTATTAGTAGGTCTAGAAATTACTTAGATAGGTGGTTAGAGTTAGGGAAGGTAGCGCAGACTTATCAGGGCCTCATAGATTTCTTGTTGCGGGACCAGCTATTCAATGTTTGTAGTAGAGATCTGTTCTTATTTCTGAAAGAAAGAAAACTAACTAGTGTAGGAGAAATGGCAACACAAGCAGATCAGTTTGCCGAGGCTAGAGGTGGAGCTCATAATGTAGTGTCGAAAGACAGAACTTTTAGAGATAGGCAAGGGGACGATCATAAACAGAAAGGCCAGAGTGGAAACTATAGAGGTGGAGGTAGTTCGATGGGTGCTAGAGGAGGTAGCAATAGTGGTAACATAGGTAGACCTTTTATTCGTTGTCGTCACTGTAATGGGAATCATGCTTCACATGAGTGTAGGAAAGCGGTGAAAGTGTCCGCTGTCGTAGACAACTTTAGTGACAATAGTAGAGTGGACAACAATGTAGGGAATCAGAACCAAGGTTTTAACAACCCATGGAATTTCGGTAGAGGTAGAGGTGGTCAAAACCGAGGTAGAGGTAGAGGCAGAGGTAGTAATAGTCCGGTTATTAAAACCGAGAGTAGTAGCTGTTGTGTTAAATCGGATGGTGTAATGGCGAAGATCGGAACATGTCTCTTTCCGTATGCAAATCTTCCAACGGCAGATGGTAGAGTGAACGGCACGGACGTAATTGTAATGAGGGATACAGGTTGTACAGGTGTGGTAGTTAGGCGTAGTTTAGTTACGGATGACCAGTTGGTAGGTAAACAGTCACCGTGTATGTTGCTAAATAAGTCGGTAGAGCACGTGCCAATAGCGAGAATAGATGTAGATACACCTTTCTTTAAAGGGACTACAGAGGCACTATGTATGGATGACCCGATGTATGATTTAACGATAGGGAACATAGATGGTTCAGCACTTCCGGTAATGTCCGATTTTAGAAGTAGCATTAGTAATGCCGTAGAGACTAGAGCGCAGGTTCAGAAGCAAGCTCAGGCTTATAGAAAATTAAAGGTTCCTGCAGCCGTAGGTGACATATCTAAAGAGGAGTTTATAGAAGCACAAACTCAAGACGAGTCATTAGGTCCTTGTAAGGTGAAGGCCAAGGATGGTGTAGTGAAGAAGTGTAAAGGGTCCGGTAGTTGTAAGTTTGTACATAAGAATAGGTTATTGTACAGAGAATTTGAAGATAGTGGTAGTAGACAGTTTCACCAATTAGTGGTACCTACCCAGTATAGAACGACAGTGCTTAAGGTAGCTCATGAGTCAATTATGGGAGGTCATTTAGGCGTAAAGAAAACGTCAGATAGAGTATTGGCAGAATTTTATTGGCCAGGCGTTAGTGGAGATGTAACTAGGTATTGTAGGTCCTGCGATGTATGCCAAAGGACAGTACCAAAAGGTCGAGTGACCAAAGTACATTTAGGTCAGATGCCACTGATAGATACACCATTTAAGAGGGTAGCCGTAGACATAGTTGGACCAATTTTTCCAGTGTCGGATAGGAAAAATAGGTACATTTTAACCATGGTAGACTATGCAACTAGGTATCCGGAGGCAGTAGCATTGCCCTCAATTGAAACTGAGAGAGTAGCTGAGGCATTAGTTGATATGTTCAGTAGGCTAGGTGTACCAGAGGAAATGCTGACTGATTGTGGGTCACAGTTTACGTCAGAACTTATGGCTGAAGTAAGCAGGTTATTGTCTTTGCGTCAAATCATGACAACACCATATCACCCTATGTGTAACGGGTTAGTCGAACGATTTAACGGGACGTTAAAGCAAATGTTACGGCGTATGTGTACCGAGAGACCCAAAGATTGGGACAAGTATCTCAATGCTTTATTGTTTGCATTTAGAGAGGTACCACAAGAGAGTTTAGGATTCTCTCCGTTTGAGTTATTGTACGGTAGGTCAGTTAGAGGTCCCATGAGGATTCTTAGAGAGATGTGGGCAGGTGAAGTAGATAGTGATGAGGTTAAGACTACATATCAGTATGTTTTAGATCTGAAGGAGAAACTAGAGGAGACTTGTAAGATAGCTCAAAGTCAGTTAGTCAAGGCAAGTACCAAGTATAAACGGTACTATGACCAGAAAGCTAGAGCTAGGAAGTTTAAGATAGATGACCAGGTGTTACTGTTACTCCCGACCGACAATAACAAGTTGTTATTACAATGGAAAGGTCCGTTTTACGTTAGAGGGATAGTGAACACTATGGATTACCGTATCGAGATAAACGGAAAGTTAAAGACCTTTCATGCGAATATGCTGAAAGAGTATATAAGTAGAACCGATAATGTGCAACAAGGGGTGTTAACCGTAGTTAATGTTGCAGTTATTGAGGATAGTGAGGAAGACAGTAGTGAGGACACTAGTCCCATGTATTTTCCCACTAGTGTAGGTAGGGAGAGAGCAGCCGATGTAGACATATCGGGCATGCTTAGTGTGGAGCAGCAACGAGAGATGGGTAGTTTACTCTCGGAGTTCAGTGATGTCTTGTCCGAAAACCCGGGGCAGACAGATGGAGTGCAACATGATATTGTACTCACATCAGGGGAACCAATTAGAATTAAGGGGTATCCCATTCCATTTCACTCCCGATCAATTGTTGATGAGGAGGTGAAAGACATGTTGAAATTGGGTGTCATCGAACCTTCAAACGCCCCATTTTCATCCCCAGTCGTACTTATTAAGAAGAAAGATGGGTCAATTCGATTCTGTATCGATTTTAGGCAGCTCAATAAACGTACCATCTTTGATGCAGAGCCAATGCCTAATATTGAGGAGGTATTCTCTAAGCTTGCGGGATATTCGTATTTCTCCAAGTTAGACCTCAGTAAAGGTTATTGGCAAGTCCCACTTTCAGACCGAGCTAAAGAGATGACCTCCTTCGAAACTTCGCAAGGACTTTTTAAGTTCAAGGTCATGCCCTTTGGTCTCGTAAACGCCCCAGCAACATTCTGTAGGTTAATGAGGAAAGTCCTGAAGGATTTGTCCAACACAGACAGTTTTGTAGATGACATCCTGGTGTTTACAACAACATTTGAAGACCATATTAAGGCTCTACGTAATCTGTTGGAACGGCTACGCCGGTTTAAACTGACTGCAAAACCTAGCAAGTGTCACATAGGTTACGCAGATATAGAGTGTCTGGGTCATGTTGTCGGGAGGGACCAGAAATTGAAACCCAACCCCGACAAGGTTAAGGCAATTCAGGAAGCACCAAGACCCGAGACAAAGAAACAAGTTAGGTCATTTTTAGGGTTGGCGGGTTTTTACAGGAAGTTTATTCCAAACTTTTCGGCTATAGCTGCACCTTTGTCAGACTTGACAAAGAAAGGTCAACCCAATAGGATAACTTGGGGGGAAAGCCAGGAGCGAGCTTTTGTCTCTTTAAAGGGGAGTCTGGTCAAAACCCCAATACTAAAATTACCTGAACTTGACCAGGAGTTTATCCTCAGAACGGATGCCTCCGATATCGGGGTGGGTGCAGTCCTACTGCAAGAGCAAGATGGGTGTAGTCTCCCCGTGGCTTACGCAAGTCGGAAACTATTACCCCGGGAATGTAACTACTCTGTTATCGAAAGGGAGTGTCTTGCAGTAGTGTGGGGTGTCAGTAAATTCCACCGATATGTTTTTGGTAAGGAATTTGTCTTGGAGACTGACCACCAACCGTTAGCTTATATGAATAAAGCTAAGGTAGCTAACAGTAGGTTAATGAGGTGGGCACTGACTCTGCAGCCTTACCGAATGAAAATTAAAGCAATCCGTGGAAAGGACAATATTGGGGCAGACTATTTAAGTCGCCGCACATAATGACCGGTTTAATACAATAGTGTATTGCAGTGTATTGTACAATAGTAGTATATGTTACGACAGGGTAGTGTACAATTGTAGAATAGTGTTGAAATTGTAATTACATATTATAGTTAGGTTATAACTGCAGTGGTAATAGATAACATACTCAAGCGATTGAGCGATCAGCTTGTACGTTTTGTCGCTCGTTTGCTCAGAAGAATTAATAGTTTCTTAACGTGTAAATATTATCATTTTGTTGAATTTTAAAAGTGTAGCACTTTCTTTAAGTGGGGAGATGTTGTCACAAAATGTCACGGGTAGAGCGTACTGGTCGTATATAGCTCTTGTATCGGTTACACCCAAAATCTATTGTTCGAGTTGAAACAATTTCACAATATTCATGATCTATTCATGTAACACGTAAAAGCGTGCACATTTTAAGTGGCCGCCAGAGAGGCCGTGTCATAAGTTTAGTTTTGTGCTAATGCATGTAAACGTATAGGTATATTTTCCTTAAACGGCAAAATTGTATAAGGGGCCTGTCGTGTAGATTCAATACTGTAGATTTAGCCACGTTTGTCACGGACTGAACGGGGGAAATAATGATTTGGGCGTAATGTTTGCTATAAAACCCATTGTCTTCTAGCTATCGCGGGGATAATCGATAGTACTTTGTTGGAACAGAGATTGGACGGCAAATTTCACAGGCAACATGTGCCTAAGCCATCCAGGATATAAGCCATCCAGGGTTGGAGTAAGCCATCTAGGTTTGGATATCCAGGAGTGGAGCTAAGCTTCCACGAATAACGTTACAAGCGGTGGAGACGGTCCCCGTACCTGCGCAGCCAGGTTTTACTAACGATAACCCCCGGGACACAAGGTGGGCCCGTTACCAGTCCTCACTGGAGGAATATCATTCACAATCTCAGTGGAGATTAACTGTCATTGCATCGCGTCATCAACCCTTACAGAAGGCATTTGATGACAATCATCCATTGAATTCGCGCATCATCATCTTCATGAGCTCTCGCGCATCACAGTTATCGCGCTAGATCAACATTGTTATAGCTTTAACAACACTTCAGTGTCTTAGACATTCAGTATTTATAACAATACTAAGAACGTCTTACACGTTCAGGAGAACATTCTTTTCATAGTTCATTTGTGTATTCGCTTGTTTTTTTAGATAATTGTATATATATTAAACATATTTTAAAAGTTGCATTAAACTTATGTAAATGCATTCACCGTCATTGATTCTTTCCTGAGTTAGCCCAACCACTAAGGTCATCCTGTGACATTATAGGCACACTGTCTGGACTTTTATCTGTGTGTTGTTGTGTGATGTGATGATATGTCTACTTGAAGCAGCGAACTCAATGTTTTTTTTTATAGTGCTGCCATTCTGGAATACCACGCCGTAGTAGACATGATACCCCCACACACCCAGTCACATTATTCTGACACTGGTCAATCAGTCGTAGCACTACCCATTATTTGCTCGTCAGGCAAGGGTTACAAGTGACTACTCCATATTTTAAGTCTTTGGTATGACGCGGTCAGGGGACTCGAACCCACGACCTCCCAAATGCAAGACAGACGCTATAACCACTCCACCACAATGCTTCGGTATGGTGTTTGTATCGCACTGTTTGATTGGGTAAATATATGAACAGGGAGGACGCGTCTATACAACGTGTGTCTCCTGTATCCAATCAAACCGCGCGGTAAAATGAAAACCTCCGAGTTGAAGCTACATGTGCCGTGAAAACGATTTGTTTCTCAATACACATCGTTAATGTACCATTACATATGCGTAGAGTAATACCTTCGTGATCGATCGATATTAATGCATAACACTAATTAGATCTCGATATTAATGCATAACACTAATTAGGTCTAATTAGTGTTATGCATTAATATCGATCGATCACGAAGGCATTACTCTACGCATATGTAATGGTACTTTAACGATTTGTATTGAGAAGGCACCTGGAACCTGTGGGCATAGCTGATTTGAGTGGGTGAAGCAGGGGTTTATATGAAATGTGTAGTCGGTGACCTAACTATATATACGCACAATACCCATATGGGCGCAACAATGCGCAATAATGCCTAAATATACTCTGTAAAACAATGGACCATAAGTTATAATGAAGTCGTAAACCGGAATAAACATCATGAACATACGACAATTAAAATGAATATATCGCTGAATTGATAAACATTTTATATATCAAACTGCAAAAATGTTTTGAAATTTGAGCCAAAAACAACTGAGATATGATATCACAAATCACGTAGGGGTCATTCTGAAAACGTGCAGAACTGTCCTATAAATGTTCGTTCAAATTAAAAACGTGTTTCGGGTTTCATTTGTTTACCTATCCAATGATATACACATTTCAAGAATACGATTATGCATTGTGTCTCATTTATTAGTTAAATATGCACACTTTTAACACTGACCCCTAGGTCGTTTATGATATCATTTCTCTGTCTTGTTTTTCTCGAGTATAAACTATTTTCGATTTTTAATGTAACACAAATGTATCTTTCTAATGGAATGAAACATTTTGACGCCTATTGCTGTTTTAACATCAATTGTAAAACTGGTACGTTTCTAATTTTTACCGGGTATATATTAGAAAGGCACCGGAATTATGAATAGGGAAACCCGAAAAAGGGAAGTAGGTGCATGAACTTTTGTCCCTCTTATGTTTTTGATCATATGATCAGACTACACAAGTTACCAACCAATCAGCGGCAGGGAAAAAGTTCCAGGGTAAATTCGGAGCTATTACACAGAATCTCTTAATTTTGATTGGTTGACAAACCATAAAATCCTGCTAAAAATAAATTTAACTTTTGAAGAGTACTTATAAAGGTTAAATAATACATTCATAATTTGTTGCATAATAAACAAACAGCTTTTTCAAAATATACTCAATGTATGGTTTGTGTATGGTGTTTTGATAAAATTAAGATAGGTATTTCAAAACAAGTAAGCAAAATATAGCTTCTTATATTAGGGAACGCAGTACAGAGCTTAGAGCTATAACGTACGTCTATGGAAAATGAATTGGTGTAGTATGACCATGTCCTAGATTAGTCTTTCCTTTGACTGCAACTGCTGTGATTGTTCAGTAAACTCCTGGATACATTCTGAGATATTTCGAATTATATATTTGTTTATATATCTTTACAACAACACGTAAGTGTATAGTGTTGAACTTAATTTTATTGTTAGAGATATCTTTTTGATATGATATTATTTTATTTACACTGTCTTGTCAATAGTTTCGCAAAAGAAAGGATACAAGAGAGATTGCGTACATATACAACAGATTTAAGCTAACCAGTAGGCCGTATTGCCAAGTCGACAACACTGCCTTCACCACTCTGTATTGTTACCTGTATTAATACATGTTCATTGATTACTTAATTTGCCTACTTTCTTTTAAATGAACGTTCAACATGCCACACCATGCATTTGTTACCGGAATACACAGAATCTCATTAGTGTCACTTCCTTATTATAAACGTGTACACTTTGTGTTTTATTCTCGGTAGTGGTTTGGCATGGCTGGCCTTCAGTTGGCTGTTTCAACCAGGTATAGGATGCACCAAACCTCTCTCTTACAATATAAAACAGCAAAGCCACAAAGCAAGTATTCAATGACTTGGAAGAAGCTAGAGCAACAAGAGAACAACCGGTTAAGGTACGACCAGACATGATTTAAGACACACGTCCTTTGAGGATTAAGGCAGATGTCATCATATATAGCTGCCACAATCTGTCCACAATCAGTCCGGTCTTCGCAAAGTCAAAGAGAAAAGCGTAGGGGCGAACTGTAAATGGGTCAAACACTAAACATGCAGTGCATTGCAAAATGATAGGGTCATAACCACGTTTGATAAACATATTAACAAGTTTAATACAGATTTTATGAAAGCGATTAACACTTCAAACTCCACCAAAATTGTACATGTTTTGAAAATATTGCATTTCAGCATTTCAATAATCTCATTTAAACAATCTCTGATGGGAACATACACAGAACAACAACACAACACTACAAAGGCTTAATACAGTTTAATTTACATTTACCTATCATCCTGCTGCTATGCCGAGCACCTACTGTTTTAACAAAGTGTTATGTAATAGTAGTTAGTTAATAATCTATTGTAGTGTGGTAAACATAAATGTTATTTACTAATCATTACGTGGTCCCGCCTTAATTTCATTAAGCGATGTGGAAGTTTATATTAGTAGGATTTTATAATGGATAATTCGACAATAAAACGCATTTAAAAACATTTTTTACTGAAGAAATGACATAACCTGTTTAAAATAACCTATTAAATGTTTTAATTTGACTGCAAACCTTTTAAGCCGAAATTAAAATTTTATTTCATATCCCAGCCAACACCGTTTTTGCTTAAACATATTTACATCGATTGCGAAACAAGTTCTTGCAACTTAGAGATTAATCACTCTCAATGGCTTCCTGGGTAGAACCAGTACTAAGCAATGTGGATTAATTATCTTGCTCAAGGATAAATAACGTAGCCGAGGCGAGGATCGAACCCACGACCTCTCGATCTGGAGTTCGGCGCTCTACCACTGGACCACACACTCCCGTTTTTGCTTCTTGGAGAAGGGGTTGGATGGAGTAAGAAAGTTAATACTCGGACCTCGTAAGGTTGCCTATCTAAAATGGCATTTATTTACGGCGTATTTGGATTTTTATAATTATGCCTTTCAAATAATTCTATGAACATGCAATGAAAAGTAAATATATAGTAAAATTATACCTTTTGCTTTAGATTAAAAAAATAACAATGACAGTGTTTTTAAATTCTGTAATAGTTTTATCATAAAAAGCACCTCGGACAAATGGCATCAACATATATTTTATATTTGCTAAAAGGATGAAGAGCTCATAAACAAATGTTAGTCAAATCTTTTTCAAAAATATATCATTTAATCGTCAATCGAAATTCGGATACATTTGTTATCCGGTTACTGTTTCCTTTTCATTAGGCTTAGTCATACGTGATCTGTTGTATCTAAACTGATGTTGCAGTAACAAACCATTTTCTTTTTTGTTTAAATGCATTTGGTCGTCAGTTTCCTGCATCGTTTCGAAACTTTCCACTATTACACATACCTCACCATGTATGCGTTTTACCAGAACACGCTTGTGCTTTCTCAGCAGATTGTGAAAGTAAAAAATGATAACATTATACGATGATATATATCAAGTTGTAGACATGCTAATTATAAGTGTATGTCGGAGTGATGATTGGAACTTACCCCGCACCTTCTCCACAACACACAAGTAAATAAATGCTAAACTCATGTCAAATCCAAAGTAAAATCCCTCCCCACTGCATTTATTAATACTTGTGTGGTTGTTTTATTGTAAGATGGATGAGAAACGGGTGTGGGAGGATGGAACTATTTTGTTTGTGTTTGGTCCCAATTAACCATTACCAAGAACGCCTGTACAACTGTTAGATAAATGTAACTTAATACGTTTTCAAAGAAAATTTGTCGCGTTTTTGTTTTTTGTTATTTTTGTTATTCAATCTGTGTGCAGGGTATTTCAGAATAGCTGCTAAAATTTTAAAACCTTCTACAACGACAATGTGTCCTTAAATGCTGCATTTCCTGTTCGACTTTTATATCTACTTGTGCAGCTAACATGCAATATAATACATCAGGTGGGAGAGATACAATCAGTGTCTTCTCAAAAACTTCTCGGAATTACAATAGATCAACATCTAAAGTGGGATGTTCAGATAAGCAAAGTCTGTAATCATATATCGAGTAAATTCACTCTTTTAAGACGAATATCTAAATATTTGACACTTGATATGAAAAAGCTATTCTATAATGCATATTTAGTTCCAATATTTGATTATGGATCTATCCTCTGGAGTAATTGTACTAAATTAAATTTTACAAAGGTTGTTACTTTACAAAAAAGCATCGCACGCTGGATTTTGATAAAACCTTTACATACACCTTCTGCAAATCTTTTCAATGAGTTAAATTGGATGTCATTTGAAACAAGATGTAAATTTCAAGTAGGTGTTTTAGTTTATAAAGCAATTCATAATCTTACACCAATATACTTAAGTAAATTAATAACATTTTCTGAAAATAGCAGATATAATTTAAGATCATGCATTAAACATGACATTAAGCATCCTAGACCTAAATCCGAATATTTAAAACAATCTTTTACCTATGTTGCCATGCGGACTTGGAATTCAATCCCAGAAAATATCCGGACTTCTGTTTCTATTTATGCTTTCAAACACAATTATAAATTATTTCTATTTCAAGATAACAGGTGTTCTGCTCAAATTAAGTTGTGTTAATAGTGAATACTTGTTTTGAATGCCAGCTTGAAACATATTATTAATGTTACGTGCATGTATTCACTTGCTATTGTTTATAAGTTGCTGTTGTTATCAGAAGGCCTCATGGAAGATAAGTGTTGTGCAATTGTTTGTATAATCTTAATGAGTTGTACCTTCATGAAATAAAAAAATTATTATTATTATTATTATTATAGAGAATTATTAGAACTTTTATAATGAGTACATCTTACTGAAATTAAATGTATTACACACCCCGGAAAATACGTTACTTTTAACATACCATGTTTTACATACTGTACTTTAAATGATGTACCCGTTTTTGCATAAAGCGATTGCGGATCCCATGTGTAAAAGCAGATATTAAAATCGAAAGGAAAAGTAGCATTCAAGGACGACAGTCAACCACAGACACACAAAGAAACAATATCAAGATAAATACAAGGCAAAATCAGACATCAGAAACACACAAGGGTTGACAATAGGGCTACCGTCTTTGAATGGTCAGTGGCAAAAAAAAAGAAAGAAAAAGCCGCTGGAAGTTTAACCAGGTTCTAGGATGCACCAAACCTCACTCTTACCCTATTGTCATCCCAATAAACGGGACAGTGTAAATAAAGATATATATCCCAGCCAGGTTATAATCTCTAACAAACAAGGCAGTATTAATAGGCGATATAAGTAAAACACCTACATGATCCTGTATATATAATATATCTATATAAAGAAAGCCACAAAGTAAGTACTCAGTGACTTTTATGTTTGTGATATCATGTCTTGCCTCTTAATCATCCGTATGGATGTTGTTTGTATCTATGTGTGCTTTTAGTTGAGAGTGGTCCTTAAATGCTACAATGATTCCTGTTCGAAATTTATTTCTACCTTTGTTAGAACTGGCTTACCATAATTGACTTTTTGACGAGTGTGTAAGATCCAAGTTAAACATACTGAGAGAGACACAACTGAACACGAGTTACATTTTATTCAGGATCTTACATAAGTGCTTTTTAACAAGTTTGATAAAATTACATGATGTGCTGAGCATTGTATCAAGTTTACTAAATAAATGCTAGCCTCATGTCAAATGCAAAGTAAAAATCACTCCCCACTGCATTTATTGATACATGTGTGGTTGTTTTATTGTAAGAGGGATGAGAAACGGGTGTGGGAGAATGGAGCAATTGTGTGTGTGTGTGGTCCCTATTAACCCAATTAAGTTTACTAAACGTTTACTAATTTCAATAATGAATAGACACGAATGTATGATTGTAGATATGGTGTAACTAAAAAAATGCAACATAACCATTACGTGGTCCGAGTATTAACCTTCATACCCCATCCAACACCTTATCCACGAAGCGAAAACGGGGTTGGGTGAGGTATGAATTAAAACCTTAATTCGTCTTAAAAAGTTTGCATATTGTAAAATTAAAACATTTAATAGGTTATTTAAACAGGTTATCGCAATTTTTCAGTAATTTCTTTTTAAACATGTTTCTTCGTCGAAATATTCATTAAATAATTAATGGAATTAAGGCGGGAACACGTAATGCGTTGCATTTATGAAGGTCACTTCGGAACTCTCCGTACCACACCGATCAATCGGAACTTCCACGTTGATTTCCGCAATTGGGTTTTTTGAACAGAAAATACCGATCAATGATTCAGCCTTCATTGACATAATTATTACACTAGTATGTGACCGGCTCAATAAGCCCGTCGTTATGCTATGTTTTCGAAATCAATATATTTACAAAATACGATTGTATGTTGTTTATTCGCCATAATATATCAAATAAATCCTTAACATCGGGTCCTTACAGTATAGTAACGGGTTATGTTTATAAGTCTCCCTTTGACCATCTTTTACTAACATACTAACATACTAATGGTACACGTGCATGCGTTCACCGCTATGCGTCAGTGCATTTTGCCGAGGCTTTGATAGGGCTACAACTTGTTGTACTTTGTACTCGAAGATAAATATTTATGTAATATTTATATTTGAATATTTATATATTTACAGGTATGTATATTTAATTAGTATTGTTTGTTATAAGATGTGTCACCTTTCCATTAAATATGTGATTTTGTAAACATAATCCGTGTTGTTGACATGTGTTGACATATATTTACATATATATGCTTACCCTGGTATTTGTTATTGTTATTGTTTAATTCATGTAAAAGAGTGCATTTTGCCGAGGCTTCAATAGAGTTACACTCTGTTGTACTTTGTACTCGTAGATAAATATTTATTGTAATATTTATATTTGAATATTTATATATTCACAGATGGAGTTTGGCGTTGTTTGACGCATTGATCTATGAGAATGAGAATAAACACTATATTGAAAACCATCTCTGTTCCAATATATATCGAACCCAGGGTAATATGAAAGAGATAGAACCCAAACGGTGACAAGTGTATAACTATTACGCCATGGCTTTATTAAAATCCCACTCCACAGGTAATGTGATAAGTAATAGTTAGTGGACATGAACGAGGTCGAAATCGACTTGTAACAGAGCATCGGGCACCAGAAAGGACAGAGCATCGGGCACCAGAAAGGACAGAGCATCGGGCACCAGAAAGATCGGGCACCAGAAAGGGTTGCTTTGTACGGAAATTGAGACGAAGTAGAGCTTTTTCTTAGCCACTCTTGCCGGTGCCACCTGTCCTGTTTTTAGATAAATGCCCTATAACTCTTCAGTCGCATATCATTTGCTTTCCTTTCTTTTTCCGAATTTGATGTTCTGGTCAAAACGTGCATGTTCTGTTAATAGCCCCTTTAACCGAATGTGCATGTACTTTGAAAGAGAGTGCGTACATCTTAAGGGAACAAGCCTTGATTATTTCAGGGAAATTCATACTTTACAAAAAGAATACATATGTGCGAAGAAGTAAGATACCAATTTTCAATTAGAGCATGGGAAACAGTTCTGCTAACAGAATTTAGGGAGCAGCATTCTTTAAAAGGAAATGCCACAGCAATGCGATACATTGATATAGTACATACATTTTAAAGATATATTGCAGTATTTTATTTCATTAAATGTAGAATGTTATACATTACAACATGCAATTTTAATACATTTAAATTGTGATTTTCGTTTGTTTGTATGGTGTTTTACGTCATTTTCAAAACATGTAAGTTGAGTTCTTTTGTGGTGGAGGCCGACCACCCATTTTTTTCCGAGTAGAACCGACATCCGTAAGAATCGACACTTCCTCACTTACAAGTCAAGCTCCCGGACTTGAACCCGAAGCGGTGAGAGGCGACAAAGTTTACAACGCAATGTCGTTAACCCCTCGACCACGAAGACACTATAATTTACATTTAAAATGTACAAAAGCAATGAAATTCAAACATAGAAGAACAAGTGACAAGAAATATAAGCTGAGGTGTCTTTATTTTATTTCTATCTTACAAGTTTTGAACTTATTAATCGAACTTCCAGTAACACTTGTGCACATGATGTCAATCTTGTTAAAGACAAATCTTAAAAACGAACAAACTATTTTATTCAACTATTACTAATAGGAACGTCTGACAGAAACATGTTGATCCTGGAAATTCTTGTCTTTTTTTCTCATAATGCTGTTATCTGAAAATAAAGAAACTAGTGATACAGGCACTATTGAAATAACAGCATAATTAATACAAATTAATACAATAATTATTGCCGTTTAAAACGATAGTATGTCTCGGCTACGTTGGCATATTTTGTGTCGGAAAAAGACTTCAATATTCTAATGAGACACTACTCTTAATTTCATGTCCAAACAACATTTACCAGAGTTTATAAACAAAGTATTCCAACTTATTAATTTTAAATTACGTACTGTAAAAGGAATGTATTTGTTTGTTTGTACATTTTAAGTACATTTTTGTGAAACGGTCCATTGTTAGTGATAGAGACATACCCCTCACTCATTCCTGGGTAGAACCAGTATTGTATACCTCCCGACATCCGTAAGAATCAAGACTTTCTCACAAGTCGAGGTCCCAGTGGGATTCCAACCCGCGGCGGTGAGAGGGGAGAAGGTTTGTAAATGTAGCCTTTTCGCCTTTCACCGTTGAGGTGTCGAGTCCCACTGAATATGTTATTTACACAGAGTTTTGTAAAATAAACCTTACAAAACGTACCGGTCTTGATAATATTCCAGCTAGATTGGTATACAATGATGTTATTTTTCCTGAAAATAACTGTATTATTTACGGTTCAAATAATAGATCGAGTTTGGTCTCAGCGAGTTGGTTTATTTATACGTGCGTAGCCCATCGAGGTTTTAAATAAACAAACGAGCTGAAACAGACTGTCTCTTTTGTAATATGGTGCACTTAGTGACCGTGTCCGTGCTCTAAATTCCTTTTATTGGAAGTTAGAGAATGCAAAGCCGCACCTTTGTTTATTCTGAATCAAACGATTAAATGCTATATATTCATAAAAGGCAATTACACCGACCAAACTACAATAGCATTATCTATACTTTGTAAAATCGTTATTATATTAATAACTACAATAACATTATCTATACTTTGTAAAATCATTATTATATTATTAACTACAATAGCATTATCTATACTTTGTCAAATCATTATTATATTAATACCTACAATAGCATTATCTATACTTTGTAAAATCATTATTATATTAATAACTACAATATCATTATCTATACTTTGTAAAATCATTATTTTATAAATAACTACAATAGCATTATCTATACTTTGTAAAATCATTATTATATTAATACCTACAATAGCATTATCTATACTTTGTAAAATCATTATTATATTAATACCTTAAAGTAATTAATGACTTGTTTTATTTGTATTAAAAAGATTGAAGGCGATCTGGAAAAAGTATGGATGTTAACAAAAATACAATTAAACCAATTAACATGATTTTAGTTTCTTATTCAATGTGCAGTTGCTTGATACAAGGTCACATGTTCCGTACGACTTAATTAGTTTTAACGAAATAGCTTGATCTGAAAAACCTAGGCGATTCGACATGATGCTTTAATGCTCTTACAAACTCTTGTTTTGTGATCGAAGTACACTTTCTTTGAATTATATGCACAACCGTTAGAAAAACAAACCCATTTAAATTATTATAATTGCTGATTTAGCAACAAAACAAGCCGAATAGTCGAGTTTACATGACCAAACATTTTCATAAATAATGATTAAACAGAACGTAGCATGCGGATGTATATATGCACATTTGATTAACATCTGAAGCACGTTTTGGCGGTTGAACAGACACTAAAAGCTCTTGCAGAAAACCTCCAGTCCCTTTAAATATAATCAGTGTGCATTGTCACAAAATGTCACGGGTAGAGCGTACTGGTCGTATATAGCTCTTGTATCGGTTACACCCAAAAATCTATTGTTCGAGTTGAAACAATTTCACCATATTCATGATCTATTCATGTAACACGTAAAAGCGTGCACATTTTAAGTGGCCGCCAGAGAGGCCGTGTCATAAGTTTAGTTTTGTGCTAATGCATGTAAACGTATAGGTAAATTTTCCTTAAACGGCAAAATTGTATAAGGGGCCTCTCGTGTTGATTCAATACTGTAGATTTAGCCACGTTTGTCACGGACTGAACGGGGGAAATAATGATTTGGGCGTAATGTTTGCTATAAATGCCATTGTCTTCTAGCTGTCGCCGGGATAATCGATAGTACTTTGTTGGAACAGAGATTGGACGGCAAATTTCACAGGCAACATGTGGTTAGTAGTTTTATTAAACTTTTATCGTATATTTGTATTCAGTGGGCGGCGCCATCTTGTTTGGCGGTTACGACATCCGGTTAGCATTGATGTTTCTCAAACATAACTTTAGACTAGCATATGATTTGAAGTGACTTTATTAGATGTAATTATGGTAATTGATCATTAATTGTAAAACAATATTAATTTGATAACAGTGGATAATAGGTGCATTAATTAACGTTGGCGTATAATTCAGTGATTGTAATACACGATTGTTAACATTAGTTAACAATGAGATGAGTGACAAGAATAAATGCGTGCATGCATAACTCAGTGAGTTTTATATATGAGTAATTTGATCATGTTTATATTACATGTATTAGGGGCATTGATTAACAGCAACGTACATAGCGTATACATGGCGTTGTAGAATATGTATACATTGCTACTCATCATAAGTACAGCTTACATATATTGATTGAATAATGATTTGTTTGGGTAATGGTAATTATGCAAGATTGTTATGTTTGTCAACCGACATCTAAAACGTATGTATAATTACAGCCTAAGCCATCCAGGATATAAGCCATCCAGGGTTGGAGTAAGCCATCTAGGTTTGGATATCCAGGAGTGGAGCTAAGCTTCCACGACTAACGTTACAAGCGGTGGAGACGGTCCCCGTACCTGCGCAGCCAGGTTTTACTAACGACAACCCCCGGGACACAAGGTGGGCCCGTTACCAGTCCTCACTGGAGGAATATCATTCACAATCTCAGTGGAGATTAACTATCATTGCATCGCGTCATCAACCCTTACAGAAGGCATTTGATGACAATCATCCATTGAATTCGCGCATCATCATCTTCATGAGCTCTCGCGCATCACAGTTATCGCGCTAGATCAACATTGTTATAGATTTAACAACACTTTAGTGTCTTAGACTTTCAGTATTTATAACAATACTAAGAACGTCTTAAACGTTCAGGAGAACATTCTTTTCATAGTTCATTTGTGTATTCGCTTGTTTTTTTAGATAATTGTATATATATTAAACATATTTTAAAAGTTGCATTAAATTTATGTAAATGCATTCACCGTCATTGATTCTTTCCTGAGTTAGCCCAACCACTAAGGTCATCCTGTGACAACTGGTTTCAGAGTAGTGGGATTCTGGGCGACTACGGAGGGAAAGAATCAATAAGTGATCTTTATTATGATATACTAAATCTCTACTTATTATTTTAGAATTGTGTACCACCCTCTGATCCATCAAGGCGACTGTCGACGATCACGGCCACAGCTTGGAAGACAAGTCAAGACACGACAAGGGTAGGGTGAGTCCAAACTGTTGTTTTGTCCGTTCTTTCCTTGGCGCGAGGTCGCAGTGGTCTACACGAGTGGGTCTGAGGCACTTTTGCTCAATAATTTGGGTGTTTGTTTTACCTCCCTTGATATACACATAGTATCCAATTAGGTTGGCGAACAAGACGTTCTACTCATGTTGTGACACTCGAGTATACTTTTATTAATGGGAGAAGTAAATATACATGTACATGTTATGCACATTTCTATGATGGTTTAAGGTTTATGTCCAATATCAAATATAGATATTTTATGTAGTGTATATGTTTTGTGGAAGCTAGATACTATCTATACATAACCGTTAGGAGTTAGCGCTAGTACTAATGTGTATGTAACTTGTCCGATGATGATGCCCAGGTATTTACTGAGGACACAGTGACTTACCATTAGTAGTTAAGTGAGTAGAATTATTAGTGACGTGTGTATTGTAATTATTGTAGTTAGTAGTCCACAATGTCCATAGACATGACGTCCATAAAGGATCTTACGGAAATGGGAAAGGAGTTAGGGTATGCTGGAGAGGAGCTTAGAACCTTTGTTAAAGACGAACAGGCTAGGGAAAGGGAATTTAGACTTAAGGAAAGAGAATTAGCAAAGCAGGAAAGAGATGAAGAAAGTAGACTAGCTAAAGAGAAGCTAGAATTCGAAAGTAGATTGGCTAAAGAGAAGCTAGAATTCGAAAGTAGATTGGCTAAAGAGAAGCGAGATGAAGAAAGTAGACTAGCCACAGAGAAGTTAGAATTAGAAGATAGGTTAGCTAAAGAGAAGTTAGAATTAGAAAGTAGAATAGTAAGGGAGAAGCAAGAGTTAGAACATGAGAGGTTCGAAACAGATGGTAGACTAGCTAAGGCTAAGATGATAATGGAAAGGGAGCAAAAAGAGTTTGATCATAAGTTAGCTTTAGAGTTGGAAGCAGCTAAGACACATAGTAAGGACAGTGGAACTGTAGGGAAAGATAGTTATTCTGGGAAGTTAAAAGGTTCGAAGTTACCATACTTTGATGCTGACAAAGATAACATGGACAGTTACTTGTTACGGTTCGAGCGTTATGCTGAGTTACAGGAATGGACCAAAGATAAGTGGGCAGTTCATTTAAGTGCGTTATTGAGAGGCAAGGCCTTAGATGTATTTTCTAGATTACCTAGTTTAGATGCTCTTGACTATGACAAGTTAAAGGATGCTCTTTTAAAGAGATTTGAGTTAACTGAAGAAGGTTTTAGAAAGCGGTTTAGAGCTTGTCTGCCTGAGAAAGGCGAGTCATTTATTCAGTTCATTAGTAGATCTAGAAATTACTTAGATAGGTGGTTAGAGTTAGGGAAGGTAGCGCAGACTTATCAGGGCCTCATAGATTTCTTGTTGCGGGACCAGCTATTCAATGTTTGTAGTAGAGATCTGTTCTTATTTCTTAAAGAAAGAAAACTAGCTAGTGTAAATGAAATGGCAACACAAGCAGATCAGTTTGCCGAGGCTAGAGGTGGAGCTCATAATGTAGTGTCGAAAGACAGAACTTTTAGAGATAGGCAAGGGGACGATCATAAACAGAAAGGCCAGAGTGGAAACTATAGAGGAGGAGGTAGTTCGATGGGTGCTAGAGGAGGTAGCAATAGTGGTAACATAGGTAGACCTTTTATTCGTTGTCGTCACTGTAATGGGAATCATGCTTCACATGAGTGTAGGAAAGCGGTGAAAGTGTCCGCTGTCGTAGACAATTTTAGTGAAAATAGTAGAGTGGACAACAATGTAGGGAGTCAGAACCAAGGTTTTAACAACCCATGGAATTTTGGTAGAGGTAGAGGTGGTCAAAACCGAGGTAGAGGTAGAGGCAGAGGTAGTAATAGTCCGGTTATTAAAACCGAGAGTAGTAGCTGTTGCGTTAAAGCGGATGGTGTAATGACGAAGATCGGAACATGTCTCTTTCCGTATGCAAATCTTCCAACGGCAGATGGTAGAGTGAACGGCAAGGACGTAATTGTAATGAGGGATACAGGTTGTACAGGTGTGGTAGTTAGGCGTAGTTTAGTTACGGATGACCAGTTGGTAGGTAAACAGTCACCGTGTATGTTGTTAAATAAGTCGGTAGAGCACGTGCCAATAGCGAGAATAGATGTAGATACACCTTTCTTTAAAGGGACTACAGAGGCACTATGTATGGACGACCCGATGTATGATTTAACGATAGGGAACATAGATGGTTCAGCACTTCCGGTAATGTCCGATTTTAGAAGTAGCATAAGTAATGCCGTAGAGACTAGAGCGCAGGTTCAGAAGCAAGCTCAGGCTTATAGAAAATTAAAGGTTCCTGCAGCCGTAGGTGACATATCTAAAGCGGAGTTTATAGAAGCACAAACTCAAGACGAGTCATTAGGTCCTTGTAAAGTGAAGGCCAAGGATGGTGTAGTGAAGAAGTGTAAAGGGTCCGGTAGTTGTAAGTTTGTACATAAGAATAGGTTATTGTACAGAGAATTTGAAGATAGTGGTAGTAGACAGTTTCACCAATTAGTGGTACCTACCCAGTATAGAACGACAGTGCTTAAGGTAGCTCATGAGTCGATTATGGGAGGTCATTTAGGCGTAAAGAAAACGTCAGATCGAGTATTGGCAGAATTTTATTGGCCAGGCGTTAGTGGAGATGTAACTAGGTATTGTAGGTCCTGCGATGTATGCCAAAGGACAGTACCAAAAGGTCGAGTGACCAAAGTACATTTAGGTCAGATGCCACTGATAGATACACCATTTAAGCGGGTAGCCGTAGACATAGTTGGGCCAATTTTTCCAGTGTCGGATAGGAAAAATAGGTACATTTTGACCATGGTAGACTATGCAACTAGGTATCCGGAGGCAGTAGCATTGCCCTCAATTGAAACTGAGAGAGTAGCTGAGGCATTAGTTGATATGTTCAGTAGGCTAGGTGTACCAGAGGAAATGCTGACTGATTGTGGGTCACAGTTTACGTCAGAACTTATGGCTGAAGTAAGCAGGTTATTGTCTTTGCGTCAAATCATGACAACACCATATCACCCTATGTGTAACGGGTTAGTCGAACGATTTAACGGGACGTTAAAGCAAATGTTACGGCGTATGTGTACCGAGAGACCCAAAGATTGGGACAAGTATCTCAATGCTTTATTGTTTGCATTTAGAGAGGTTCCACAAGAGAGTTTAGGATTTTCTCCGTTTGAGTTATTGTACGGTAGGTCAGTTAGAGGTCCCATGAGGATTCTTAGAGAGATGTGGGCAGGTGAAGTAGATAGTGATGAGGTTAAGACTACATATCAGTATGTTTTAGATCTGAAGGAGAAACTAGAGGAGACTTGTAAGATAGCTCAAAGTCAGTTAGTTAAGGCAAGTACCAAGTACAAACGGTACTATGACCAGAAAGCTAGAGCTAGGAAGTTTAAGATAGATGACCAGGTGTTACTGTTACTCCCGACCGACAATAACAAGTTGTTATTACAATGGAAAGGTCCGTTTTACGTTAGAGGGATAGTGAACACTATGGATTACCGTATCGAGATAAACGGAAAGTTAAAGACCTTTCATGCGAATATGCTGAAAGAGTATATCAGTAGAACCGATAATGGGCAACAAGGGGTGTTAACCGTAGTTAATGTTGCAGTTATTGAGGATAGTGAGGAAGACAGTAGTGAGGACACTTGTCCCATGTATTTTCCCACTAGTGTAGGTAAGGAAACAGCAGCCGATGTAGACATATCGGGCAGGCTTAGTGTAGCAGAGAAACGAGAGGTAAGTCGTTTAGACTCTGAGTGTAGTACTGTTCGGTCCGATAAGTCGAGACCAACAGATGTAGTGCAGTGTAGCTTTAAGCACACTTTAGCAAAGCCGATTAGGGAAACGAGAGACCCTACTCCATTTCGCAAACAGTATACTGGTAATGCGATGGATGCGATGTGTAAAGTTGGAGTTCTTGTAGTGACAGGAAGTAGTGTTATTAGTAACCGTAAAGTCGGTGTAATAGATCGTGGAAAGCACAATATTGGGGCAGACTATTTAAGTCGCCGCACATAATGACCGGTTTAATACAATAGTGTATTGCAGTGTATTGTACAATAGTAGTATATGTTACGACAGGGTAGTGTACAATTGTAGAATGGTGTTGAAATTGTAATTACATATTATATTAGGTTATAACTGCAGTGGTAATAGTTAACATACTCAAGCGATTGAGCGATCAGCTTGTACGTTTTGTCGCTCGTTTGCTCAGAAGAATTAATAGTTTCTTAACGTGTAAATATTAATTATCATTTTGTTGAATTTTAAAAGTGTAGCACTTTCTTTAAGTGGGGAGATGTTGTCACAAAATGTCACGGGTAGAGCGTACTGGTCGTATATAGCTCTTGTATCGGTTACACCCAAAAATCTATTGTTCGAGTTGAAACAATTTCACCATATTCATGATCTATTCATGTAACACGTAAAAGCGTGCACATTTTAAGTGGCCGCCAGAGAGGCCGTGTCATAAGTTTAGTTTTGTGCTAATGCATGTAAACGTATAGGTAAATTTTCCTTAAACGGCAAAATTGTATAAGGGGCCTCTCGTGTTGATTCAATACTGTAGATTTAGCCACGTTTGTCACGGACTGAACGGGGGAAATAATGATTTGGGCGTAATGTTTGCTATAAATGCCATTGTCTTCTAGCTGTCGCCGGGATAATCGATAGTACTTTGTTGGAACAGAGATTGGACGGCAAATTTCACAGGCAACATGTGGTTAGTAGTTTTATTAAACTTTTATCGTATATTTGTATTCAGTGGGCGGCGCCATCTTGTTTGGCGGTTACGACATCCGGTTAGCATTGATGTTTCTCAAACATAACTTTAGACTAGCATATGATTTGAAGTGACTTTATTAGATGTAATTATGGTAATTGATCATTAATTGTAAAACAATATTAATTTGATAACAGTGGATAATAGGTGCATTAATTAACGTTGGCGTATAATTCAGTGATTGTAATACACGATTGTTAACATTAGTTAACAATGAGATGAGTGACAAGAATAAATGCGTGCATGCATAACTCAGTGAGTTTTATATATGAGTAATTTGATCATGTTTATATTACATGTATTAGGGGCATTGATTAACAGCAACGTACATAGCGTATACATGGCGTTGTAGAATATGTATACATTGCTACTCATCATAAGTACAGCTTACATATATTGATTGAATAATGATTTGTTTGGGTAATGGTAATTATGCAAGATTGTTATGTTTGTCAACCGACATCTAAAACGTATGTATAATTACAGCCTAAGCCATCCAGGATATAAGCCATCCAGGGTTGGAGTAAGCCATCTAGGTTTGGATATCCAGGAGTGGAGCTAAGCTTCCACGACTAACGTTACAAGCGGTGGAGACGGTCCCCGTACCTGCGCAGCCAGGTTTTACTAACGACAACCCCCGGGACACAAGGTGGGCCCGTTACCAGTCCTCACTGGAGGAATATCATTCACAATCTCAGTGGAGATTAACTATCATTGCATCGCGTCATCAACCCTTACAGAAGGCATTTGATGACAATCATCCATTGAATTCGCGCATCATCATCTTCATGAGCTCTCGCGCATCACAGTTATCGCGCTAGATCAACATTGTTATAGATTTAACAACACTTTAGTGTCTTAGACTTTCAGTATTTATAACAATACTAAGAACGTCTTAAACGTTCAGGAGAACATTCTTTTCATAGTTCATTTGTGTATTCGCTTGTTTTTTTAGATAATTGTATATATATTAAACATATTTTAAAAGTTGCATTAAATTTATGTAAATGCATTCACCGTCATTGATTCTTTCCTGAGTTAGCCCAACCACTAAGGTCATCCTGTGAAGTTTCGTAAAGCATTGAATCCTAAGTTTAATATGTGACACTTAAATATTGAAATGTCTTTATTACACGTGAACTGTATGTGTTATGTATATCCACGAATAAAACAATCCCTACTATGTACCTACTGTCTTAATATGATTCGCCTCCCTTTCCACCTCCACCGTAACCTCCTAATCCGCCATCTTGGAATAACACTCGGATGAGGATGATGAAAACAAACACTGAAACAAACGAAAACATAAGCAGTGTTGGGTAACAGTGAGGCTTGTGTGTCAACTTTCGATTGCTGCTGTTGACCGTAACACGGCGGTAACTCATGTTATCCGATATTACACCTTGGGTTAAGTATACCTGCTTAATTAATTTATTGTGTTTCTAATGTCAGTTTTTTAACCATATAATTAGTTTTAGAAACCTCGATGACAGAGAGAAAACGTTGGCTAATTACTACACTAATTGTAATATCAATAATCGTGTTAATCTGGAGAAAAAACATATCGCTGACGAATACACAATAGCACGAACACGAATAATACTCTCGAAGCTACAATAGCTTACTGCAAGAGAAGGTTTTTTAAATGACTATCAAAACAAATTGTAATTAATTTAAACTTACAACAGATCAGAATGCTGAAGATTCCGCCACCACCAAAACCACCGCCGTAACCACCACCGCCGTAACCTCCGCCGTAACCACCGCCTCCAATCATACCACCACCGTAACCGCCATAACCATAGCTCATGGCATTGCCATATACGACAACCAAGAGCGTGGCCGTGGACACAATCAACAAACCAATCAGATTCATTTTGTCAGGCTGTAAAACATGTGCAATAATGACTTGAAAATACAAGTATATTACTCTGAAATAGAACCAATAAAATATTTTATAGGAATGCAATAAACAGATAATGTAAAAGTTTATGGATTTGAACCCTATCGTCTAGTTGTTTAATCAAGTATTTTAACGGTCAACACAATATGAATAGTCTCAACAATATCGTGTTACAACATTGTCCCACTACTCATTTCTTAACGCTTCAAAAAGCTACCGCATTGGAACGGTCAGTGGCAAAAAAGGCACTCACAAATACAAAGGAAGAACACAAATAAAATTTATTTGAATTAAAATATTGTTTTTGTTACTGTCTCTCTCTCTCTACCTAATTAACAAACATCCCGCCTACTTAAAATAGCATTATACTTATCACTATTGTTGCCTAGGATGCAAACAGAGGATCTGTATCAAAATCATTTGCTGTCTAAGAGTATTCGTTTTTAACACAGTCAGTTTAAGTTATTTTGGATTTTGAATATATATATACACTCAGAACACAATATTTTACAATAACTAATAATTTGAAAGTATTCTTCAATCAAGATTAGTCGCTCAATTACAAATTTAAAAGTTGTACTTACCTTTCTCGAATAATGATTCAGGTGAATGGTTGATGAGTGGAATATTCTCTTTTTATACTTTATCAAGATACATTATAGTAACAAGTCGGCGGAAGTAATAACTCGTCGGAAGTAATAACTCGTCGGACGTTACACCTATAATAAACATACTATTCATTTAACCTGAAGTGTTTCAATAATGTTTTATTCTTTTTAAATTGCTCTTCCTCCAGCTATTTCCAATAAGTAAAAAAACCACTATCAACCTATCAAATCAAGGAGGGTAGGAAGTACTTCCGTGTGATAGGAAGCCGCCGCCGCAAAATGGTCCACATGTTCTGGTTGATTTAGGGAGTCGTCCAGATAAAAAATTTGAAACGTCTACAACTCTTCACAAAATAAGAATTCAAGATTGCCATGTTTAAGTAAAGAGAGTTTAATTAAAATGAATACAGATACAACAAGGAATTATCTCCATTGATTATGGAATATTTACTTAACAAGCACTTTAAGTCTTAACGCCTCGTACGAATAAGAGTACCATAGCTGTCAAGACCAAGAGAAAATTAAGCGTGAGATGGGAGTCAAGGGGCCGTTGCCACAATGGGGTGAGGCCCGCTAAAGTCCGAGACGGTCTGTGTTTGAATTTCAGGTATTGTAGCCGAGATGTATATTTGATATACTGTTCATATGACCATAAATTGTAACTGCATTAATTTAAACGTAGATATAAAAATTGAAAAGGAACAACAATAAACACACACGGAAACAAAGAACAACTTAAAAGATGAATAAAAGGTAAGATAAGACATCACAAACACAAAATGGTTGCCAATAGGGCTACCGCCTTGGAACGGTCACACAAATACACGGAAGAGATACGGAAATCCTGGTTAAATCACAGACCTACTAAATTTTATCGATATTTTATATAATACACCGACTTTTATTTAAAAAATTGGAGACAAACAACATTTTGGTCAGCTTTTTGAATGCGTGAGAACGTAATATGTATGTGAGCGTGATTTGACGTATGTCTCACGCCCAAAGCGTGCGACTTGATATGGTGCACTGGTATATATGATTTGTACTACAACAAGTCCTCGAGTCAGTTGTTCCAGAACATAACGCCCGAGTTGACTCTCGATACATGCGAATAAGCGCTAGTGCTCTCACTTGAATTATGATGACACCTTGCAGATATTACCTTATAAGTATTGATTACAATAGTTAGGTTATATTTAAGACATAATAACGAGGAGTTTAATGCTTGTTTTGTGCTATTCGCCTCCTAATTGTTACTAATGGTTATATTACGAGGTAGGTTTTATAAGGTTTTATAAGTATGTTTTAACTCATAACTGTAACTCATTAATGTATTGTAAATGTAACCATTTTGTTTCAAAATTAGAGACATTTATTTCTTATAAAGATATGTATGCATCAAGATACTATGGAAAAGGCACTAACCTCTTTGGCAGCTTTATCAGTCAGATATATATGTTAACCGGGCATCATGTGACATGTTAATTCGTCGTACATGTTAATAAGTGCAGGCAGACGATTATAAAAGTGTTACTTACTATGGCGCTCCTTGAATGGGTTTAAATGATATAATTATTTTCCTCAGCCTCTCTATTAAATGACCGTTAAATATAAATTCGATTCCTACTAAAGTAGTAACGCATCCACCTTTTCATCTAAACGTATTTCTTTTGCATCGATTGCGAAGCAAGTTCTTGCAACTTATATTAATCACTCACGATAGCTTCTTTGGTAGAACCAGTACTAAGCATTGTGGATTAATTATCTTTGAGTGAGACTGTTCATGAGCGGTAGTGTGATATGCTAGATACCGCTCACGCCCTCTAGCCTCGGGTTGAGCAGAACGCAATATTCATAAAAATCAACAGTACATAATTTTAACCATCCCGAAGATGGCAAGCATATGGTGTTGGATATACCAAGCATTTCTTTTGCGTTTCAGTATATTTATGTTCCGTTACGCATTGAAATAAGTCTTCTGTGTTTTTCTGATATTTGTTTTACGATTTTAATATGAATAGAACAAAATCGTTTGCGTTTATTTGCACATTTATTTGTATATAGTATGCAAATACGCAGCTTATCTAGAGCTCTGTCAATGCCACAGACCCCTTTGAAGTTTCAATATATTATGTAAGCAGTTTCTAAGACAAGCTTTGATATAAAATGTTAACCAACATTTTTTATGGGACTGGAGGAGATCTGGAGGAGATCTGGAGGAATAATATGTGTCAATCAAAACATAAGTTAAACTTTCATAATGCATTTCAGCTGCATACGTAATGTAGATACACTAACCTAGGCCCAATAAAATAATCAATTATTGTTATGGAAAGGTTTGATCGAAAAAAACTTGACAATTCAAAACTGGCCTACTGTATGTATTTAAAGAAGCTGAACCTATGCACTTTTCTGGCTCTAACACATATTTCTTTATTAGATTGTGATGGATAAAGTAAAAGGTTAAAATCGAGGTTAAAACCTTTTTCCAAAGGTAAATACTTCAAAAATATTAATAGGAATTTATGGCTTGATAGCCTTAGGCATGGATTAAGAGTGAACTGCTGCTAGTTATTTAGCTTAGTGAAACGGTGTATTACATAAGGCTTTTTTTATTTTTCATGTAACATAGTCCTGTAATGGCCCCATCCCAACTGAAAACCTGAAATGGGCGCCTTTCCAACTGAGAAGTTGACCCTGTCAATAGAAGTTTCTGAAGATATCAAGCAATGCCTGCATAAACAACCGCCGTATTTCAATAGACTAAACGTTAACTACCATGCATGCATAAGACTCACCAAACAGAAGAATACCTCGTCAATCTAAGCAATTTGCATACGACTTCATGTTTCGGCAGACATATTTTTATTGAATGTTTGCCTTTCGAAATATCGCATGCTGTTCCGTTCCGTAGGAAAATTAAACCCTAGCAGCCGCGAGCTGGCAACCCTTGCAAGCCACGCTATAGTGACGTCACGAGGTCAACCCCGTCCTTTTTAGGTCACGTGATAGGTTTGAGTCAGAGATCATGAAAGGTTGAATGGAATGTGATTACCTTACAAAATATCAAAGAACCTTTTGTTCGCGCGATCTTTAGAAAGATATTCGAGTGGCACTATCGGTGTCAAATAACAAAGAGTCGGAAATCCCTAAGTATACGACACCTGATACAAGAACGCAAGAGCGAGAGAATCCATTATGCGGTTAATCTTTTTGAACTTGACGTTGTCAATACCCTATTATGTACTACGGGTTTATACCCCTATTGAAAAGTATTCGAGTTGCGCTATCGGTGTCAAACTAATGGTGTCCCTAACAAAGTATCGGAAATCTCTAATTATACGACACATGATACAAGAACGTAATAGCGAGACAACCCATTATAAGGCTAATCTGTTTGATCTTGTCAATAGCCTATTTCTATAAATAGCGATGATCCTTGCAAAACTGACTAAAAGAGTCTCTGACTATAAGAGTGTAAACTTACATTTGACGTATAAGAATGCAAGAGTGCCTCTAACATAACCCAATGAATACTCGAGAGGTTATAACAGTATACAAAACACCGATGTGGGTAGGTGTTATACGACAATAATATTTTATTTTAATTTGTCCTTTGTACGAACAATTACGTAAACTATATGTTAAACAATATTATTACAGACATCCAAGTGTTTTTAAATTTATTCAGCTGATGCAATCTTCAAGCCAGCAAGATCTTTTTAGATTATCTAGGTTTGTTAGGGAAGCATTTATTATTCGCAATACTGCAATGTATAATGAGTAAAAAAATGTATGTTCATCCTCATTGGACATGACATGTAAACTATTAAAACTTAAAAGTTTACATGAAAATATGTAATAGGAATAGTTAAATCATTATAACAGTGTAAATACGTTATCCAGAGTGATTGTGTGAGACATTTCGGGCGTCAGAGTGAATGGGTGAGTTGTATGAGTGTATAGTATGTATGATTGTGTGTTTGTACTTTTTCATTGTTTAATGTAAAAATTGCATTGACCTGTCACATATTAAAAATGTAATATGTATTTATATGACGAGAAACATTTGTTTAAGTCATAAATAAAGAATATGTTCTGTTCTGTTCTATGTTCTGTATTTATGCTTAAATTCTTAATTGATCCAATATCTGCAATTTACAACACATTTAACAAATATTTACCGGATTGAACTTTTTTTAATTTCATGTTTGCCTGACACCTATCAAAATTTAGACAAAAATACAACCCCGTGGTGATTAGAGCCATGATGTGTAAAATGATTTGTATATAGTATGCAAATACGCAGCTTATCTAGAGCTCTGTCAATGCCACAGACCCCTTTGAAGTTTCAATATATTATGTAAGCAGTTTCTAAGACAAGCTTTGATATAAAATGTTAACCAACATTTTTTATGGGACTGGAGGAGATCTGGAGGAGATCTGGAGGAATAATATGTGTCAATCCAAACATAAGTTAAACTTTCATAATGCATTTCAGCTGCATACGTAATGTAGATACACTAACCTAGGTCCAATAAAATAATCAATTATTGTTATGGAAAGGTTTGATCGAAAAAAACTTGACAATTCAACACTGGCCTACTGTATGTATTTAAAGAAGCTGAACCTATGCACTTTTCTGGCTCTAACACATATTTCTTTATTAGACTGTGATGGATAAAGTAAAAGGTTAAAATCGAGGTTAAAACCTTTTTCCAAAGGTAAATACTTCAAAAATATTAATAGGAATTTATGGCTTGATAGCCTTAGGCATGGATTAAGAGTGAACTGCTGCTAGTTATTTAGCTTAGTGAAACGGTGTATTACATAAGGCTTTTTTTATTTTTCATGTAACATAGTCCTGTAATGGCCCCTTCCCAACTGAAAACCTGAAATGGGCGCCTTCCCAACTGAGAAGTTGACCCTGTCAATAGAAGTTTCTGAAGATATCAAGCAATGCCTGCATAAACAACCGCCGTATTTCAATAGACTAAACTTTAACTACCATGCATGCATAAGACTCACCAAACAGAAGAATACCTCGTCAATCTAAGCAATTTGCATACGACTTCATGTTTCGGCAGACATATTTTTATTGAATGTTTGCCTTTCGAAATATCGCGTGCTGTTCCGTTCCGTAGGAAAATTAAACCCTAGCAGCCGCGAGCTGGCAACCCTGGCAAGCCACGCTATAGTGACGTCACGAGGTCAACCCCGTCCTTTTTAGGTCACGTGATAGGTTTGAGTCAGAGATCATGAAAGGTTGAATGGAATGTGATTACCTTACAAAATATCAAAGAACCTTTTGTTCGCGCGATCTTTAGAAAGATATTCGAGTGGCACTATCGGTGTCAAATAACAAAGAGTCGGAAATCCCTAATTATACGACACCTGATACAAGAACGCAAGAGCGAGAGAAGCCATTATGCGGTTAATCTTTTTGAACTTGACGTTGTCAATACCCTATTATGTACTACGGGTTTATACCCCTATTGAAAAGTATTCGAGTTGCGCTATCGGTGTCAAACTAATGGTGTCCCTAACAAAGTATCGGAAATCTCTAATTATACGACACATGATACAAGAACGTAATAGCGAGACAACCCATTATAAGGCTAATCTGTTTGATCTTGTCAATAGCCTATTTCTATAAATAGCGATGATCCTTGCAAAACTGACTATAAGAGTCTCTGACTATAAGAGTGTAAACTTACATTTGACGTATAAGAATGCAAGAGTGCCTCTAACATAACCCAATGAATACTCGAGAGGTTATAACAGTATACAAAACACCGATGTGGGTAGGTGTTATACGACAATACCCGCCTTTTCGCTCTCTGACCAAATATTACGTGGAAGCTGCATAAAGTCGAAGAAAAACGTACGATAATTTCGTATGGTCGTGCAAATACAAGGCAAAAAGAAATGGTGTACATTTCGAGAGTGGATGCGCGACATCGTTTTTGACGAAATTATCATCAAAAATATATTTGACGAATACAGACGCGCCAACCTGATAAAACCGTGGACACGTTAACGGATTTTCATGTCACATCGAGAGGTCAAATCACGGAAGAAAGCCATACGCTTGATATGTATTTAATCGTCGTGAAGAGTGATCTGATAAAACGTAAGAGCATGGACTATCGTATCAATGTTGTATCAGATGTAGCTACGGCTACTGCTATGGCTGAAAGCGAGTTGAAATGTATGCTGGAAAAAGCATACAATTTATATATAGAATAGAAGCCATTTCATAAGGGCGAATCATTATGGACATGGTTATGCTACAACGGGAAGCTAGGAATCGACACTTTAGCCGCGAAAACACACGTCTACGTCGATCATAGGCCATTATATATAATATATTACTTGTGGACATCCTGTAAATGACCGTTGGCTACTATATTTGTAGAAATCAAACATCATGGCTATTTATAGCGCTATGTGTTCAACTTGTCTTTTACCCAGTCTACCCGAATATTTCCATATATACTAATAACAATGATTGATGTGCGCCCCTGAAAAGAGACGGCTTTGGTACACCAAATGCGAATCCGTGAATAAAACAAAGTCGGTAAGAAGTCAAAATGTCAACCAACAAGCAATATAAAATAGTAGATTGAGCTGAATGGAAAGTCTAAACAACTGAAAAGGAGGAAATTGGGGGTGGCACGAATGCGAAAACGTACCGATGTTTCGGCTTTAATAAGTATGGTTACTTGGGAGGTACCCCTAATATGTAAGGAATCGGAAGTACCCGTAGGAGTCGGTACGGGGTTCGCACCGGAAATAGGTCACGAAAAGTAGGTCACCCACTTTCGATTCCGAACCTAGACAAACTATATATTTTCGGAAAGGTCTTAACACGAACAAGTCGAAAAAATAATATGGCGACCGGAAGTGACGTCTTCAGCTTTGTCCTAGCTCCTCGTAGCTCCTCGAAACCGGTACCATCGGAGAGCTCTCTTCGAGTAGATTACAAATATATGTACATGTATACGTCTATCTTTTATATCTTTACCGACCTTTATGGAGTTAGAAACGGTTACAGTTAGTCACGGGACCAACACATTAGGCCTAGCCTACACAACTATTTTTTTAAGCGTATCTCCCTTATTTCAGAACCGAAATGGTCAGGATTGGAGTCGTTGCAAAGGTCTCGGAGAGTGGAGTATTAACGTTGGCTTAGATTTAAAGTCATTCCAAGAGCCGGAAGTAGAGAATCGAAAAATCGGAATTGAGACCACGTAATCGCTACCTCCAGTACTTATCTCGACTGGATAGTTCCCTGTTGTGGGTTCACAGTCAAAATTATAATGCCTACGCATGCATAGCGACTGATGATTTCTTTTTTCTAGATATAAGTCATTTACTAGAACCGAGTACTTCCTAAGCGTATGCAACTGATGACTTTGGTAAACGTAATCATCCATCTTTGCCTCCGAAAGAATGCTTCTTCAATTCGTTAAAAAATGAAAATATCTCTCAAGAGAATTTCGACTTTTGTAAGTCAGTTTGGCGCGAAAAAGAAATGCAAACGCTAAGAGATTTCTTGATTTGGTACAACAATTTAGATGTTAAACATTTTGTCAAGGCCGGTCGTAAGTTACAGCCATGTTATTTTAACAAGGATATAGACGTTTTTAAAACCGCTATATCAGTTTCCTGTTTAGCTCGCCAGTTACTTTTTAAATCTGCTAGGACGCATGAGCTTTATTTGATACATACAATCAAGATCCTTTTCATTGCACTGAAGGTAACATCGTCGGTGGTCCAAACATCATATTTACTCGTCATCATAAAGCGGGACAAACTCTTATTAGAAGAGAACAGACTTCCAAAACTGGTTAAACATGCAAAATTAGTATCTGTTTCGATGCTAATGCTTTATATTTATGGCTATTAGGCAGGAAATGCCGGAAGGGATGTTTGTTCGCCAACGAGCAAACTGCATGAACTAAGGGGTTTAATCACAACTTAAATCTCAATTAAACTACACTTAAATTCCGAGTATAATGAGGTATCAGCAAGTTTAATTCCGCCTTAAATTTCAGATTTCATTCATTTTTAAATGGCATTTAATTTTTCACAAAATACCTAAATTTTGTTATAGTTTAAGTTTGATTTAAACTCCACTTTTACATGCAATTTAATGAAATTTCGTTGAGGTTAAATGTGATATAGGAAAGGCTGGTGTCCAGTTTAAGTTTGATTTAATCTCCACTTTTGCATGAAATTTAATGGAAATTTATTGCGTAAAAAGTGGTGTAGGAAACACTGATGTCTGCTTAAATTTCACCGTTCTCCGATACAATTTCATTTCAACTCCACTTTTACATGAAAATTTAATGACATTTCATTGCGGATAAATGTTGTGTAGGAGATCCTGAACTGTGCGCCTAAATTTCACTTAAACTCCAATTTTATATGAAATTTATATACATGTATATAATACTGTACGTCTCACACCACAATTAATTGTCCATAGGGTCCCATTGTAATGTTTTTGTTCGTGGCATAGAGATAAAACAGATTTTGCAACATGTATTTATGCTTAAATTCTTCATTGATCCAATATCTGCAATTCAAAACACATTTAACAAATATTTACCGGATTGAACTTTTTTAATTTCATGTTTGTCTGACACCTATCAACATTTAGACAAAAATACAACCCCGTGGTGATTAGACTCATGATGTGTAAAATGAGGCAGAATTAGCTAGAAATCTTATATCAACATGCATTTTTCTGTGGTCTCTTCCTAAAATGCTGTAGATTTAGAACCTGGTAAAGATAAATCAATGTATCCTGTAAAATGTAGAAAAGCGAACTTGTTTTTTTTATCTACCTCCTTCATCTGTAGGGCACGAGTCTTCAAGGGAGATAATAGTGGTGTGAGTTTTTAAGGTGATTTTTTTTTCTAATGATCACCTCAATACTAATTGAAAATGTATACAAATCAATTACATGCTGAAAAGTGCTAACATTTTGATTCCAGGCTTATTGGTTTTAAAATTATTCAAGTTTTAGTGACCTAGGGTATTGCTCGAAATTCAGGCCGAGTACCTTTAATATTTTGAAAATCTACAGTAGTGATAAGGATTTTGCATTTTCCTGGTCACTTGTGCTCAGCTATGTCTGAAACTTTCAAATATACATGAAAAGGCATCTCTACATCCGAATATAGCATACAAATGATCTTTAAGAAATGATTATTGAGAAAAATGCTGAAAATAATAAACTCAAACTAAGGGTTACCCGTCAAAATTTTGATTTTCCAGGAAAAGTATCAGTCTCTCGCTTTAATTTTGACATTTTTTTTTCTAAGTAGTCTGTGTTCATTGATATGTGTGTTTGTTTTACAAGCCAATGGCTGTAAAATAAAGCTAAAATTATGCTTATACCTGTATTGCTTTTGAAAATATAGTTGATTTTTAGTTAAACATGGTATCAAGTAAAATTTCAGCTAATTCCTGCAATATGAAGATAACTTGAAGTAACTATACATACACAGACGGGATTTCTGAATAACCGTGTTAACTGTGTCGTAACATGTCTGAAACGTTCACAGATACACAAACAATGCTTAGAGGTGGAGGATGTAAGATACCCGTTCTGCAGCTTTAAAGCGCAAGGGCGTAGAGATGAATGATGGAAATTCCCATTCTGAAGCTCTAAATTAGAGATGAATGATGAAAGATACCTGTTCTACAGCTCTAAAGCGCAATGCCTTAGCATTTAAAGATGACAGATACCCTTTCTGCAGCTCTAAAGCGCAATACCTTAGAGATGACGGATGAAAATGCCATTCTGCAGCTCTAAAGCGCAATGCCTTAAGAATAACGAATAAAAGATTCTGCAGCTCTTTCTTAACGTCTCACACCACAATTAATTTTCCATAGGGTCCCATTGTAATGTTGTTGTTCGTGGCATAGAGATAAAACAGATTTTGCAACATGTATTTATGCTTAAATTCTTCATTGATCCAATATCTGCAATTTACAACACATTTAACAAATATTTACCGGATTGAACTTTTTATAATTTCATGTTTGCCTGACACCTATCAAAATTTAGACAAAAATACAACCCCGTGGTGATTAGACCCATGATGTGTAAAATGAGGCAGAATTTGCTAGAAATCTTATATCAACATGCATTTTCCTGTGGTCTCTTCCTAAAATGCTGTAGATTTAGAACCTGGTAAAGATAAATCAATGTATCCTGTAAAATGTAGAAAAGCAAACTTGTTTTTTTTATCTACCTCCTTCATCTGTAGGGCACGAGTCTTCAAGGGAAATAATAGTGGTGTGAGTCCTGTAGCTCATGTCACGCACAAAGTCAGATTGATCTAAGCATAGACCCTACACTGCTTTATTTCCAATTATACGATTATATAATACTTGCAAATATTCATGTTTGTTCCATTTAAATCATGTATAACACGATATATAGATATTAAACTAAGTAGTAGATTCCAAGGGCAATCTTTTGAGGATCCCCTTTCTGCTTTATTCCGTAGCGCACAAACTACTTGTTCACATACCAGACAGTGCGTGTGTGCTGAACCCATGAAACTTGTATAGATGTCTGACTGTATGGTATATATGGTATAATTAATTTTCATAAGACTGAGACAAGATGTTTATGTAATTAGCTTCAAATAGCCCATGGATGTATCACTTACTGTGTTTATAACTGCCTCGTCTAGAGTCTTAGCGAAGGTGTGAACATTTCTTTCACTGATATGCCGCAACACCATATTGCTTATTAGTCAAAGCACCCTTCAACAAATGCATCAATTAGTAATTAATTAACCATGTTATATAGCCTGTATATGTATCGACACAATATACTATTTCTCTGTTATTCCTACAATTATTAAACCATATGTCTTATTTGATATGTTTTAATCATATGTTAGTGCAGACTTTAAATTTTTGATCTGCAATCTCAGTTATAACTAACTGCATGTGCAAATTATTATCATATTATTTTATGAATTAGCAATAATAGGCTAAGTAGGATGTACAATTGGATAAAGGAAAACAATAGTCATATGCATATGTTATATGCATTATACATTAGTAATTATTTATGATGTAAATACTGTTTTCGAACAATAAAAAGTAACATCGAAAATTCATGACCTTAGTAATGTTAGTAAAGTATATATAATTTAATCACAAATAATGTATTGTGTTTATAATAAGCTTTTACAGTTTATACTTTTCTGTAAGCTGATGCAGTTATCATTTACAGTTCATACCTTACAATATGCTACATTATGTGTATGTCCGAAACACTTGCCGCCATTAATATTCCCTTTTCAAGTTCTAGATTATGTCTGTTACCACTAGTCATTACATTTAAATATACATTGCATTTTCTGTTTATTTTACACTAATGTCCAGTAGGACCCTATACTGAAGTGTATATATTCATCATCATTTCAAATAATTATTCTAAAACATTATCGTCCAGAATTAAAATGTGATTTCTTTCTATGTTGGAAGCGACATATATAATACTGCAGCCCAACTCACCCACAATAGAGAGAGAGAGAGAGTAATGTTTATTCGATAGCAATTAAATACCATTAAATTCAATATGAGATATCACTAAAATTAAGAATTTTAGAAATTCATTAAATGTGCAACATTATGTGTCATTTTCGTTTGAATTAAATTGTAAGCATGATATGTTGGCGTTACTCACTGTATAGGAAATATATCGTTAAAATTAAATGCCATATAATTCACAAATACCACATTTAAGAATTCATTAAATATGCAACATGATGTATTGTTACATTTAATTGCAATTACATTAAATATGAGATATCATTACATTTGTCTCATTATATGTGCAATGGGATGTGTCATTAATAAATTAAATTCCACCAAATTCAATAAGAAATACCATCGTCAGATTTATGCTATCATTAAATGTGCAACTGCGATTAAATGCACTTAAATTCAAAATACAAGTTATTCTACCTTAAAGTGTAATTAAATTCCAACTAAATCCCACACATAGAATTTAATGACATTTTTGCAAATTTCATTTTTGATTAAATCCCTTATTTCATGCACTGGCAGACAATGGCTTTACCGGAATACCGGGATAAATATATGCAAGCCTTTAATTGGCTTAACTATTTAAATGAGTACGAAGGAAAACAAATTGCACCAAAGAAATAAAGCGAAATAAATTACAGTCAGGTCGTATCCAGTGGATTGGTTTGATGCTAACTCAAAAACGATATATCAATGCCACGGCTGTTACATACATGGGCATGACTATGTACTGAACGAAAAGTGGATTGAAGAAAGGGAAACGAAATGGGAGAAAACTAAAAAGAAATACAAAATATCTACGGTCTTAGGGTTACCAATTGTACAAATGATAGAGTGTCCCAAACTATACAGCATTGTTAATGAAAGTCGTCCCGTTTTTGCCCAAGCACATACTAGAGTAAAAGTTACAGAAAAACAAATTCTCAATGAGGTTAGGAAAATCAAATTATTCGAAATGGTGGAATGCGATATATCTATTCCGGATGAATGGGATTTAGAGTTCAAATAAAAAATGTCTGTGCCACCTCAACAGTGCTTTGAAGAAATGTCTACCCTTTTCAGTAATACCAACGTGGCCTTTGATGTAATCGGGGAACACATGCAAGCTCACGCACGGCAATTTGGTCTGTCTGATCAATCTCATTTGTCGGTTGGTGGTACTAAAGCTCGCCAAATACTTATCGCTATGCCATTACTTAAATAGTACTTCAACCACGTGCTTAAAGTCACTGAAATATACCAAGTTGTAGAGTTCAGGCGTCAGGCATGCTTTAAGACTTTTGTCAAGGAAGTGACTGATGCGCGTAGAGGTGGGGATGAGTCCGCGAATTTAGCAATCATTGCTGATACTATGAAACTAATAGGGAACTCTGCATATGGTTATTTAATTATGGATACATTTAAACATAGATCCATAAATTATCAAAAGAAGAAAACACCGTTTGCTTCTCTGTGAATTACTCCCAAACAAAGGAACACGACTTGTTTGGATGAGGCAGATGAAAAATGGCCAAGAAATCTATTAAACGAATCTCCTCCCCATTCAGTTAGGATATTTCATTTTACAACTAGCACAATTGAGAATGTTAGAAGTTTACTATGACTTTATGGACGAGTACGTAAATAGGTCAGACTTTGAATACGTCGAGATGGATACAGATTCTGCGTATATGGCTATATCTAAAACTAGTTTGGACAAAGTCATTAAACCGAATAGGATAGGAAAATATTTTAAATATATCAACCGTCTTTGCGATGGTATTGATGGTATTGAAAGTGACGCAAAATTGCGATGGTTTCCTCGGACTTGTTGCAGTGTTCATGCAAAATTTGATCAATAGGAAAGTAATAGGCCCATAACTGAAGGCTGCACTTGTTGAAAGACCGCAACATTTTGAAATATGGATCATGTTAGAAAGTGTATTTTACAGCCATATGGAAGTATAACGTAACAAAACTCACGGTAATCAAAAGACCAAACTAATATGACTAATACAAACCTGATATCATCACAACATTTAAAACCGGAATTATAAACTTTCTAAAACACAACGTATGGGTGGACTTTCCGAAGTGCGTGTTGATCTCACGTGACACCGGGATTATTTAAGGTTGAATTTCAAGGTGACGAAATGATAGCGCTCTGCTCTAAATATTATATCGCGAGTAAAAAAAAAAAATCGACATCTGCGAGTGTCATGATCGCTGTCTCACGTTTGTTAGGAAACGCTTCAAAACTGAAACGAAAACGGATGCAAATTCGACCACAACAAAACACAAAAGTTAAATTTAGCTCTAAGGTTTAGCAAAACGATACGTTAAAAACGTCCTCTAGATATATTTAGAAAAGTCATTAAGGAAGCAAAACCCGGTCCTGGAATAAATAATGGTTTTAAAGTACGGAATAATACAAAATGTACAGCCATTAACAGGAACGTTGTGGGTGTTCATATTTGTACAGTAACTGCAAAAGAAGGGCTTTAAATGACGGTATACACACTGTGCCTCTTGACATTGTTCTTTGTGCAATAAAACAGAAACGCGAAGTTGATCTCGATAAGCCAGACCCAGACTTAATCGAAATGCTCAATGATTGTTTTGAGTAAGGTAGATTTTCACCGGGTCTTTGTTTGTGATTCAATTTTGGATATGTATGAATCTTTCTTTTTGTTCTCATCGTATCATTTCTTGAACAGCTCGTTTCGAATTTTGGAACACTCGTATCAATTTTTGAGCATTTACACGAAATTTGCATTACAATGCGTTTCATTTTTCGACATGACTGTGTCAGTTTTGGATATGTCTGATCTAGTTTTTGGAATTTTATCGTTTCATTTTTTGTATATATCATTTCGAATTTTGATATGCATTAAGCAGTCAAAATGGGTATGCGTGCGTCATTAGAAGCTTTTTAGAATTCGTAAACTATTTATTTTGACGAACGTCTTAATGTTTTGGAAAGACCTATCAAGTTTTTGAAACGAATGTTGTAATATTGGTTACAACCGTTCTGTTGGTCAAGAAATATAAAAAGATCGGACAGAGAAAGTAGCATTCAAGGAGGACAGTCAACCACAAAACACAGAAACAAACACGCAAACAAACAAGTAGGCAAAAGTAATAATAAATGCAAACGACATCACAAACACAAAAGTGTTGACAATAGGACTACCGCCTTGGATCGGTCAGTGGTAAAGTAGGCCACTTGGGTTTAAACCGGTTCTAGGGTTCACCAAACCTCACTCTTATCCTACTGTCATCCCCTTAAAACAGGACAGTGTAAATAAAGAAACCCCCGCCATGATCTAATCTCTAACCAACAAGGCAGCAATAATAGGCAATATAACTAAAACACAAATATGCTCGTGTAATATAATACAAAAAACAATAGCATAGAAAGCCACAAGAAGGTACTCAATGACTTGGCAGAAGCCAGAGCAACAAGAGAATAAACCATTAAGGGCAGACAAGAAAGATCATAGACAAACATCAAATGCCACCTACCCAAATGACTTTAGATAGGCGTCATCATAGGGTCCACAGCCTGTCCGGTCAACTTTTTAACAAGTTTAACAAAGATAGTATGAAAGTGATCATGACCAAGAATCTTACGAAGTTTATAAATCACATCAACATAGAAGTCAGGTTGTGATAGTCCTTGTCGCAGAAGAGTCCTTAAATTACTTTTATAAGGGTTACGATAATAAAAGTTTGCAAAGGTTTTACGAAGTTTTTGGTAACGGTAACCCTGATTGGGTAGCTTTTTAGTTATACAAAGATTACGAATATTAAAGTCCTCAACTCGAGAACAAGCTCTTGAAAAACGAATAAATTGAAAGGCTGTTTGAAAAATGGACACGACCTTTGAAGTTTTGTTCGTTTTACATGTATTTTTCCATTAGGTTGGATTTAATTTTGGACCTAGTTCTTTCACTCTTTGGACCTAGTTTTGTTTTTTGGAAAGACCTATCCATCAAGTGTTTGGAAGAACCTTTTCAATTTTTGGAGTATATTGCTGGGCTGTAATGTCAATGATTATACTACATTTCTATCGTTATCTTGTTTTTCTTTTGAAGTTTCGAGTATATCGTTTACCACATGTTTGAGAATTTGGTTGACTGTTTTTTATTTAATATACATTTCCAGTTCCACATTTATACCAACTTTTATCGTTTTAAATTTTGAGATAGTATTTTCAATATGTATAGTACGTTTTATCGTGAAATTTCGAGTATATTGTCTGCCAAATTATTTTGCTTTATATTATACCATTTATATCTGTATCAGTGCTTTTTATTTTGTCATAAACGTTTGCATTTCGATTTATTGTAGGTTATTTTGTTTGTCACTACCACTTAGTGTACATATAATAAATACTGAAAAATGAAATCCGCTGGAAGTAACAAACACAAACAAGAGATAATACATTTTATTTGACACTTTTATTCTAATTTTAATAAACATGTTGTTCACAGGCTGAGCAGCAAAGATAGTGTAATTATATGGCATGTAGAAATGCTGCATTACTGAAGTACAACATTACATATAAAATAAAAATAATATTAGAAATGTGTACATTGCATATAAATTGCGTAACCAAAGAAATAAATCCATCACACAGAGGTTGTCATTTTAAGCTACAGTTTCATTTCATAAAGCGCTCCATCTTCGACCTTTATATTTTGCAAACATCGCCATTTTCGAACAGTACCTAACAAACAGTACTAGTTTCCGATTTTGGCCTTATTACTATATTAGGATGAACGTATACAACTTTACTACCTGCGTATCCTCCAGTCAAGAGAACTGTGGCTCGATAGTCTAAACAGTTCACCCAACCTCCAGCTTGAGCTATTTAGCAGCCGGCGAAATTCCGGCTGCATTCATCTCTCGTCTTTTCGATAGTAGCTTGCAACCTGTTAAACAGTTTTGTGTATATATCTCTCCAAATAGTCTTGATAAATGCATCCGTCTCCTGTTTGCATAATAAGCTCTTCTTTGCCATAATAAACAATAGCTTCCCAATAACACGTTCACATACATACTGACTGTCGTGTGTATACATTCCACGTGTTGTTTTTTCATCCATGTTTACTTTTCTCAATATCAGTCTAGCCACGTGACAATGTCGAGAATGCATCATTGCTCGCTTTGTCGTTCTTTATTGAGTTGTTTATAGTTGGCGTTCATCAGCTCAATGTAGCGCACATCAGTAAATCTTATTACGATATATGGAAATATTCGGGCAGGCGGGATAAAAGACAAGTTAAATATAAATAGCCATTATGTTTGAGTTTTACACATATTGTAGGCTAGGGTCGTTTACAGGATGTCGCCAAGTAAAATTTATATATAATGGCCTATGGTCGACGTAGATGAGTGTTATTCCACACTTGTTTCGCGGCTAAAGTGTCGATTCCTAGCTTCCCGCTGTAGCATAACCATGTACATAATAATTCGCCCCTATGAAATAGCTTCCATTCTATATATAAATTTCATACATCATCCATAGCAGTTTCCGTAGATACATCTGACGCAACATTGACACGATAGTCCAAGGTCTTACGTTTTATCAGATCACTCTTCACGACGATTAAATAGAGAATATTATGTCAGTGCCTTTTACTATCAAGTTTATTAGGCGAGGCTTAGAAAACGAAGAATGGCGAGGCTCTGCCCAGCCATTCTTCGTTTTCGTGCCGAGCCTAATAAACTTGATAGTAAAAGGCACTGACATAATATTCTATTTATCATGAAGATTATCCATATTTTCTGTATGAATTACTATTATTACCTATTTCTCAGAATGGTACGCTAATCGAGGACGTCGCCATGTTGTTGTTTTTTTGTCTGTTTTATGACGTCAGGCAAAGTTACGTGCATGGCGTCAGATAACGTTACGTACAATAACGCCGAGGGATTCCGCATTGATTTGCTTTATTGGCCAGTGCCTAATTAAAGCAAAATTTAATAGGTCACCCCTTTATTATGCAGAAAAGTGCATATCTGCATGATAAATAAATATCAAGCGTATAGTATCTTCAGTGTTTTTACCTCACACATTTAATACTTAGGAATATTCGTGTGTGTGCGCTGATGCCGTAAAAGACTGCCCTTTCACGAAAAATAATAATCTCCATGAATCGATGTTTGGTGCCTTATTAAGTTATCCAATTCAAAAATATTTTATGCAGGTTTCGCACAGAAAGGATGGCGTCATTGTAGTTGGTACGATACTAGAAGACGTTATATAAGAGGTGGGTTAACAGTCATTTTGAGCTCGAACAATACTGCATTTGTTTTTTTCTCTTTATGTCGAGTATACGATTTGCCACAGTGGTTAGGCGCTGTATAGAACGGCATTATGCTGGTACGAAACCGGGTAATGTACGCAGGCCGTTCTTCAATTCTTCGAAATTATCAAAAGACAATTACATTCCCCTTCTCATGTAGCAAATAGCTTTCGCGTTCTCTGGTAACCAGTACTTGCTGATGTCAATGCAACAGTGAGGAACTAATTTCCTCCTAGATGTTGTCTGTAGAATGTGTCTTCATTTCTTGTCATCTGACAATCGTTATATCCAGATGTAAAGATAGATATAAACATCGAAAAAGAAAAGCAGCATTCAAAGACGACAGTCAACCACAGAAACAAAGAACACATTTAAAGATGAATAAAAGGCCAAATAAGACATCACAAACACAAAAGGGTTGACAATAGGGCTACCATCTTGGAACGGTCAGTGGCAAAAAAGGCCGCTTGGAGTTTAAACTAGGTTCTAGGGTGCACCAAACCTCACACTTAATAACGGGAGAGTGTAAATAAAGAAAATGAATAGGCAATTTAATTTAAGCACAAAGATGCTCGTGTATAAATAAATACAAAAAGAAAAAGCCTAGAAAGCCACATTGAAGGTACCCAATGATTTGGAAGAAGCCAGAGCAACAAGAGAATAAACCACTGAGAGCACGACAGACAAACATCAAACGTCACCGTCATTTTGTGCTTTAGGTAGACGTCATCATAGGGTCCACAACCGGTCATCGCACAAATAAAGAGGAAAGCATAGCGGAGAACAGTAAAGGGGCAGGGGTCCACTACCAAGCATGCAGGTGCGTTGCAAAATTATAGGGTAATAAACTCTTTTGATAAACCTTTTAACAAGTTTAACGCAGATAGTATGAAAGTGATCATGACCAACGATCTTACGAAGTTTGTAAATCACGTCACCATAGAAGTCAGGTTGTGATAATCCTTGTCGAGAGATAAGCAAGACAAATTTCGTTGTATCTTAGTAATGTGAGTGTGATCCTCTTTTTTGTTGGAAACTGTTAATCAATCCATTTTAGGAGTTCACGAATATGAATGTATTTCGAATTGTTCAAAATACTTTCAAAATAAGTAATATTGTTTTCTCAGATACTTTAAATATCTGGATTTAATTCCTTTTCTCTCACACACTTCCGATTTTGTCAGCTGCATTCTGTTTGACATTTTGTTTTTCTTTGTTGTATTATAACTGTTTTGCACGATGTACAGTTTATCAATAGGATTTGAAAGAGAAATCGGTCTTATATGGAGAAAACACGATACCAAATCAAAAGTCATTCAAAAATACCTAATTATAGATAACTAATCAAAAGTGCAATGCGTCATACTTTTTGTTTGGAAATGAAGCGGTATTTAACTTAAGCACGACTGATTAAAATTTGAATGCGTTATAATAGAACTCTTCGATAAATATGTACTCTAAATTCATGCGTGGTTCTTACATCTAAACTTGCCATATCAAATTCAAAACGAGATGTACAAACAGTGAAACGATAGGATCAAAACATATTATTTCATTGAAACAAAACAACAACCCAAAACAAAACAATATTCCTCGCACAATTATCTTTTGTCCGAAGAATGAGTTCCATATATTATGTGTACATATATGTGTGCATATATATTTAAACACGAGGAGATTATCGGATTATTAACCCACTCTGACAAGGTAAGCTTTTTTTATTATTATATTATGATTGTTGTTTGTGAAAATAATGAGATATATTAAAAGGTCGATATATACAGCAGAAAGGGTGATGAGAGTCTTATAGTCAGCTTTTCGAGGATCATCGCCATTTATAGAAATAGGCTATTGACAACGCCGAGTTTAAACAGATTAGCCGCATAACGGCTTCTCTCGCTCTTGCGTTCTTGTATCAGGTGTCGTATAATTAGGGATTTACGACGTTTTATTAGGGACATCAGTAGACTGACATCAGTAGTTTGACACCGATAGTGCCACTCGAATACTTTTCTAAAGATCGCGCGAACAAAAGCTTCTTTGATCTTTTGTAAGGAAAAGTTAATAGTTTGACACCGAAAGTGCCACTTAAATACTTTTCAAAAGATCGCGCTAAAAAAACCTCTTAGATCTTTTGTAAGGTAAACACACTCCATTCAACCTTCTATTGTCAACTCTTTTGTTTTTGTGATTTCGTTTGCATTTATTATTAATTTTGCCTTCTTGTTTGTCTGTTTGCATGTTTGTTTCTGTGTTTTGTGGTTGACTGTCCTCCTTGAATGCTACTTTCCCTGTCCGATCTTTTTATATTTCTTTGGCTCAAAATCTGTATGATCTCTAACTCTAACCTATCACGTAATCTAAAAACGACGGGGTTGACCTCGTGACGTCACTATAGCGTGGGTTGCAAGGGTTGCCAACTCGTGCTCAGATGCGCTGCAGCTCACCCTATAATACTCAAATTTAACAACCTCAACCAGCAATTGTCAGGTGTGTGTTCGTTTTTCTACTGATACTGGACAGAATCTGAATCAATTTTGATTATCGCGGCAGCTTCGTTTCCGAGGAAGAGTTTACGGGTTTGATCTTTGATGAAATGTATATAATTTTATATATTTATATATATATATATATATATTCATAATATTCCATTGCAGAGATGTTGCTCTTGTACCTTTTTTTCAGTAGGTGATACAATTAGTGTGGCTCGGTTTTTATCCTTAGGTTATATAACATGTATAATAAAAAAGAATTATTTGGCAGAGTAAAAAGACGATAATTTTTAACATTTTGATGTTGAAAGAAACATATATTGGATCAATATGCATGAATATGCATGGAATATGCAGGGTTTTAAGATAATCACACTGTAGATACCTTACTTTTAATAGTAAACCGAGTTTATCACCAGAACAGTAAAAATTATTCATATAGGCAAACATAGTAAACAATGCACTGTGTTGTGAGACCTGAAGGCTCCTAAGTAAGTTCAAAAGTATGCGTAAACATCGAACAGGAAATGTAGCATTCGCAGTCAAACACAAACATGCATAGAAACAACAAGTAAAGAAAAATAGAAGGAAAGTACGTGTGTGACTTCATAGATATAAACGGGTTGACAATAGGGGCCTTGGAATGGTCAGTGGCAAAAAGATGGTTGTTGATTTAAACCAGGTTCAAGCGTGCACCAACATTAGATATAAAAATCGAACAGGAAAAGTAGCATTCAAGGACGACAGTCAGCAATAAACACACTCAGAAACAAAGAACAACTTTAAAGATGAACAAAAGGCAAAATAAAACATCACAAACACAAAAGGGCTGACAATAGGACTACCGCCTTGGAACGGTCAATGGCCAAAACAGGAAGTCGCTGGGGTTGTAAACCAGGTTCTAGGGTGCACCAAACCTCACTCTTACCCTATTGTTATCCCAATAAATGGGACTGTGTAAATAAAGATATCCCCGCCAGGTTATATTCTCTAACAAAAATGTTGGCAGCATTAATAGGCAATACAAGTAAAACACATAAATGATCATGTATATATACTATAAAAACAAAAGCCTAGAAAACCACACTGTAAGTACACAATGACTTGGCAGAAGCCAGAGCAATAAGAGAATAAACCGTTAAGGGTACGACAAGAAAAAATTGAAGACAAACGTCAAACGATACCGTCTTAAAAGATTTAGTTAGACGTCATCATAGGGTCAAACCTCACTCGTAAATAAAGAAATACCCGCAAGGCTATATCTTATCACAAAATATGCAGCTTTTTTAGGCAACATAATTATGGGGCGATACAAAACGAAGGTATACAATATTTATATCAGGATTTGTAACGACTGTGTTTTAAAACTATGGAAATTAAATTATAATCTACATTTCAAGATCCGTCTGTTTTGAAGTCATTTCTTGGGATTAGTCACACATGGTGACCTTTGCTCTATGGGATTTACACCTGTTAACATCACCGAACACATTGTATTTTTATAGAATTTAAGTAACATTGATTTTCATTTTGTGTATAATTCCTGAGGGCGATACTTCCTGAGGGCGATACAAAACCGTGCGAAGGTATTCAACATGTTGTCTATCTATCAGAAGATGTAACGCCAGTATTTCTAAGCTATGCAATGGTAATTAATAATATATTACATTTCAAGACTAGCCGAAACAACACGTTTCGCTTGTATAGAAGCCATTACATGTGATTATTCTCGCTCAAGAATATGTGTATGACGCCATTCTCAATGAATGTATTACCGGCTATTTCGTAATCAAATCGATGAAAGAATTTCGAATTTATTCAAATAAAGTTTTCGTCTATTTATAGGGTAAGTGTGAGGTTTGGTGCACCCTAGAACCGGTTTAAACCCCCAGTGGCCTTCTTTGCCACTGACCGTTCCAAGGCGATAGCCCTATTGTCAACCCTTTTGTGTTTGTGATGTCGTTTGCATTTATTATTGCTTTTGCCTTCTTGTTTGTCTGTTTGCGTGTTTGTTTTCTGTGTTTTGTGGTTTACTGTCTTCCTTGAATGCTACTTTACCTGTCCGATCTTTTTAAATTTCTTTTTGTAAATGGCCGACTACGATGAAATAGTTCAGTCTCGGTTTGATTGAGACTTTTCATCAAAGTTAATGATACATGCTCTCTACCGCACACGCCCGCTAACCCCGGGCTGAGCAGAACTCAAGATTTAAAATGTTAAAAGTTTTAGCAATCTCGAAGATGGCATACATATGACAGTGAACATGGGACCTTCAATGTGGTATTATCATACCATTCTATGGCCAGCTGCGTATGGTCCCAGTTTCTGACAAAATGATTTGCCCTAAACGAAAAATAATGAGCGAAATAAAACAAAATTGGATTTAGTATGACCTGTTGGTAACATTTTGTTACGAAATAATCATAGTAATTTATTCATTTACTATGACCAATATATACACCACAAAATGTAACTATAAAATTTAAAACCGTGAACATAATGTGTTTATATTGGAGATTTATGAGTATTCATAGTTTCAATAAAGGTTACCCCTTTTCCAAATTAACTAATACAACTATAAAGAAAGAAAAAAATAAAGTTGAACTATTATACATCTTTAATAAAAGATAGAATAGAATTTAACAAGGCCAAAATTAAAAGAGTGTTTGATTTCTATCTGCCGACCAACCCAATAAAATAATTATTGTATAATTTTATATTGTCCCGTTTATTTTGCATTGATATTGCACGGGAACTTAGGGGCTGGCGTGGCGCAGTCGGTAACGCGGCGGATTTGTAACCGGAGGCCCCGGGTTCAATCCTCCGTGGTGCCACTGAGTTCCGTCGGTGTGTTCTTGGGCAAGACACTTTACCTTAGCCTCGTCCGTCGGATGGGGACGTAAACCGGGCGGTCCCGTGTATCGGTCTATCCCCCGAGCACGTTAAAGAACCATAGGAATCTATTCGATAATAAGAGTAGGGCAGGTTCCCGGATTCCTATGTATCCTTCCCCTCTCTCTGGGGCGGCTCTAAATAACCTATACTGTGTTGATGAGCCGTTAAACAACATTCAATTGCACGGGAACTTTTGCTCGTGCTTGCTAAGAGCCGCGAAATAGAAATAAGGAACTACTTTCAAATAAAAATAACGGAATCCTTCCTATAGTGTCAACAAAAAAATACGAGTTTTTTTACAACCTTTTATGGCAAAAATTGATAAAATAATTCAAATGGTCATTCACCCACTGTTTTTAACGTTATCGAATGGTAAACAAAATTCAGAAAATCCCTTGATGTTTTTAATTTCGTCATCCGACGTCGACGTCGTTTTCGCGCAAAATAATCATCCACACAAAATGAAACTGAATGGCAAGATTGGAATTCCATCAAAAGCTATAAAAAATAACACAAATACAATAAAAAGTAATAGTCATACAATTAACATTGATCAAAAACAATATGAAAGTATACAATAAAAAGGTTATTGAATTTGTATGGCTAAATATTACTTGGAACTCGTTGTTTTGGCGCAGGACGACTCGTTCCAAGTAATATTTAGCCATACAAATGCAATAACCTATAATATTTAACATATCCTAAAAATAGTATGAAATGAGACATTTGGAAATCGCCGAACACGAAATGGACAAAAATATAGTAGTCTCGGTTTGATTGAGACTGTTCATGAACGGTAGTGAAAGATGCTGGCTAATAATCATTCTTGTTGGCTATTATACACGTTATTTATCACATAACTTACGGTGTGGGAGTGGAATAACACCTTTCTATATTTTCGATTTATCACTAGTTATATAAGTATGCAAATAAGCCTAGTATGAGCTGGCAAAAAAGTAGATAATGACTATGATCCAATTCCCACGGTTTATGTCTGTTTTGCGTGTTAAAGCGGCAGGCAAAATGCAACGAAAGTCGGTATGCGTATTATGTGATAAATAGAATCTAACATTCGTTATCATTCATTATTGAATTTATTAAACTCGTTAGCAAAAATTATATAATGCTCGGCTAGAGCCTCGCATTATATCATTTTGCCAACTCGTTCACTAAATTCAATAATGAATGAGTACTCATGTAAGATCCTCTATGTGCTCCAAGAAATCATTTACTGTCTTAGTATATTCGTTAAAAAAACAGTTTTAATTATTTGAAATTTTGAAGCAAACAACTACATGGAAATGTAAATCAAATAGAACGAACAAATATACCTACCTACCTACCTACCTACCTACCTACCTACCTGCCTGCCTGCCTGCCTGCCTGCCTACCTACCTGCCTGCCTGTCTGCCTACCTACCTACCTACCTACCCGACCATGAAAACCTGAGTCAGGAGAGCATAATGTTTATCATGTTTATGTATTGTATTATTTAAAATACGTTTGTTTAATTATATACACAACACAAATGAGTACATACCTTTCGGAAATAGTGATTCACTTGAATGGTAGTTGTTTTGAGGGGTGTGTTGGGGTGGTGGGGGTGGGGTGGGGGTGGGGGGGGGGGGCAATATTCTCCTTTTATACCTTACCAAGAGTAAGAACGTGTCGGAATTACACGTCAGTTCGTCTATCTTAGACGCCATAGTGTTAATTTTACCGAAAGCAATTTTGTTTTAAAACTGATGTTCCTCTGATTACGTCTAATACCAAGAAGTCAATACAGCAAAACCTTTCAGACTGAGGAATATCACGGCAAAAACGTGAGAAGTTCTTCTGTCTCATGATATGCCGCCTTACAGGCTAAAATGCCACGCAACTGAGGGTGTCGTCCGGATTTTATCAGCAGCACTTCACATGATAAGAATGCTCGAGTTGTCTCTCTTTGATATAACTGCTGATAAGCGCGTTTACTCTCCCTTTACCTATGATGACACTTTGTAGATATTGCCATATGAGTAATTGGTTAACAAAAGTATATACACACAGAACGCCAAACGTTATAATGTTAATATTGTTTTGTCAATTGTTATTTATTTTAATTTTGGGGACATTTCAAACCTTGGTAATGAGTATTATTCTCCGTTTGAAATGTTTACAGGGAACAGCTTCATACATGCATATAGATTAGGTTATGCTAATGAAAACTGTATGCGTCATGTGTACATTTAAAGTGGTGGTGCTTTTCATTTGACTGTCATTATAGATATATGCTGTGTTTCAGTTAATCTAGTTTATATATAGTTTGCCGACAAATGGATGTTCTTTAAGTTTCTGATTTTAATACGTGGTACTATGTTAACTCTACGATAAGATGTATTACTATTTGGCTATTAAAGACAAGTATGGTTAATAAGAAACAATTTAAAAGGTTATAATGCTAGGACTTAGCGTTTCTTTATTCTGGATATTATATGGGAGTATATGATTGAGACAATACCTTTTTATGGCATTCAGTTTGGTACAAGCATATGGTTTTGTTATAGTTATTGTAACATGCGTAGTTTATTTACGTGTTAAATAATATAAAACAAACATAATATCTGCCAACTCTGGGCTAATGTATGTTCCCAGCAGAGAACACGGCACAAGAGAAAAAACGTTAATCCGTTTTTGTTTAAAGTTTCATTTACTAGTATAATTCTGTTAATGTCAAAGTGGATAGGGATTATGTGTGTAGCCTTCGTTGCAACTGTCATTAATTAACACATTTACATTTTCGTTTTCACTGCTTGGTCATTAGTGTTTGTGTCCGAAATCGTTTGTTTGTGTTCTTTTGTACCTCTATACAAAATTATGCCAGCATTTGTATTTATATAGTGTCGTAACTTCAGCTGTTTTTCTATGTCATATATTTTGTTTTGACTGCAAACACATTGCTGAACGCGAAAACAGCTCTGTTTCGACACCATTGTACATAACATACATGTATAGCTCAACGATATCGTACACCCAATGAGCATCGAGAGATTTTCAAAATGTTGGCCCTCTTATTTTTGTATCGGAACACAATTTGCAATACGTATTTAGTGGATTCAGTAGGTGGTTCAATTTATTGGACTTCCAAATAGCCACGCCCATCATAGCGTTTGCATAGCGGAAACCTCTCAAAAACACAGGCGTTTTCTATCACAGCTGTCAATAAAGAGGTTTGTTGCTGTACAGTGGGCGGGGTCAAATACTGCTCACGTGCAGATAAACAAAACCGACAGAGAGTGTTAGAGTTGAATCACAAGTCGGTAATAGATCACTTAATATTCGAAATTTAAAGAAATAAGTTATGCGGTCGTTGGCACTCTCTTGAACTTATTTCCTTTACCATCTTTATTATTGGGAGTTCTGTAATACTTGAATAAGTGTGAAAGAATTATCAAAATCGGATGATAAACATAGAAGATATGATCATTTGAAGTTTCTGTTGAAACGGATATGGAAGCGGCCATTTTGAGAGCTATGACATCATGGTTCTAAATGATCATATATGGAATATTTATAAATATGAAAATGTTCTGATTTATAGGGAAAAAATTACAGCTACTGTATGAAAAATATGTAATACTTAATGGCAATAATGCTTTATATGACCAGTAAAAAAAATCATGCATTTGCAGTGATTTTCTTCATTTTTAATAATATTTATCATTATTATATAACCTATAAATAGACGCGTTTTCATTGGCTAAAAAGTAATTTTTTAGAAAAAATATCTAGCGATATTGACCTGTTTTTTTGATATTGACCTGTTTTTTTGATATTGACCTGTTTTATATAATTGTTTTTTTGATATTGACCTGTTTTATATAATTGTAAATTGAGGGTTATATAATAAAACAGTTATGGACTTTTCAGCTGTTATACATGATGTTGATATGTACCAAAAAATCATTATTGACCTCGGCTATCGCCTCGGTCAATAATGATTTTTTTGGTGCATATCACATCATGTATAACAGCTGAAAAGTCCATAATTGTATATTATTCCATATATGATAATTGGAACTATGACGTCATAGTTCTAAAAATGGCGGCTCCCATATTCGTTTTGGAACAACCTTTAAATGGTCATATTTTTTTTGTTTATCATCCGATTTTGATAATTCTTTCACCTTTTTCCAAGCTTTTCAGAACTCTCAATAATAGATCTTGTTTGGCTGTGTCGCTACATTCCCTTTAAATTCGAATAAAAAACAAAACCCATAATTATAACAACATCTCTTTTAATATTTCTGCGTTAGATTCAGTATCATACTGTGTACTACTGGACTCGTTAATACCATTTTATGTTAATTTTAAGTCGGAGTAATAGTACTCAGGCACAAGTTGTTTACCTATATAATTTTAAAACGTGTCCACGCAATTAGCACGCAGTGGGATTATATCACTTCAGTAGCAAGCATCATCTGTGTCAGACATGGCCGGACTCTATTATAAAAGCAGAGGCAAGTGAAATGGCTACTTTGTTTCTATTCTGTTTTTCTATAAGCATGTCAGGTGTAGAGAAATAAGAAAAATTGATGCCCTACTTTTTGATTCAATTAACTTTGCCCAACTAATCTAGAATGCATGGAAATGTTTTCAGTCAAATATGAAATAAATCCATAATGAAAAATGCTATATTAAAAAAAAACATTGTGACTGCTAAACTATTTAAATTTAGTGCTATTCGGTGCTATTTTCAAATCATAGAGCAGCAGTAGTGATTGTGAGTGTATTTTTCTGCAATATCACCACTCAAAACAGCATGGTAATGCTATAATTGCTGTCCATGCGGATACTCATACAAGTGTCCCTCGGCATTTAAGAATATGCTGTGACGCTGAGCATGTCGATGGCAGCTCGATGGTATTCTCGTGTATCGGTGTCGTTTGACAACTTGTTGCATCAACATCACTTTAGAATTTTTTTATTTTGCATACTTTTACTTCAAATAGACACCAACCATTTCAAACACCTCTTAGTTATAGCAAACGATGAAGTCGAAAGGAAATGTAGCATTCAAGGATCACGGTCAACCAAAAACACGCATCAAACCAAACAATAATTAAACGGATGAATATAAGATGTGACAAACACACAAAATGGTTGACAAATGGGCGAAAATTATTTACATGTCTACTTTTTTTATCTATTGATCGCTTATTCGCTGCCGGAACGGCAGCGACTCTTATATTGTTTTAGTAATTCCACATGGTAAGGTAGTAATGAATAGTTTCTTTGATTTTTTACACTTTCATAACGCAATCTTATAATTACACATGGTAGCAATGAACAGTTTATCTGTGTTGTAATGCACGCATCCCATACATGTGAGTAATTGTATTTCTGTGCTGATGTGTACTTTAGCACGTCGTGCTACAAAGCTGAATATGTAATCAATTTGTAAGGCATGTCAAGGATTCGCCCACCTTGATTCAAAATGTTTGGTAGCACAAATTGGAAAGAAAATGTCTGGTGAAAAAAAAAACACGGTCATGGCGTGTTTACGTCTCCGTGACAACTCTTTTTTTGAATATTGTTTTAATACCCGTGACTTGGTTTGTAATTATGTTAATGTTTGTTCCCAGTTCCTACCCAGAAATAATGCTATTTTCTCTCGGCAGCTATTTTACGCTTGCTTAAAACCTTGCTTGTTATTAATAAGTATATAATATAAATAAATCAGTATACATATAACCATCCTATGAAAAGGTATGTGCGATACCTTTGATTGATTTGAATTGATATTTTCCTGTATATCAGCGATTAACATACATTTTCTAACCAATATCATAGTGAGGTTGATGAAATCTGGTATCGCAATATTAGTTATATTACATATAACATTTTGGACATGTGTACATATCTCGAGGATAGACACCAGTTCACATTAATGCTCAGTTAAACGGGCACATGGCATTCTTGATTTGTTTTTAAATTCACGGCTTCGTTTTAGTTTTGCTACATAACTTGCATATTTGCAGATCATTATTAAAACTTGTTGGAATAGGTCAACGCAAATGTGTCTTTCATGCTATTTCATTTTGATTAAATTGCACCAATATTATATTGGAAGCTACGGTAGAATAACGATGCAAAACTGAACAATGAGAAAAATGGTCCTATAGAAATAGCAGGACCCAGACGAAATGGCACCGAATGCCCGCATTGCGCCACAAAGAAAGAGCAAATAACATTTGCTAAGAAAAGGACAATACACAACACAAAGAGGGAGAAGACAGAGTTACCGACTTAGAACGGTCAGTAAGTAATGTGGCCTACTGGTTAACCTTAATCGATTTTATGTGTGCATAACCTCGCTATTATCCTGTCTCCAGCGCCCAAATTGACAAGACAGTGTAAATAAACATACATCCCATCAAAAGAAAATCTCTAACAATAAAGTCCACATCCACAGGACCCTAACTCAAACTGTATACCTATTATTAAATGTTTGCAAGCTATTACTGGATAAATAAATCGAAGTGCTTGTTTTAATTCTTTAGAAATACTTCAAGATTTCACGATCTTATCTATCTGACAGATAAAGCTGTCATAAGGCTGAATATAGGAACGTTCTAAACATCGCTTTTATATATACAGATATTCATTGCAACTTCCCCAAATGTGCAACAAATTATGTACATTCACCTCCAATTTCTCGCTTAATACAAACGATGCATATATGCATATACTCTTGCTTGTGACACCTACCTCATACTAGCATTATTAGTACACATGTAAATACCATCAGTTGCCAGTCGTATGACACTGAACACATATTAATTATGTAGCCAGGCAAGTATCTCTGCAATATGAACAACGTTAAAACTAAAACCGTTGTTAGCAGTTAAGTAATATTTATAGCATGATTTTTCGAGTATATGCGGTTTATACTGCTTCTCGAGGGCCGCAGGCCCGAGAGTGCAGTATAAATCGCATACGAGAAAAATATGCTATAAATGTTTTGTACCAGAGCCATTATCCATCTACGCATATGCAAGAAGTTTTAGGGCGTTGCAGTTTTCAGTAAAATTAACAGCTCGATCCAATCAAGAAATATCATTATCACGCCACACGAGCAGGACCCATGTTTTGATTATTGTAGCCAATCGCCTTTGTCTATTATTGCACGGTTTAGGCTCAGACCTTCAGGTTTGTGAAAATTATATCATAAGCAAGAACAAAGGAAAACCGTTAGAGCTATGGTACAAGTATAGAATAGAGCATGAGTTTTGCACGTGTACGGGGAGTTTATACCACAATAACTAACATATGCTGTGTATATCCTCGGGTATTACACGATGCATAGTGTGTATGTAGGCTATTGTGGTATAAAAACAGTATAATTTTCATCGGATAAATGGAAATCTTGTTTTATTTACATCAGCAAAAATTAGATATAAAGGTGGGACAGGAAATGTAGCATTTAAGGACCACAGGCAACCAAAACTACGCATCAAACCAAACAATAATTAAACGGATGAATATAAGATGTGACAAACACACAAAATGGTTGACAAATGGGCGAAAATTATTTACATGTCTACTTTTATTATCTACTGATCGCTTATTCGCTGCCGGAACGGCAGCGACTCTTATATTGTTTTAGTAATTCCACATGGTAAGGTAGTAATGCATAGTTTCTTTGATTTTTTACACTTTCATAACGCAATCTTATAATTACACATGGTAGCAATGAACAGTTTATCTGTGTTGTAATGCACGCATCCAATACATGTGAGTAATTGTATTTCTGTGCTGATGTGTACTTTAGCACGTCGTGCTACAAAGGTGAATATGTAATCAATTTGTAAGGCATGTCAAGGAAACCAACTATAATAACAGGGATATATAAGGGACTAGATAAGTGACATCACACGCATACAAGGGTTCACAATAGGGCTATCTCATTAGAACTTATATCGCCTATTACTTTTATCGCCTATTACTTATATCGCCTATTACGTATATCGCCTATTACTTATATCGCATATTACTTATATCGCCGATTATATCGCCTATTAATGCTTCCTATCTTGTAAGATGATATATACTGTCTGTGATTGCTTTATTCACACTGTCCGGATTTATTGATATGACGAGATTTGACGCAATTTTTTGCACTATATAAACCTGGTTTAAAACCGTAGCGACCGTTGTGCCACTGACATTTCCAAGACGGCGCCCCTGTGGTTGATCCTTTTATGTTTGCTGTGTTCATATTATCTTCTATTTATCCAGGTTATTGTTGATTGTTTGGTATGTGTTTGGTATGTGTTTGGTATGTGTTTAGTATGCGTTTAGTATGTGTTTGGTATGTATTTGGTATGCGTTTGGTACTAGTGTGTTTTTGTGTTTGACTGCGTGTTGTGTATGCGGCATTTCTTTTTCGACTTTTGTATCTGTAATATATATAATGTAGATATGAAGTCTGTGTGACTTGCATTGTCATATTAGCGTGGAAATTGGAATGCTAAATAGGTTTGCTTGTTAGGTATCAATTTAAACGGGTTACCGTAGGTAGATAGTAATGGCAATTCTTTAAATAGTATTAACTCACGAAACCACCAAACCCTCACAGTGTTATAATTTTATTAATTTGACTTAACCCTTTTAAAAAATGTTTCTTGTCCTTATTTATATATATTTGAATGAACATTTGATTTCAATGTGCTTTTATTTTATAATTTCCGAGAGCGATTACAACCAATGTGTTTAAAGCGATGCTTTCTCGTGATGTAACGCTCGTATTTGAAACCAATGGTAAATGTATGATATATTACAGTGATAACTTGTCGAAAGAAACGCCATATTGTGTATACTAAAAGTCATGTCTCTACAGCTGATAAGTTTTGCCCACAAACATATATATGACACCTGTGTCCATGACTAAAATGATCGGTCAATTTCCAATAGAATCGATGAAAAAAACATTGAATTCTTTATGAAAAACATGTTTGGTCTATTCTTAGAAATAAGAATAGTTTCTTAAAATCCATCTAGTCCGATGAAGACATCATTTAACTAGTTGGAAATAGTAGGATATTGCCATTGTTTTGTTTTCTCTTAGAAAATTCATAAATACTTAAGAAGAAATTAAAATGCAAAACAAGCAGCAAACTGTGTTGTTCCAATTGCTATTAAAGTTCAGTCAGTAAATTATCAAATTTTATACCGCTAAACTGTTTTTGCCTTGATTTAAAATTATTGTAAACCATATCTAGTAGCATGACTGCATTAGTATACATACATGCATTGATTTATTAAACACATATAACGATTGCGTAGGATTTCTCTGCAATACGCAATTTATATTTACAATTTACAAATATAGTGCAATGCAATTATAGAATTACAATAGACTATAAATGAACCAATGTAATCAAATCACAAGCAACAACTGAGCAAATTGTATTCATCTTTATTAAGAAGATTCTAAAAATATGGACATGACACTTTTGAAACTAACACAAATGAAAGTCTTGTAGAAAATGTGTATCCGGTATGGTAGTTCTTGTATCTCTTTTCATAAAACTGGTATCTGGAAATAAAAAATCAGGTGATATAGGCATGATGAAAGTGGTGATATAGGCATGATGAAACTAGTAGCATAATAATACAATGTATGTTATTATTGAACGAGATTGTATTTAGTTCCTCCCGGCGGTTGTATATTGGTATTTTGGTTCGACCGACATTTTTTGTTTGTATGTCCCTTATGAATCATTATCTCCTTCAAATTCCATTAAGCGATGGGAAAGCTTATATAAGCAGGATTTTATAACGGATATTTCGACAAATACAACATGTTTAAAACATTTTTACTGAAAAAAATTGATAAACTGTTTAAAATTGCATATGAAATATTTTATAATGTTATGCACATTTTTAAACAGTTTTTTTTTTTTCATACCCCAGCCAACCCTGTTTTCGCTTCTTGGAGAAGGGGTTGGATGGAGTATGAAAGTTAATACTCGAAACACGTAATGAAAAGAAAGCATTCACAACAAATACTAATTAAAGGGATAAACTGTTATACATATTTACTAACGCTGAATTGCAGAATAATATACTTTACCTGAAGAATCACTGCCTTAATATTTCTTTCCCTTTCCACCTCCTCCTCCACCGTAACCTCCTCCTAATCCACCATCTTGGAATAACACGCGGATGAGGATGATGAACACGAACACTGAAAAATGGTAACATAAACAGAGCAATGAAGAGTAATGTTTGCGTGCATTGTCTCAGGTATACCTGCCTACCGGTATTTTCCCCACTGTCTGTCCGTTGTTTACGCAGTGCGTTATTTATACCTGCTTTGTTAAGTTGTCACTGTCTGTACCAAGGCGTGCTCTGCGTTCTTTACGCAGTGAGTTATGTATACCTGCTTCGTTAAGTTGTCAGTGTGTGTACCGTTTATTTGACAGAGAAAATATTGGCTATTTACGAAACGAATCCGCTTGCTAGCCTTGGAACAGAGGCATATTCATTACTGGTAAATAACAACACAGTGAAAACACATATCAACATATCTAAGATAAAATAGCTTACTGTGTGATCAGGAATTAAAAGAAAAAGTATTCAACTATTGTTAAACTTACAAAAGATCAGAATGCCGAAGATTCCGCCACCGCCGACACCACCACCGCCGCCACCACCGTAACCACCGCCTCCCATCATACCACCACCGTAACCGCCGTAACCATAGCTCATACCACCGCCATATACGACAACCACGAGTGCGGCCGTTGACACAATCAACAAAGCAATCAGATTCATTTTGTCAGGCTGTAAAAATATTTGCAATAATGAAGATATAAACAAGTTTTCTACACTATTGATTAAGGTAATACACAGATACAGATTTCCAGAAATATATACAAAAGCATGAAATTTAAAGGACCATAACTCTGACATGAAAACAAGATGAATTATCAAACATAGATTGTCCCCCTTAACTCACTAGATAGGCATTTAGACCGTACGTTATCAGCAACATTGTCATTATTGCTATTCAAAAACGAATTTCTTTTATTACAAAACCTATAATGATGTGGGTATACTGTGTTTACCATATGTATTACTTAAACATGGCCAACATATATTCCACTATGTACTGACGTAAGTTAACAAGACCCAGATTCAAACAAAACTGTGAACAAGTTGCTTAAGAACATGTGCGATTATGATTAAATGCATATGCACAACATGAAAGAAAAACCCCGCTAAATAACAGCAACAGGATATCTACTTTAGCTAGATTATGTAAGCTTGACTTTCAAATATATCGCTTAAACGGCATATAGTCGTTCGATGTGGTACTATCTGTTTACTAGTGACTGTATAAGTGGGATTTATTTACATATGCGCCTCATATTGATGTTGGTACATATTACGATTTTTCAAAATGCAAATGAAATGCTTAACTTTGAACGGTAGACGCGCTGTATACATAAGGCAATGTCTTAAGTTTCGTGAAGTGAACCGTTGGATACTTAAAAACACTAAAACATATGTGGCGATTGTGCTACCGTTCGTTGAGATGTATTACCGCTAACTTTTTGAGAATACATATGATAATAATATTAAGTTACCTCATCAATTATGGAAACAATTAAAGATAAATCTTTATAAAGCAAGAACAACGACTATGCTTTAACCAATATTTCAGAAAATATAATTTAACTTAGTAAGTAGCATAACATTTGTTAAACAATTTAAATATGTGTTTAACCACTTATAGGATATGTTGTCTGCTTTTTAATTTAGTCTTTTGGGTGTTACTTGTGATACGCAGGCATCATAACCGCTGCTCCCAACTAAATTCCATTATGTTTATTTCGCTCTTCGGGGCATTTAATTTTATTAGATACTGGTACCTTACGCCGTACGACATGGGGACGCATATAACTCCATGTCCACCGCCGTAGGCATTCCATCTTCGGGATGGTTAAAATTGTGTACTATTGATTTTATGAATATTGAGTTCTGCTCAACCCGGAGCTTGAGGGCATGAGCGGTAGCTAGCATATTTCACTACCGCTCATGAACAGTCTCAATCAAACCGAGACTACAATATTTCGTATGTGTCGTGCTCGGCCGTTTCCGAAGGTCCATTGTCATACTCGTTTTTTTTACTACTTAAATTTGCAAAATGTTTGTTCAGAACACGATATTGCACATATGTTAATCCCCAATTATTTGAACTTATGCCTGCATAAATATATAAAAGCAGTTAAACATGTACATACCTTTTACAAACAGGGATCCAGGTGAATGGTGCTTGAGAGGCAGTGTTCTCTTTTTATACCTTACCAAGAGGAACTACCGTAACAATTCGTCGGAAGTTACACGTCAGTTATTTTTTTTATATCAAAATCATGTGATTCATTTAACCTTAAGCGATAGAAATATATGTCTTAGTATTCGAATTTATCAAAATAAGTGTAGATAAATTATTTGCCATGGGCACAGAATATCGACATGTTTTGAAACGAATATATTTTACGTAGTCGTTTAAAACTTGTAAACACATTTTCTATTTAAACTTTTGTTTCAGACAAAAATCCTCAACTATGAAAATAAACACGATGATATACAAGAATGTTGTGTGTATGTTTACTCGTTGCTCATGTCATTGTCCCACCTTATTGCCTAATGACCGTTCCCTGTCGCTAAAAATGTCTTCACCAATATTTATGTTGTGGGTTGTTAAACATTGTTACAATATATGTTGATTGCCTCACCTTTCAGATGGAATTTGAGTCCTGATTGATATCAATAGAGTATGAAATGAGACATTTGGAAATCGTCGAAGACGATAAATATAAAAAAAATATTACAGTCTCGGTTTGATTGAGATTACATCATGTACATGAATGGCAGTAAAAAATACTTGATACCGTTCAGTCCCTCTAGCCCCGGGTTGAGCAGAACCCAACATTTAAAATGTCCACTGTAAGAACATTTGAACTATCATATAGATGGAATGCATATGACGGTGAACATGAAACATTCACTGTGGTATTCTAACAAAATGCTTTGAACTAAAAGCGAAAGAAATGGGAGGAATTAACAAAAGGAACGTATGACGGGAGCAGTGGTTATGAAGCCTGAGTATCACCAGTAACAGTCAAAAGACTAAATTACAAAGCAGACAACATAGCCTAAAAGTAGGGTAAAGTCCTGTAATAAGTTGAAAAGCGGACATATTTGTTTAATCTACCTCCTTCATCTGTTGGGCTCGAGTATTCAAGAGAGTGTTTTGAGTCTTAAAGATGAATAAAGGCAAGATAAGACATCACAAACACAACGGGTTGACAATAGGGCTACAACCATGCATGAACGGTTAGTGGTAAAATAAGGCCGCTGGGGGTTAAACCAGGTTCTAGGGTGCACCAAACCTCACTCTTACCCTATTGTCATTCCAATAAACGAACAATGTAAATAAAGATATCTCCGTCAGATGATAATCTCTAACAAACAAGGCAACGTTAATAGGCATTATAAGTAAAACACATACATGATCATGTATATATAATATAAAAACAAAAGCCTAGACAGCCACCAAGTAAGTACTCAATGGCTTGGCAGAAGCCAGAGCAACAAGTGAACAAACCGTTAAGGGTACGACAAGACAAGATTAAAACCAAACATCAAACGCTACCGTCCTATAAGGAGTTCATAGGGTTCACAATCTGTCAGGTCATCACACAATTAAAAAGGAAAGCATAGTGGCAAACTGTAAATGGTTCAACCACTAAACATGAAGTACGTTGCAAAATGAAAGGGTCGAAACCTCTTTTGATAAACTTTTTAACACGTTTAATAAATATTGTATGAAAGTGATTATGACCAATGATCTTACGAAGTTTGTAAATCACATCACTATAGAACTCAGGTTGTGATAGTCCTTGTCGCAGAAGAGTTCTTAATTTCTTTTTATATTACTGATGTTTTGGCATTTGTATCATTGGACGCTAGGATGTACTGGAATTGTTAATCATGTTGAAATCACGTAACCGCGGGGATATTTTATTTACACTTTCCAGTTTTATTGGAGTGAAAGTAAGTTAAGAGTGAGGTCGTGTGCACCCTACAGTACAAGTTGAACCCCAGCGGCCTATTTTGCCACTGACCATTCCAAGGCGGAAGTCCTATTGTCAACTCTTTTATGTTTGTGGTGTCGTGTCTTGCCTTTAAGTCAGCTTTCAAATTGTTTGTTTCTATGCGTGCCTTTTGTTAGCTGTTGTCCTTGAATGCTGCATTTTCTGTTCGACTTATATTATCTAGGTTTTATGGGTCACACTAGCAAGAAGAGGTAATCCCGAACTAGCACAACGAACTGACACCACAACAAGGGAAAGCGATTCCGAGCAATAAACCGAGGAAGTTATCCCGAATGGACTTGCGAACCCTTTTATCTTTGTGATGGAATATACCTGCTGTTTAAAGCAGAACTAGACGGGTGGGACATAATAGCAAGCGGAGGCTATCCCGAACTTGACTTTTAGGACACAATAGCAATGTGAGGTTATACGGCAGTAGACTTATTTGACACAATAGCAAAATGAGGTTATAAGTAATGTGACACAATAAAAATAGGAGGATATCCCAAACTTGAGATAACGAGATGCCGTATTGTTCTTTCAATCAGTCACTGGCAAAGTTAAACTTAATGTTTTCTACGATCTAGCAATTGTAGCGATATATGTTATAAATACTATTACAAACATGTAGATTTACACACGCATTACTCAGGATATACTATGATATATATATAAACAGGAAGGACGACAGTCAACCACAAACACACAGAGAAATAAAGAACAAATGTAAAGATGAATAAAAGGCTAAATAAGACATCACAAACGGGTTGGCAATAGGGCTACCGCATTGGAACGGTCAGTGGCAAAAAAGGCCGTTGGGGGGTTTAACTCAGGTTCTAGGGTGCTGCAAGCCTCACACTTACGCTACTGTCAACCCAATAAAACGGGACAGTGTAAATAAAGAAATCCCCACCGTGAACCTGCTTTGATAACAGTTGCAATTTTCTTCAGTTTTACAAAGTGTCCTTCATTTGTTTTAAAAGAATGAATTTAGAAACATAGATTCAAATATTTCAGATCCCATATTTTACAAAATATTTAAACATGTCAACTACCTTCACATGAAAATTAAGCCAGTGGCAAGAAACGAATCAAAAACAGTTTTTTTATAGCCAGATACGTAAGTAAAACCAACGACAGCTCGATGAAATAGATTTGATGGATGACTGTCCACACGTGTTTTATCGTCATCTTTTCCTCCTTATGTTTTTGGAGTGTTTAAAAGAAAGACTTCCTCTAAACTTAAACTTAAACATACCGAGGTTATACATACAAAACAGCCTATCCCTTTTTAAAAGGAAAATGGCAATCTTAACTTTTTTATCAAACACTTTTGATTAATAAATTCACAATTTTGATTTAAAACCCTCTCGCATATAATTTAATCAAAATCAAAGCGGGGGTTTCAATTGTTTTTGTTATTCTCCGATATGTTCAGTTTTATTGTTGGTGCAATATTATCAACAATCAGTTACATGCAAAAACGATTTCATTTAAACTATTCAAACAAGTATTAATAATGAAATTATGTAAAAGAATTAAAGGGACCCGTGAGTTTTATAACTAAACAAGAATGTCGGGCGTCATTGACTATAAAGGAACCAATCACCGACAACACCGGAACCAACCATCGACACCAAATAATGGAACCAACAACGAAGAGGATCACACACCCTTATTGTATTGATGGAATTTATGACAAACAATGTGGTTAGAAAATTAGAAGACAAAAAGGTTTCAGATTAATAATCAAACATTTGAAATGTCAAAAAAACAACAACAACAAAAACAACGTCATACGCTATACTGAAAAAAAAGGTGCGGGTAACCAATTACGCTGAAAAAATAGCAACACTGGTCTGAAATATTTGTAAACTTATTCAGAGTTGTGTTTTATTTTGATATTAATAATAACCTCTGCTACCAACTAAATTCCATTTTGTTTAATTCGCCCATTGTTTTCTCGTGTCGGGCAAAAACGTATGTCAGAAACTGGTAGCATACGCCCCCGGCCATGGAATGGTATGAAAATACCACCTCGAAGATTTCATGTTCAAATTCATCTTCGGGATGGTTAAGCATTTCGTAATATTGACATTTTAAATATTGACTTCTTCTCAATCCAGTGCTAGAGCGCATGAACGGTAGCAAGCATGTTTTCACTTCCATCTCCATCAAACCGAGACAGCAATATTTTCATACTTTCATATAATGTAACACTTTGATATATCAGTGGAAAATATGACTATACAACTTCTTTGAACCAACATTCATCCCCGCCCATTGTGTTGTATCATACAATCTAATCTACAATTTGCTTGATGCTTTCCAAGTTTTTGTAAACAAATGCTGCTCCTTTAACTATATATATGTTAACATTTCGTTTTAAATTAACTGTTCCGTGTTGCTGTTTAAAGATAGATATAAAACTACAAACCCACACAGAAACAAAGAACAAATTTAAAGATGAATAAAAGGCCAAATAAGACACAAACGGGTTGACAATAGGTCTACCGCCTTGGAACGGTCAGTGGCAAAATGGCCGCTGGGGGTTTAAACCAGGTTCTAGGGTTCTAAGATGACTTTTCTATATGAGCAATGTCCACACCCTTTCGTTGTAATATACCTTTACATTTAACATTGATATGACTTTATTAAAGATGACTATGACTGTTTGAATGGTGTCTCATAACTTTTGATGAAACTATGTACTATATGTATTATTATACTATAACAAACACGTTACATAAATATGCTAGCAACCATTGCGGTAAACCACACACTAGTAACCTATACATATTTAAAATATAGAACAGATCTAAATGTAAATTGACTTCAGGTACATGCAAATACCTTTTGCACTTATCAAACCATATTTATTATCACATTTTTAGGAATGAAACATGAAGGTGGAAAACTATTGATAATATTACTGCGATAATTAGCTCCAACAAACCACGGACTTATCTCCGCAATGTTTAAACAAGCCAGTTTCATTTCTTTAACATGTTTTCGAGATTAAACCTGAACAAAAAACACGAATTAATGAATTTGCACCCGTTCATTCTTATTAACAGATTAACCATGAAAGATCAACACCAAAAGAAAACTAAGTACCCGTCCATTCTTATTTGACACCATAAAAAACTAAGACTTTTTACACAACTCAGAAAGACATAGAATGGACCAAATCGAAGAGTGCCAGTCTATCTCTAGTATTCATATTAATTCCAAATTAGCGTAGTAGTAACATACTAGTAGCTTCTTTCGAGTACCATGCAGAACCATGAATAAAAATTAAAGCCGCCAGAGACAGTCCCAGAAACAGTCCCAGTAACAGAAACAGTCCCAGAAACAGAAACAGTCCCAGAAACAGTCCCAGAAACAGTCCCAGAAACAGAGACAGTCCCAGAAACAGTCCCAGAAACAGAAACAGTCCCAGAAACAGCCAAACCCAACGGAACAGAGTGAAAAATCAGTCGACTGCAGGTGAACAGTGACAAACCTTGACCATAATTATAGAAGTTGGTTAGATTAGTCCTAGAAATCAGCGAAGTTTGGGCAAAGAGTATGTTGCATGTAGTTTCATGTAAAGAGTATGTTGCATGTAAAAAGTATGTTTCATGTAAAGAGTATGTTGCATGTAAAGAGTATGTTGCATGTAAAGTGTATGTTGCATGTAAAGAGTATGTTGAATGTAAAGTGTATGTTGCATGCAAAGAGTATGTTGCATGCAACGGGTATGTTGCATGTAAAGAGTATGTTTCATGTAAAGAGTATGTTGCATTGTAAAGTGTATGTTGCATGTAACGAGTATGTTGCATGCAACGAGTATGTTGCATGTAACGAGTTTGTTGCATGTAAAGAGTATGTTGCATGCAACGAGTATGTTGCATGTAAAGAGTATGTTTCATGTAAAGTGTATGTTGCATGCAAAGAGTATGTTGCATGTAAACGAGTTTGTTGCATGTAAAGAGTATGTTGCATGTAAAGAGTATGTTGCATGTAAACGAGTTTGTTGCATGTAAAGTGTATGTTGCATGTAAAGAGTATGTTGCATGCAACGAGTATGTTGCATACAAAGATTATGTTGCATGCAACGAGTGTGTTGTATGTAACGAGTGTGTTGCATGTAAAGAGTATGTTGCATTGTAAAGTGTATGTTGCATGCAAAGAGTATGTTGCATGCAACGAGTGTGTTGCATGCAACGAGTGTGTTGCATGCAAAGAGTATGTTGCATGCAACGAGTATGTTGCATGTAAAGAGTATGTTGCATGTAACGAGTATGTTGCATGCAAAGAGTATGTTGCATGTAACGAGTATGTTGCATGCATAGAGTATGTTGCATGTAACGAGTATGTTGCATGTAAAGGGTATGTTGCATGTAACGAGTATGTTGCATGTAACGAGTATGTTGCATGTAAAGAGTATGTTGCATGTAAAGTGTATGTTGCATGTAAAGAGTATGTTGCATGTAACGAGTATGTTGCATGTTAAGAGTATGTTGCATGTAACGAGTATGTTGCATGCAAGAAGTATGTTGCATGCAAAGAGTATGTTGTATGTAAAGAGTATGTTGCATGTAAAGAGTATGTTGCATGCAAAGAGTTTGTTGCATGTAAAGAGTATGTTGCATGCAAAGAGTATGCTGCATGTAAAGAGTATGTTGCATGTAAAGTGTATGTTGCATGTAACGAGTATGTTGCATGTAAAGAGTATGTTGCATGTAACGAGTATGTTGCATGTAAGGAGTATTTTGCATGTAAAGAGTATGTTGCATGTAAAGAGTATGTTGCATGCAGCGAGTATGTTGCATGCAAAGAGTATGTTGCATGCAACGAGTATGTTGCATATAAAGAGTATGTTGCATGTAACGAGTATTTTGCATGTAACGAGTATGTTGCATGTAAAGAGTATGTTGCATGTAAAGAGTATGTTGCATGTAACGAGTATGTTACTACAGATAGCCATCTAGTTAGGCGGAACAACAACACAGGAGTCGGATTGAGGGCATAACAAAATGATGCATTGAAGAGAGAAGAGAAGGTGGAACATATTAACCAGTGAGATGAAATCATACTCTATTTGTTTTGTAGCATGTCCATTTCAGCTCCCTGTCATATTCTAACTTCCAATAACTGGTAGTTGTAGTACACCATTTATTGTGATAGTTGTTATTTTCAATTAAACGATTTACACCTGTGCTATTACAAAAGGAACTTTCAGTGACCATGCTACAACTTGATGTACACGTCTTTCTGAATGTATAATGCAATTATAAATAAAGGTAGGCTATTAAAAAATTGGTGTCGTAATCTATAAGTTAAGGACATTTTGGTTATCTCCCTTTAAACGCATAATTACCATGCACAGATTTTCTGTGACAGTATGAGAGCGGTTAAACGGTCTGAGCATTTCATTAGACGCAATTTCAGACCATACAATCATCCACAGTCCAAGATGGAAACTTTTAGCAGGTTTTCTCAGTTATAGTGCACATCAAATTATTATAGAAATGACATGATTTGTACAAAACAAAACAGAAAAAAATAATACAAATGCAACAATTGTATGTTTGTGGTCAAACACGTAATTCTTAGTAAAAAAGGCATTTAAACAAACCTTTTGCAATATAGCCTTCTGTCTTATATGCTTCTTAAACACATATGTCATTGACACGAGTAGAATACACTTATCATCAACGTCAACCTTGACCATAATTATAGAAGCTAGTTAGATTAGTAGTCTCATTTCATATTTAAAAGGTTAATGTATTACCAACATGTGTCATGTCTTCTGAAGCATTTGCACTACATAAAAGTCATAATGGCAATGTAGCATTCACAGAACGAAGTCATCCAAACATTTAAACAAACAATTACAAGAATAAATGAAAGCAAAGAATGTGACACCACAAACAGGCGTTGGCAGGGGTACTGCCTTAAAGCGATATGTGTCAAAAATGACGCTGGGTGTTTAAACCAGGATCTACATGATCTAAGGTTCTCTGAACCTCACCTCACCGTACTGTCATCCCGATTAAACAGGAAAGTGTAAATAAGGAAATCCCAGACAGGCTAGATGCTCTAAAAATTAGACAGCGGTAATATAAGTAACACTAAAAAATAAACATTTACATATAAGGTAAAAAGCAAAAGCACAGAAAGCCACATACTGAGTACTAATTGACGTGGCAGAAGCCAGAGCGACGTTTAGTAATTAACACAAACATATGTATGTATACTCGTACGTCAAGTTTAAACAAATGTTCGGACAGGTATTGTTTCGCTCATGAAACTATCGATGATGACAATGATATGCATTTCTGTAAATAAACAACTAGACGATTGGATGCTACACATACAGTCTGTGGTTGATAGTTTTCCCCTTGTATTCTCCCAAATACAATACGTGTCAGACAAGAACAAGCATTCGTTGTATTTTGCATAACCTCTGGGGCAAGGATACATTTCACAAAATAAAATATATTTTTCACAAGAAAATTGTCTTATTTGAATCAATGTTACCATTATTCATTATAATCAGCAGTTTTCCTTTTTCATTTTCGTTCCCAATGTTATTCAGCCACACTGGATAAAGCTATTCATTCGAGGGTAGCAAAAACAATACCAGTCCGATACCACAACCATTATGTTAAACAATTTGTATTAGGACTTTATATACGGTGTAATGACTATATAATGGTCGTAAATATTGTTTAATGGCGAAGCAATATCTGAGCAGTTAACCCATATTTAAGACTATTAAACGGTCAATTCACCGTCTCAAAATCTCGAAGTACAGACTCTTCCGCATTTTAACAAGACGTTCCAATATAGCTTTTACACAATATATATATTGGAAATGTAGCATTTACAAAACAGAATTCAAATATCCAAAAACACGCATTCAAAACAGCTCATGAATAAACAAAAACAACGAATTCGACACCACTAACATAACTTGTTAACAATCTGGGTGCCGCCTTGGAATGGTCAGTGGCAAAACCACGTCAGGGAAATAGAAGCGAATGATTGGATACCACAAACATAAAAGGGTTGACATAATATGAACTGCACTGGAATGGTCACAGGGTTGACGATATGGCTTCTGCCTTAACCACAATACATTCAGTAATTCAGACGAATAGGTGTATTAGAAAAAAACAGAAACAAGGATCCTATGTATTAAAAGTATACATAATGCTACCGACATTATATAAAATGCATTACAGACGGACACATACTATCGGACTTAAAAGTTTAAAGTTTTATTTAATAAAGAAAGTTACAGCGATCCCAAACTGACTTCCATATTTATAAATATCGGTGGTATATTCTCAAATACTTTTGTCTTCTTACTTGAATTTCGAATAGGTGGTTCCACCACTCCAGCCTTTAAAGGTTTGAGTATTGTTTAATCACCCTTAGGATATGTTGCCTGCTTTTTAATTTAGTCTGTTAACTGTTACCTGTGGTACGCAGGCTTCATAACTTTTGCTCCCAGCTAAATTCCATTTTGTTTATTTCGGCCCTTGTTTTTCTCGTTTAGGGCAGCGCGTTTTGTTAGAAACTATGACCATGTACCGCTAAACGAACATACCTCATTGAAGTTTCTATAATCACCTTTATATGCATACCATCTTCGGGATGGCTCAAAGGTATGTACTATTGGCTTTTTAAATATTGAATTTTGCTCAACACGAGGCTGGAGGGGCGTCAACGGTAGAAAGCACTTTTCACTACCGTTCATGAACAGTCTCAATCCAACCGAGACTGCAATTTTCTTTGTATTTATCGTGTTCGACGATTTCCAAACTTTGCATAATGTTTTAACTTAAAGTATAGAAATATTGCACAAGTAGAAAATGGGTTGAAATTGTCCTTTTACTTAAACCCCTTTAATGTACGTGTTATCCGTACTAATGGGTACTAATATTATCAATGTGCTGGTAACCACATGGGCTTAAAGAAGAGATACTTTTACAATGTTGTCTCCCTTTAATCGATGTGCTAATTTGATTTAGATTTGACAGGAATGTGGGGTTTCAACATCCGTATCTGTAATGACGTGAACTGAATTTACAGCTACTATAAACATGTTGGTAACCATTGATCGTATAAACTTACCTGGTACGTAATAGGCCTTGAGCCAGGACCCAACATTTTCGATATTGTTAACTCAAGGGACAAATTTTACCCTCACTTTTTGAATAGAGCAATGTATATAGATTACATTTTTCCATGATAGCAATCTGGAACAGGTAGCTTATATAAAAAAATCGACATTAATAGGTTATCATTGTAGCGCTTTCATATAAGTTGTTGATGTTCATTTTTGAATGTCATGTTTGTGTGAATAATTATTGATGTACTTTTTAAAGATGCACTTAAGTTTACAATTCATTTAGTTACAAAAAGCGTAAATAAGCTCATTTTTAGCACTGAATTCATTTTAAAATCTCTATTTTGCTTCAAATTAGAAGTCAATTTACCCCACCCACTATTACTTCACTGATTAAACATTGCATATTGCAACGCAAAATCTTAAAAGTTGTCTATTTTAATACTTTTTAATTAAAATTTATGCTTATTTTAAGGATTGTTACTCCTGAATTACCCAACCCATATACAACACAATGAAGAATTCTGCATACGAAATGTACAAATAGTAGTATATGCATTTGCTCGAACCATTTTTGTGTTACTGAAAAAAGAATCGACGAAGATGAATTGGGGTTTTACGGCGCACCAACACAATCATGTTATATGGCGCCAACAGGAATGAACATTCGATCCGGCTCACTCTTCATTAACATCTAGATACAAATTTTCAGAATGTGCCTAGATCCTTTTTAACTGCAGAACTGCAGAGTTGCTGCAAATTCTCTAGTAAACACTCCATTTTTCTCTGGAGCCACGATCACTGCCACCACTGAAGTAGCACCTGAAACAATACAGGTTTCATGTTGAAAATAATAAACAAAAATGACAAAATTAACACGAATTCGGGGAAATTTTACCCCTAAGCCTGGATATGCAGTGGTCATATTCTTGCCCGGGAACCACACGGCGTCGACGAAGAAATATATTTAGGGTGATACCCAGATCACTGTGCTAACTACTTACCATTGCAACTATTTGTTAGTATTGGTGCAGTTGTTACAATATCACCTGCTTAGGATATTTATCTAAACATAGGTTGTAATGTTCTCCGTACATGATTTAGAGTATGGAATTATCCTAGAATAGTAAGCTTCAACCCTATTTTTGTGCGTGCAAGTGGAATGATTATTACCTAAAAAAGGTGTATTGCCAATTAAGAGAGAGAGAGAGAGGGAGTGTTTGCTTGCGTTGGGGGTGGGGGGTGGGGGGGTGATATATGCATTTAGGAACCTTCCCTACTGACGAATAGACACCTATATGGGAGAGAAAAAAAACAAGCGATCGCCTGGTTTACGTCCCCATCCGACGGACGAGGGTAAAAGTGTCTTGCCCAAGAACACACCGACACAATTCACTGGCTCCGGTGAGATTTGAACCAGGTTTGAACCTCTGAATTTAAAGTACCCCGTGCTATCCACTGCAGCAACAGGCTGTATGCGCTCAAGCAGGATGACTGCATTAATATACATACAACTAAAATGTTTATCCGTTATAAAGGTTATATCCATGAAGCTGGGTTCACAACGGTCTCTCTTATCTAGCATTCATGTCGAGTTGCAATATGCCTGCAAGCCTTATATATGCCCAGCTCATTGCTGTTTTAATACCCTTGGCAATACAATTCTTGGCCTTGGGATAGAACAGGACAATTAAAAATACTCAGTTCATAGTATCTGATTTGAATAATATTACATAATGTGACAATATAACATACATATAAGATATAAAAAATATATAAACGCTTCCAGATAAGAATCGGTACCCAGTGTATCGAGATAGATTACATTTAGTGATCACGGTTAGTTTACTACTGCAGTTAAAGTAGCTATCCCGCCAACAACAGCCACATTTTACAACATATGTACATCGTTTCTAAACCTACTGACCACAAGGTATATACATAACTTACATCGTTTGAGAATCAAAACTCTATAGATACAATATAAAAAAGCTTTAACCAGCCAGACAAAAAAAAATGGATAATTCATTTTACACTTATTCAATTAAGTATATTACAAAAACCCATGAATAAACATATACTTTTAAGCGACACATATGCATTATTATATGAGATGAACACCTGGATAGAGTTTTGATAAACTGTTTTTGTAGTGTAATTTTGGTCGTAATTTGGCGGTTATTTTAAATTTTGTAAAAAAACACCTAAATATCAACAGTTAAACCGTAAAATGCCTTTTCCTTTTATGTCTGTTTTATTTTGCAATTTGTCGAAAATGCAGTGGTATACTTTGTGATTTAGTTCGTGGCTTTATTCAATATACGATTTGTAAACATGGTTAAGTCTTCATAATGGAATACCTTATCAAAAGTCACATTCTCTATATATTTCAGTTCGCTTAAAACTTTTGAAGTGATTTTATGAAAAGTGTACAACTTCAAGCCATAAACAAGAGACCCACTCGCCTTGTCTCAAAGTGCTCTCATGTTTTAAGGCGGTAGCCCTATTGTCAACCCTTTTTGTGTTTGTGATGTCGTTTGCATTTATTATTGCTTTTGCATTCTTGTTTGTCTGTTTGCGTGTTTGTTTCTGTGTTTTGTGGTTGACTGTCCTCCTTGAATGCTACTTTCCCTGTCCGATCTTTTTATATTTCTTAAGAAACAACAACAATTTCTTTATATAAATCTGTAAAACTGTGACCCCCGTAGTGGCCATATTTGACCCCATTGTCGCCAGTTGAACAAACTAGGTAGAGGATCATAAGCTTATGGTACATACGAACTATTATTTAGCTTTTGAAGTATCAGAAGCTGTTTGAATATGTTTTCCTATATAATTCAATGTTATAGCGTGACCCCCGGGAGAGGGCCAAAATTGATTCCAGGCTTGATTCAGGAGGGACACCATTTAAATTATTTGGTACAGTACAATAATCTTAAGCTACATATAGCTTATTACACCTCTAGGTCTTGTAGCTTCAGAGAAGATGTTTATAGACGTTCCTGCATAACTCTTTTTTAATATGTGACCCCGGGACCGGGCGAAATTTGACCATAAGATCACCATTTGAACAAAATAAATTGATAGAGATCGATACTCTTATGCTACATGCATCGTATTAGACCTCTAGCTCTTGTAGTATCAGAAATGAATATTTTTATGGACTTTCCTATATAACTCTTTGTAAATCTTAAACCCCAGAATCCCCCCACCCCCGCCGTATGGTTGCCAGGGTAGAATACAACCACTGCAAACACACCGTCACATGCAGAGGGGTAGGACCCCCACCCCCGCCCCATTCATATTCATTTTCTCATTTTTTGTTCATGCTCATTAAAGGTCTGTCACAAAATGTCACGGGTAGAGTGTACTGGTCGCACATAGCTCTTGTAAGTTATCCGTTACACCCAAATCTATTGTTCGAGTTGAAACAATTTCACAATATTCATGATCGATCCATGTAACACGTAAAAGCGTGCACATTTTAAGTGGCCGCCAGAGAGGCCGTGTCATAAGTTTTGCTTTGTGCTAATGCATGTAAACGTATAGGTATATTTTCCTTAAACGGCAAAATTGTATAAGGGGCCTCTCGTGTAGATTCAATACTGTAGATTTAGCCACGTTTGTCACGGACTGAACGGGGGAAATAATGATTTGGGCGTAATGTTTGCTATAAAACCCATTGTCTTCTAGCTCTCGCCGGGATGATCGATATTACTTTGTTTGAACAGAGATTGGACGGCAGAATTCATAGGCAACATGTAGTTAGTAGTTTTATTAAACTTTTATCGTACATTTGTATTCAGTGGGCGGCGCCATCTTGTTTGGCGGTTACGACATCCGGTTAGCATTGATGTTTCTCAAACATAACTTAAGACTAGCATATGATTTTGAAGTTACTTTATTAGATGTAATTATTGTAATTGATCATTAATTGTAAAACAATATTAATTTAATAACAGTGGATAATAGGTGCATTAGTTAACGTTGGCGTATAACTCAGTGATTGTAATACACGATTGTTAACATTAGTTAACAATGAGATGAGTGACAAGAATAAATGTTCGACGCGTATGCATAGCGTTGAATAATGTGGTCATTAGTTGACATGCGTGCATGCATAACTCAGTGAGTGTAATATATGAGTAATTTGATCATGTTTATATTACATGTATTAGGGGCATTGATTAACAGCGACGTACATAGCGTATACATGGCGTTGTAGAATATGTATACATTGCTACTCATCATTAGTACAGCTTACATATATTGATTGTATAATGATTTGTTTGGGTAATGATAATTATGCAAGATTGTTATGTTTGTCAACCGACATCTAAAACGTATGTATAATTACAGCCTAAGCCATACAGGATATAAGCCATCCAGGGTTGGAGTAAGCCATCTAGGTTTGGATATCCAGGAGTGGAGCTAAGCTTCCACGATTAACGTTACAAGCGGTGGAGACGGTCCCCGTACCTGCGCAGCCAGGTTTTACTAACAACAACCCCCGGGACACAAGGTGGGCCCGTTACCAATCCTCACTGGAGGAATATCACTCACAATCTCAGTGGAGGTTAACTATCATTGCATCGCGTCATCAACCCTTACAGAAGGCATTTGATGACAATCATCCATTGAATTCGCGCATCATCATCTTCATGAGCTCTCGCGCATCACAGTTATCGCGCTAGATCAACATTGTTATAGCTTTAACAACACTTTAGTGTCTTAGACATTCAGTATTTATAACAATACTAAGAACGTCTTAAACGTTCATGAGAACATTCTTTTTATAGTTCATTTGTGTATTCGCTTGTTTTTTTAGATAATTGTATATATATTAAACATATTTTAAAAGTTGAATTAAACTTATGTAAATGCATTCACTGTCATTGATTCTTTCCTGAGTTAGCCCAACCACTAAGGTCATCCTGTCACATGCAGAATGGTAGGACCCCCACCCCCCGCCCCATTCATATTCATTTTCTCAATTTTTGTTCATGGTCATTAAAGGTCTTCATCATGACCCCTGCATTGTTTCAGGTGCCATCCCGCTCACATCACTAAGAGCAGTGGCAGAAAAAATAAACGTGGCTACAGCATAAATGGAGTGTCTACAATAGAATTTGCAGCAACTCTGCAGTTCAGGTTGAGAAGGTCCTAGGCCCATTCTCGATATTTTATCTCGATGTACATGGAGGATGAGCCTGGCATGTTCATGCCTGTTAGGCGCCATATAAGGTTTCCTGTGTTGCTGCGCCTTAAAACCCAGTTCAATTCAATTCAATAACCCCAGAACCGGGCCATAGTTGGACACAGAGTCACGATTTTAACAAAAGTAGTAGAGAACCATAAGCTTGTACAATATGCAAAATAATAGACCTCTGGCTCTTGTTTTTTTCAAAGAAGATATTTTAAAGATGTTTCTATATGACTCTATGTAAATATATGACCCCTGGGCCGGAGCCAGATATGATCCCAGGGTGAAAATTTTAACAAACTTGCTAGTGGACCATAAGCTTATGCTTCATGCATAATATGTGACCTCTAGCTCTTACAGTTTTAGAGAAAATTATTTATGTTTAAAGATTTCCTATATAACTGTATGAAAAAATGTTAACCCCGGGGCTGGGCCATATTTGACCCTTGGGTCACCATTTTATAAATACTTGGTAGAGGACCCTAAATGTATAATACATGCAAAATATTAGACCTGTAGCTCTTCTAGTTTCAGCGAAAACGATTTTTTAAAGAAACAAGAGTTTTGCTTAAAAGGCGGAGATAACTATAATAACAGGAATCAGCTACCCTGTTCACACTGCTATCATGGATTTTTTGTTTCTCTACAAGGTACTCAATAACATGGTACTAGTAGGAATTTGTCCCTTGAGATAATAACAAAAAGTGTATGGCTCACGGTCTATAAGGATAGCCACAAAAAAAGGATGATTTATTTATAAAAGGTAGCTCGGCATGTAAACATAAACAGGTGTATATATTATGTATACACTATCATAAAATACACAAGAGTCTTAATTCATATGATCATATTGTTTTTATATTAGTTTAGCCGAAAGACATGAAAGAGGGGATGAATGTTTTCAAAGTATTGTCTTCCTTTAACTATGTGCCGACTTGTCCTATACTTCACAGCAACATTTCTTTCCTTTTCTGTATATCTTCATCTACTGTGGACGTATTTGCAACCATGGGTCCATGGACGTAAAGGATGGCCTGCAATAACGACACTTTAATTATATATTTAAGTATCTGTTAATGTTTAATAAGCAATATACAAGGTTACAATATAAAAGTACATGGCGTGTTTATGGCTGTAGCGCTATAACATAAGTATACGATATCACAAATGTCATACAGTTTTGTTATTTTGAAAATGAAAATCAATATAGATAAAAATTGTTTTACTCATGCGTTACGAGTGTTGTGACCATACAATCTAGATTTGTTTACATATAAAAATAATACGAACAAATTAAAATTATGTACTAGATAGAGTTTGATCTCCTCGAGATGATTGGTTTAAACGTCGAACCAACAAGATTATACAATACACTATTTGTTTCGTAGCATGTCCCTTTTATCTATCTGTCTGCCATACTCTAACTTCCGATAACTGGTAGTGAGAATACACCAGTCATTTTGACAGGTGTTAATTACAAGTACATGAGTAACAACCGTGCATATACAACCGTGCGTATATAACCGTGCATATACAACGCAAATATTAGCGACCATGCTACAAGGCACTCTAGAGTGGTTGTTTACTTACAAAAAGAAAAAATGAAAACGAACACATTAAAATCATGGGCAACACAGTATTCAACCTGTACATGTGTTTGGTGTTCCCACTATATAAATATGACTTTATGACATCAATCACTTTTCATAACATATTTGTTTAAAACGCAATACTCTTAATTTGTTTAATTTGATCGAAGTATTTAGATGACTAATCGATGAAGGACATCTGACTGCTTGTTATGTTGCCGGGCTTTCTACTGACAGAGCTCGGTTTGCAAGTAAACATATTTGAATTTAGTCACCATTCGGAAAAAATACATCCATACAAGGTATGTACAAGTTCAAATCTCAAATTTTGTTTGACATCGCACAGATGTTTCGAGTTACATTTAATTTATTTTCTGTTGTCAATAACTCATTTAGTTTAAACAAGTGTGTTTTTCAGTCTTTAACATGATATTTGAACTCAAAAGAAGGAAAGGGATTAGTGCGAAAATAACTCCTTTATGATGTTTGACACAAATTGTAAACAACTAAATGTAAAACTCGCATCTCAAATCGACGATACGAATGTAATAAATGGACGATCTTTTTTTAATGTAAATTTAGATATATTAATTGTTAATAGAAATGGTTAGTTCTGGGACGATATAAGTGAGAGAGGAGGCAGACGGTGGAGTATCTGTATTGGAAATAATTCAGCAAAGTAAAGAACATATTTACTAGTCAAACTGTTTTGAGTTTTTTTAGTATAATTATGTACCGCGTTAACAATCAAGAATGTTGATTCGCCCAATACACTTTTGTCTGCAAAGATAAGTGATGTCAATGTGCACCATTGACGAAAAATAACAATAGTCGGACCTTTTTATTGTTCTCCACCGTTGAGCGTCGATCGGCTTGAAACATCTGCAAACTTTTAAGTTTGTGTCTTGCTTCCGTTAAGGATCAAGGCACACAGTATTGTGCAGCTTATGACAACTCTGGGGGGTTAATTTATTTTGGTAAATAAACGGTCACGATATGTTCTTGACAAAATTACCTGTGACGTTTCCACATTTTATAAAACCTCACCATGCAACCTTATCAAAAACAAGAGTATTTTTCTAATTGAAAATACTTATGCTACATAAAAAACAACAAATGGTTGGCCTGTAAAAATATAGAAGCATGTTTACTATTGACACTTTGGACATAAGGTATAAAACTACTGTTTATTAATAAGCACTACCTCGACATGACTTCTATGGTTACTTGGTCATGATCACATTCATACAATGTTTACACGTGTTAAAAATGTTATCAAAAGAAGGTATGACTCTGTCATTTTGCAACGCACTGCATGATGTTTAGTGGTTGACCCATATACAGTTCGTACACCACTATGCTTTCCTCTTTGATTGTACAATGACCTGCCGAATATAAATCTTGAAAGGATGGTAACGTTTAATGTTTGTCCTCCATCTTGTCTTGTGCCCTTAAATGATTACACTATTGTCTCCCTAACTTTTACCAAGTCAGTACATGCTTTGTGGCTTTTAATACATTTGTTTCCTAATAATAATGCCTTGTTTGTTAGAGGATATAGCTTGGCGGTGATTGACAGAGTGCATTTACAGCCTTATATCATGTACGTATATATAAAAAAAACGTTCAGTAACCAGCAAAGACATTGTAGTGTGTAAAAGAAATGGTCCAAATATTAAAGATATATGTACGAGGGTCATTCAATAAGTTCTGTCACTAACGCGTTTTAACAATTATGTGCTCATTGTGAGTGTTGATGTTTGGTATCAAATGAAAGAGAGTTTCAATACCATTCCATTGATGGTACAATAAATGCTGTATCTTTTGTGTGACGAAAGTTATGGAACATCACTTATACATACTGAGGCATTTTCGTCCTGAGTTTTTTTCAGGTATGTTAACTGTTACTTTTTTAAATGCCTGTTTCTCTTTAAGTACTTGTCGAAGACCTTTGAAATTTCTCATACATTACCAGTTATATCTGTGCATTACAAGATTCAGAATTTAAGCATGGTAGATGAAAAGGCATTGTCTTAGAAATTAAAATTTTAAGCTAACGTGTAAAATTAATTTAATGATAAATGGACATTAAATGGAAGGGCAGTCTTCTGAAATAGCGTTTTTGGATAATCTGTATTATCACTAAACATTGTATAAAATTCTACAATAAATGTGTTGAATATGACATTTAAACACTGAAGGACTAGGATTTGTAAAAAAATATGAAAACATATTAATCATGTTAATACTATGAGAATAATTTCGACATTTAAAAGATATTATAACATTTCCGTAAACAAAAATGAATAAAATCAGTATTATTTCTGCTAAAATTAAGGGATATGCATTCACTCATATCTGGTTTGCAGCAAGACCTTTCCGAATTCTCGACAATAATTTTTATGAATTATGGGCGAATAACAACAGATGGCGCACAAGAAAATTTAAATGCATAGAATTATTCAAATAATTTTTGCAACGTTTTGTAACAAGGACATTTTCAGAGATGCCAGTATCCAAAAGGTGTGGTAGGGGGAGGTAATTCAGGTGTATAAATAACCGGATTTTTTTCATTTTTGTTGTGGAATTTAAGAGAGCGAACCCAGTAGTACTATAAATACACTACTTTATCTCAGTGTAATATCCAGTTCAAAGGATATATGCCTAGTGACAGAACTTTTGAAGCACCCTCGTACTTTGTCTACGCCATTAATCATAAATTATTAATTTCAATACCGAAAATAGTCAATTAGTTTTGTCATGAAATTGGACCTAGTTTGTTTTTTTTAGCAAAGATGGAATGAAAACGCTCTAAATATTTATATCAGTGTCTCTTAACCGTTTTGGTTGTTTTTTGTTTGTTTACTCGATAACTACTCACAACGCATGACTCAGTTCTTTGTTTGAATTAATACTGACATTTTTTTCCTGGTCTGTTTGAATATCTTTCACTATCTTTTTCAATAAAGAAATTCAAAATACTGTATTTCATTTTGTTAAATGCTAGTGTGCCGATTTCTTTGTACAGTAAACCAGAATGAACCTTATTGGCCTATTGATTGGGTCCACGGCTGTCATACTGGGGGTCGCATATGGTCAAACGCAGACGGCAAGGTATCCCATGTACCCAGTGTACTGCCCCTATGGATATGGAAAGTGTGGGGGCATCACGGGCGGCGGTTACAATGGTGGCCAAAGTGGCAGCGGTTATGGTGGAATCTTTAACATTCTGATATTCTGTAAGTATTAAGTTATATATTGCTATATTCCATCTTATTCCTCAGTAGTGTCTTGTCGTACTCTTTTCCCTATTTACATTGACCTGTTTACTTGGGATGCCGATAGGGTAAGAAAGATAGACCCTGGCTTAAACCCCATCGGTCTTTTTGCCATTACACGTTCCAAGGCGCAACCCTGTGGACAGCTCTTTTATATATGTGGTACCGCATGCTTCCATTTATCCATGTAAATATCGTTAGTTCTTAATGCGTGTTTCTGGATAACTGAGCTGTGTGAATGATACATCTCCTGTTAGACTTTTACATCTGGTTTTGTTGCAAGGGCTAATTTCCTTTCATACAATACTAGATTGTCTTATTTGTCTTGTTGTTTTAATAAAACAAAATTACTTGATGAATACATGATATTTATTTAACCACTAGTGTTTGTAGTTTAATATTCGACATAATTATATATTTTGAGTTGATATCTTCTAATTTATCAGAGCTATTTTTTCTAAATGGCGACAAGAAATATATTCTTAACATGAATACTATGTGTCCGGATTATGACTTTTGTTTTATGTGTATACGGTATTGTTAGGATTAGTGGCCTAAGGATAATGTAGCTTTTGTAAATTGTTCATGACATGCTGATGTCCATTACAACATTTTGGACTAAAAGGAAATAAATGTTGCATTTTGTTAGAAACTGGGACCATACGCCGCTGGCCATAGAATGGTATGAAAATAAATCATATGCATACCATCTTCGGGATGGCTCAACTTTTCGTACAGTTGACATTTTGTATATTGAGTTCTGCTCAACCCGGAGCTAGAAGGCGTGAAGGGTAGAAGCATTTTTCACTACCGTTCATAAACCGTCAGTCTCAACCAAAGCTAGAGTGCAGTATGTTTGTATTTATCATGTTCGGCGATTTCCAAATTTCTCATTTCATACTCTTTTTGAACATCAAATTACAAAGAAGAAGGTTTTCTTTTCTGATACTGCGTTACATAGGATACTTATTTATGCTGCATTATACTGACTGAAGGTGCAACCTGAAGGTTTTAGAAGGTGCAATCATAGCGTAAACGAGGTTGTCCGGTCAGTAGATTGTTTAAGTTTAAAAACCAGCCATGTCTGGCACCCAAACTTGACACCCCTTAACTTGTATAACAGTCATTTTTAACCGGTAGAGCAACTCTCTTATTGGTGTGCATGCACCGATTTATACTGAGCAATTCATTAGCTCATGTAGTACATATTAATGATCTGTTTTGCTTTCCCTTCAACTCTGATTGACCAAGCATATTTCCGTTTTGCTCCGCCTCTATCTCACGTTTAGCTCCGCCTATATCTCACGTTTAGCTCCGCCTCTATCTCAGAAAAGTCAAGAAGGCATAAAGACACCACAATACTTTGTATACCTAATGTTATGTTAGACATTCTCGTCCTACAGATGTTTGTAAGTCGAACTGGAACTTTCTCAGAAAACAGTCAGCAAAAAACAAGCATTAAGACAAACAACAGTTACAATGCTAATAGGATGCTAGGTATTCGACATCATAAACACAAACGGTTGACAATAGGGTTAACGCCTGGACACGGTCAGTGGCAAAATGGCCGTTAGGGGTTTATAGCAGGTTCTAACGTGCACCAACCTCACTCTTACCTTATTGTTACCCCAATAAAACGGGACAGTGTAAATAAAGCACAAGCCTAGAAAGCGACAATGTAATTAATCAATGCTTTTTAAGAAGACAGAGCAACAAAAGAACAACCCATTAAGGGTAGGACAAGACAACATTTAAGATAAACATTTAACACTCTCCGTATGGGATATAGGTAGACGTCATCATAGGGTCCACAATCTATCCGAAAGGCATAGTGACCAACTATAAATGGGTCAACCACTAATCATGCAGTTTTCGAGTGTATTCACTGATTGGTATTATTGTTTGGGGCGCTTGTTCCGGCCAAAGCTTTTTTGTACTGTTAAGACAAAATTCATTTAGTACATAAATAAGATGTATATCTGTAAAACAGACATTTGTCATCGTAAATAACAATCTCTCACTTTTTCAAAATATGCTGAGGAATAAAAAAATCACATGAAAATGTTGTTTTTGATAGAGCATTTTCAGTTTATTCAGGTTACATTTGCTAGAGAATGTACTACTTTTCTAGGTTGTAATAATGTCAGGGTTTTCTTTACAAAGCCCCCCTAGATAATTATATTTTGTGGACTTACGTTTGTCGAGCGTTATCTTTCCTTCTCGATGTCACAGGATGACCTTAGTGGTTGGACTAACTCAGGAAAGAATCAATGACGGTGAATGCATTTACATAAGTTTAATGCAACTTTTAAAATATGTTTAATATATATACAATTATCTAAAAAAAACAAGCGAATACACAAATGAACTATGAAAAGAATGTTCTCATGAACGTTTAAGACGTTCTTAGTAATGTTATAAATACTGAATGTCTAAGACAAGAAAGTGTTGTTAAAGCTATAACAATGTTGATCTAGCGCGATAACTGTGATGCGCGAGAGCTCATGAAGATGATGATGCGCGAATTCAATGGATGATTGTCATCAAAAGCCTTCTGTAAGGGTTGATGACGCGATGCAATGATAGTTAACCTCCACTGAGATTGTGAGTGATATTCCTCCAGTGAGGATTGGTAACGGGCCCACCTTGTGTCCCGGGGGTTGTCGTTAGTAAAACCTGGCTGCGCAGGTACGGGGACCGTCTCCACCGCTTGTAAACGTTAATCGTGGAAGCTTAGCTCCACTCATGGATATCCAAACCTAGATGGCTTACTCCAACCCTGGATGGCTTATATCCTTGATGGCTTAGGCTGTAATTATACATACGTTTTAGATGTCGGTTGACAAACATAACAATCTTGCATAATTATCATTACCCAACCAAATCATTATTCAATCAATACATGTAAGCTGTACTAATGATGAGTAGCAATGTATACATATTCTACAACGCCATGTATACGCTATGTACGTCTCTGTTAATCAATGCCCCTAATACATGTAATATCAACATGATCAAATTACTCATATATTACACTCACTGAGTTAAGCATGCACGCAATGTTAACAATCGTGTATTACAATCACTGAGTTATACGCCAACGTTAACTAATGCACCTATTATCCACTGTTATCAAATTAATATTGTTTTACAATTAATGATCAATTACAATAATTACATCTAATAAAGTAACTTCAAAATCATATGCTAGTCTAAAGTTATGTTTGAGAAACATCAATGCTAACCGGATGTCGTAACCGCCAAACAAGATGGCGCCGCCCACTGAATACAAATGTACGATAAAAGTTTAATAAAACTACTAACCACATGTTGCCTATGAATTTTTCCGTCCAATCTCTGTTCCAACAAAGTACTATCGATCGTCCCGGCGAGAGCTAGAAGACAATGGGTTTTATAGCAAACATTACGCCCAAATCATTATTTCCTTCGTTCAGTCCGTGACAAACGTGGCTAAATCTGCAGTATTGAATCTACACGAGAGGCCCCTTATACAATTTTGCCGTTTAAGGAAAATATACCTATACGTTAACATGCATTAGCACAAAACTAAACTTATGACACGGCCTCTCTGGTGGCCACTTAAAATGTGCACGCTTTTACGTGTTACATGAATAGATCATGAATATTGTGAAATTGTTTCAACTCGAACAATAGATTTGGGTGTAACCGATAACTTACAAGAGCTATGTGCGACCAGTACGCTCTACCCGTGACATTTTGTGACACTCGATAACATCTTTATAAGATACGGTAAAAGTGCTTACCGCCAGGTTGTTGGTATTCCTATGGGTACTAACTGTTTGTCGCAATTTGTTTTTGTACTGCTATGAAAGAGATGTTATGTTGAGTTTTTCACCTTATAGCCACAGTGAAGTTATTGATGCGTTTAATAATTATCATCTAGGTATCTAGATGACACATTATTGATAATCCGTTCTTTGCTCACATGGTTACTAACATTTAATTTACCAGAGCTCACTTTGAATAAAGCCAACATTTCGGATACTGAAGCAACATTCCTCGATCTTTATCTCTCGATTTTTAACGATTTCATACATGCTAAAACCTATGATAAGAGAGATGACTTCAATTTTAACAACTGTAACATCGTTAAATATCCACACCTGGATGGGGGTACCTCGTGGTACATCATACGGGGTTTATATCTCCCAACTCATCCGTTTTGCTAGAGCTTGTAATGATGTTATAGACTTCAATGATCGAATTCAAGTTAATGCAAGTAAGCTTTTTCAGCAGGTTTTTCGTTATCACAAACTACGTAGATCTTTCTAAAAATTCCACCTCCGCAACGATAGCCTACTGGAGAAGTACAACACCAACCTTAAAACTCGTTTGCGACTAGGAATATCACAACCTTTATTTTATAGATATGTAGTCTATAAACTTCGGAAGTTAAAGGGATCTGGCGGGTTTCCTGATCACTTTACAAAATTAATCAGGAAGATCGTCAGAAAAGGTTACGACCCTTTTGTATAACAACGCACTGCATGTTTAGTCATTAATCCCTCTACAGTCAGTCACTACGCTTCACTTTTCCCTTGAGTGATGACTGGACAACCTCTTGGACTCTATGATTGCACCTACTGAAATCCCGACCAACGGAGGTAGGTGCATGAGCTTTCGTCCCTCGGGTTTTCTTCTCCTTGGCTGCAACTGCTGTGGTTGTTCAGTACACTATCTGGATATATCCTGAGATTCTTATTTTGTATTTTATATAGCATTACAACATCTTAGTGTTTCTTTTGTTAGTTTCTCTGGATGTGGACTTTATTGTTAGATAATTCCTTTTGATGGGATGTAATTTTGTTTACACTGTCTTGTCTATTTGGGCGCTGAAGACAAGATAATAGCGAGGATAGTGTACACATAAAATGAATTCAAGCTATGTATAGCAACATATTCAGGCTAATAAAAGTTCTTTGAAAATACCTTATTTCTGCCTTCCCATCAACAAGGAATTTATATGGGAAAAGCCCCACCAAAAAGCATTTTGGCTATAATATGTGTCTTTCTTAACCAATTTTCAAAACTAATTTAATTTCTATTGATATATAATGTATGCACGTATTCATACAATTGCTTATGTAAATGCTGAAAAAACTTTGGCTGAAACAAGCGCCCAGAACAATAGGTGAACTATGTTCTACTGCACTCTACAATTAATAAACAAGGACACAGGTCCATTATATTAGCATGCGGGCATATTTCAATCTTCCAACCGTCATATAAATCAATCTTCCAACGGTCACATTATTTGTGAACTTTTTCATCCTACTGTTATTTTGCTGAAAGATCCACGATCTGTATACACATTAATTCCAAGACCAAACAAGAAATTGTGTAAAGGGAGAATGTCATTCTCTGGAACTTATGGAAAATCATTCCGTCATATAGAATGTACTTCAATCTTTAAAAATACTTTACATCTAACAGTTTTAACAGTCTTAAATGGCTGTAATAATTGTTAAACGTATTTTATGTATGGCAGTTTAAGATAATTAATGACATCTTGTGTACTATTTGCCACATTATTGTGCAAACCACCACCTCAAAACATGTATATAATTAAGTATATATATATATATATAATTATAGATAATAAGAATGAATGTGTAAATGGATGTGAATGTGTGTGTGTACGTGCGTGTATATTTATACGTGTGCACAAATATCAATTTTTATTTTTGTTATATATGTTTTACATTGTATATGTATGCCTTTACAGAGGGCAACCAGGGAGATTAGTGTTGGCTAATTTGGTCACCCTCTATAAATAAAGACATTCATTCATTCATTTCACTAACATACTGTTCAATTTTCTAGTGTTTGTGCTCATCATTGTCATCCGGGCATTATTCGAAGACGGCGGATTGGGAGGTGAAAGTAAAGGCGGCAAAAGCTACATACCTGACGGAAATGAAGCAGACAAAGGAACCATTCCTGAAGGAACACATTCCAAAACGCATTAAGTTAGTCCTGATAGAATACAGATTCGAGTTTGGAATTATTTCCTTCTATTACGAAACAAAGGTCTTTAAATAGTATTTTATATATGTTTTTGTTGTAATGACCTACACTAACTCAGTTGAGATAGACGCTGAAAGTATCAACATATACGTTTGGAGCTCCCTAGAACCTGGTGTTAAAGGCCATCAGCATTTTTAATAATGGATGTACCAAGGCGGTACCCATTGTGTCCACCCATAAGTGTTTGTGTTTTCGCATACTTGGTTTCTATTTTTCCTCATTTTTAGTGTTAAACTTTGTGTTTTCGCATACTTTGTTTCTAAATTCTCTTATTATTAAGTATGTTTGGTATCGCATAATTTGTTTCTATGTTCTCTTATTATTAGTGTGTATGGTTTTCTCTTATTATTATTGTGTGTGGTGTCGCATACTTTGTTTCTATTTTCTCTTATTATTACTGTGTGTGGTGTCGCATACTTTGACCAAGGGTCTTACGAAGTTTGTAAATCACGTCACCATAGAAGTCAGGTTGTGATAGTCCTTGTCGCAGAAGAGTTCTTAAATTACTTTTATATTTGCAAAGAAAATCAAGGTTACGATTACAAAATTTTGCAAATGTTTTACGAAATTTATGGTAACGGTAACCCTGATGGAGTAGCTTTTTAGTTATTAAAATATACGAATATTAAAGACCTCCACTCAGGTACAAGATCTAGAATAACGAATAAGTTGAGACACATAGACCCCATAAGAAGTTGCTCACGACATCCCCATCTAAATGCGGATAATTAACAATATCAAAATTAGAATCATCTCTCTTGTCATATATTTTGCTAATTATTTCACTATTTTCAATGGCTATATGTAAATCAAGAAAAGAAGCGTTTGTATCAGAAATATTACCTGCGTTAAGTTGAATATCGTTAAGATATATATTATTAACCATAGTAGAAAAGAAAGGGTTGTCAATGTTTAATATGTCATCCAGATAACGAGAGGTGTCATGAAATGCCTCAATAACATATTCCTGGGTATCCGGTGAAAGACTCAACTTGAAATTCCGTTCAAAGCAATATAAAAACAAATCTGCGACAAGGGGTGCACAGTTCGTACCCATAGGGATACCAACAATTTGTCTATAAACGGTCGTTCCATACTTGACTAAAATATTATCTAATAGGAAGATGAGTGCTTCACAAACTTCTTGGCATAATTGTCTTAAACTGCCGTTAGTAAAAAGCGCTTTAATATTATCACAGGCCAAATATGTAGTATTTTCCCCCCAGCGAATGTTTTTTGAATAATACCAACAAGCTTGTCTTTGATAAGGTGTTGTGATAAGGTTGTATATAGTGTAGAGGTCATACGTGCTAATAGATGAAACGTGACGTTTATTGCATATTTTATCAAGAACGTCTCCTGAATGTTAAAGAATCCAAAACAAATTAATCCCAAAGTTGTATCACTATATTGTTTAACGTGATTTTTAACGGCAGTAAGACAAGAAGTTAACAGTTTGGAGATGTTTATAGTGGTGCATGCACTAGAATTCGAAATAAAGCGAATCTTATACGGATTTTTATGTAATTTAGGAATCCAGTACATAGTTGGCAGTTAGTTCTGCTTTTCGTCTACCCCAGCTTTGAAAGTAGTGCACCGAGTGATATGTGTGGAAACAACATCATCCTCAGTAGAATGAACTTGAGTATACGAATTAGCGCTACCGACTTTCAGAGATAAAAACATTGACGTAGTAAAGTCATATTCAATGCATATTCCCCTCTAGTCACCTACCTGTTTCGGTGGTCTAAATACTATTAGGTTGATTTTCATAATTTGAAGCACTATTACGGTTTTAATTATATAAAATATATAAGAGAAAACAAAATCACAATTTATAGGGTATATACTGACAAAGCTTTGAACTAACGAGTCAGACATGTTTTCTGCTTGTCAGTTCTTACACATGAGAATATAGATGGCACCTTCTATTCTTATGTTATAGCGTGACCCGGATAGCGCTAGAATTAGCACACGCCATTACAAGGGGTTGTTATTGAAACTAACGCCAGTTTCCGTTAACATCATTTATTGATGGTTATGAATAAAATCATCTCTGGAAGTATACAATACTAAACGTAAGTCATCTAAAATATTACACATATATATTGCATATCACAGATTAAGTAATTACGCAATAACTTACATAAATATGAAGTTTATCATACTCTTTTTTTATCAGACATACAATTACTTAATGTTTTTAAAACACTTAACAAACATTTATTACAATCCTACTGTTAATGGATAAATTAACATATTGAACAAGAAAAGTCATAGTATACAATATATACTATGACGACGAGCGGCAATAAGAATGAAAATTGTAGAATATATTTGTTTTAATTCATTGCATTGGAATTAGAGCATCATGTGTGGTTTGTTTGTGTAAAATTAATAGCGAGTTCTATTCATGCTATTTGGTGTAGCAATGACAGGGAACAAAATGGAAAAGCGAAATAAAGATAGAAAGTTTTTTATTTGAAACTAAACGTCCAATTTAAGTGCTTTGCTATAACCAAGAAAGTGCTATATTGGCTATTTTTGTATTAAGCAAAGACTTGAGGAGCTGGACAAAAAGGACCTGCGTTAAAACCGACAATTCGCTATAGGTGATTTCGGCTATAAATATGTATTCCGGCTATATGTATTCTTTTGACTATAAATAATGTTTTTAAAGCACAATTATATAACATGATTTCCGTGGATTCACCTAACGGGGGCTGGACTTAGAAATAAAAAGGTCAATGATGCTTAAATGAAAGTTTGTAAACATTTTAGTAACTAAAAACAATCGAGTTTGCCGTTTGCTGAGATGACATTTAAGTGCATTTGTTTTAAAAACAAAATGCCATTCTATTAAAAACAAGAGACCCAAGAAGGCCTGTGGATGCTCTACTGGCTAAAACGGCTCTTATATCAAGGGTTGTCGACATAAAATTCCCATCAGTAGTTTTTTTAAAACATTGCAAAAAAACAACAGGGACAGGATGGCCTTAGATCGCTCACCTGGTAATCATGGGCAATAAGTCTGCTGTGTCTAGTCTGGCATGGGCATTTTTTAATTTGTCCCACTTTCTTTTATGAATGAAATTTCATAAAAATGGGGGTGGGGGTGGGGTGGGGGGGGTGGGGGGGGTGGTGGAGGGGTATATTAACATTCTAAACAAATATGGTAAAGATCTGATAAAAAATGAAGTAACTACAGATTTAACAAAGGAAAATACAATTTAGCATTTTTCAACAAATCAAGGGCCATAACCTGTCGTTACTAACTAGAGCTAGCTGGTTTTCGAACTTGTTCTAATAATAACGAAATAAGAAAATTAAAAAAAATATATAAAAAAAAAATATATATATACTAATAATAAAAAAAAAGGCAAAACATCTGGTAAAGTTTGGTAAAGATCAGATGAAAAATGAAAGCCCTATCGTATTAACTACTTTTCGAACTTGTGCGAGCTTTCATTGATATTAACAATCTGGTAAAGTTTGGTAAAGATCGGATGAAAAATGAAGGCGTTTGGCCGGTAAAGCTAAAAATCATCAGCTCCAAAAAGAAGGTCAAAGTCATAGATGAAATCCAGGCATCCAAAAAAAAGATGCACTACCTAAGACACAACTATGTCAAAATAGAATATGTTTTCTTTCAAAGATTAAGGTATAAATTAGGTTTAAAACATCTAGTGCATAATTCTAGTTCATGAGAAAGTGATGACAATTAAAGTTATCTGACCTTTGCTTGGATGGTGAAGGTCACATCCACATTTGCTTTGTCACGTTGCAATGTACCACTCAAGATACAACTATAAGCAAAGTTTGAAAGGTCTTAGTGCATCCAGTTTGTGAAAAAATGACCTAAACGCCAAAGTTGAAGTAAAAATTATAAGGTTATCTGCCCTTGCTTGGAGGGTCAAGGTCACTTTCACATTTGCTTTGTCACGTTGCAATGTACCACCCAAGTGTAACTATAAGCAAAGTTTTAAAGGTCTATAGTGCATACAGTTTGTGGAAAAGTGACCTAAACGCAAAAGTTGAACCTCAAAATTATTAAGTTATCTGCCCTTTGCTTGGAGGGTCAAGGTCACTTCCACATTTGCTTTATCACATTGCCATGTACCATCCAAGATACAACTATAAACAAAGTTTGCAAGGTCTAGTGCATACAGTTTGTGTAAAAGTGACCTAAACGTAAAAGTTGAACCTACAAATTATTAAGTTTTCTGCCCTTTGCTTGGAGGGTCAAGGTCACTTCCACATTTGCTTTGTCACATTGCCATGTACTACCCAAGATACAACTATAAGCAAAGTTTGCAAGGTCTAGTGCATACAGTTTGTGAAAAAATGTGACCTAAACGCAAAAGTGGAACCTAAAAATTAGTAAGTTATCTGCCCTTTGCTTGGAGGGTCAAGGTCACTTCCACATTTGCTTTGTCACGTTGCAATGTACCACCCATGATACAACTATAAGCAAAGTTTGAAAGGTCTAGTGCATACAGTTTGTGAGAAAGTGACCTAAACGCCGCCGCCGTCGGAACAGAAACACCTGTCTATTTTTTTCTTCGAAAAGGCGAGACAAAAACACACTCTGAATATGTATGAATAATTACAATTTACATACGGTAATAATATGATGAATGACTATCAAAGGTACATATTTTTAAGTTCATGTTGTACAAAAACAACATTACTGATGTGGAAAAAAATAATTGTATGTACAACTCAGTGTGTCAGGTCCCTGCCAAGACTTGAACTTGAATCTCTTTTCTCGAAAGAAAATCGTGTTTCCTTACACTACAGAGATCGCTCAGACATCACAAAAAAAGAGTACAAAACTAAGAGAAGTTAATAAAGATGTACATCAAAAGAATGTGAAACTAAAACTATCACTGAAGGTTATTAATAGCCTTGCAAACGCATACCCCATGACTTGTATATGCGCAATTCCACTTCATACTGATGCTTCTCACAATGTTTGGGGTATGACAGAGGTCACAGTGACCTTATTTTGGTACGCGACACACCGCCATCCCAAGATGTATCCACATACCAAGTTTGGTATCTCTAAGTGTTATTGTATTAAAAATATGGTCCGGACAAGCATTTTCTATGACATAGGTCACAGGTCAAGGTCACAATTACCTTATTCTGGTACGCGACACACCGCTATCCCAAGATGTATCCAAATACCAAGTTTTCTATCTCTAAGACTTAGTGTTATAGTATTGAGAATACGGTCCGGAAAAGCATTTTCTATGACAGAGGTCACAGGTCAATGTCAAAGTCACAGTGGCCTTATTTTGGTATGCGACACACAGCTATCCCAAGATGTATCCACATACCAAGTTTGGTATCTCTAAGTGTTATAGTATTGTTATAGTATTGAAAATACGGTGCAGACAAGAGGCGAAAGAGTCTGTGGATGCTTTAATGGCTACATATGCAGGGGACCGCAATACATTTTCAACAATCATTCAACCGGCACATGGCAATGATATAGGCCACTATTTGTTGAATGCCAGCCAGGGTAGCAGGAGAACTAGTCTGTACAAAGTGAGTGTATTACAGAGGCAACTGTCATTAAGATTTATTCCCTTCCACGCGGACATTGTCGGTGAGTGTACAAAAAAAAATCGCGGGGAATTAACTTCTACAACAACAACAACATTCTGCTGAACTTTCTCTTCAGTATTTTGTCTCCATTGGACCAATAATAGACGCCAGAACTAATTAATAGCGGTTTGGAACTACGCTTGTTGTTCAGCCATACCCGTTCTGATTTGCCGACACTCAGGCCGAATCCGCTTGCAGTCGCTGACGCAGACTTTCCGAACAGCGACCAGATGTCTGCTTGTTTACCCGCCATGTTTACGGTGTCAATATAAAAAACCAGTCAGATATATTGCATCACACTCCAATTGATTTTAACGTGAATTGAATCACAGTCTATATGACGCGTAGGTTACCTGGTAACAAACAAACACCTGTTAATCTGGGTCCTGCAAACGACAATACGGAACAAAATTACGCGTCGGAAATGTTCCAGATTTGAAATCTTGCAACATCGTGTTTGAACGATAGTTTAACTTAATTTTTATAGTGTAAAAAGTCATTAGCCCTGTCGGACGACCAGACGCCAAATGTTACTCGTCCGCAGACAGCTTGCACTCGCCAATGCGAGCGGGCGAGTAGAATTTTACAACCCTGCTTACATAAAGTATGGAATATCAATTGACGTAGACCTTTAATTTTATAAATCACCGGGATTCCACACTTGGAGAGGCTACACAACACTATGTTTTCCCCGAATAAATCCCGATTTTTACTGATTTGGGTAAAATTCGAGGGGTTTTCATGGCCTAGAATTACTGTTTTCAAATTCTCAATCTTTTCCCGATTTTCCGGTATGGGAACCATGATATTATGTTCTTTAATGGGGCAAAACACCGCCGATAGTCATTCAACTGGAACACAACAATGACATGCGCAACTACACATGGCACTAATCATCCCTTCCATTGTATCAAGAGAACAGAAATGTGACAAGGTTTGTGTATTAAAACTTTAAAGAACTCAATATCATTAACCAGTACACAACAATGGCAGTGCAACTAGGCTTGGTATAGTTCTATGACATAAAACGTCACAGAACAGAGCTACAGATAAGCAACGTATTTGCGTAAATACCCAGTTAAAACTCCCTAAATACACAATTAAATTACTTTATTGGTGCGTACCAATTACGTTTAACAAATTAATTACGCAAAATAACTGTTTTTGTCAGCGTATCATATTTTATCCATTACCGTGAAGACGGCCAATATCAAACGGAATGCATCGCCGTTTCCAGTCAATTAAAAGAAAAATGCAGAACGCCGAGGTGCGCGCAGTACGATCGCAAGCATCGCCGCAGCAACGCAGTGGCATCGCCAGTAGACGCATTGGTATCGCATAGAACGCCAAGCGACGGCGCGCACTTTGAGCATGCACAAAACAAACGCCGTCGCTCGGCGTTCTGATAAGAGCGCAGTGGGGTCGCCGTAAGGTCGCCATAGCAGCGCAGTAAGGTCTCCTACAACGCCACAGGAGCTCCGCGGGCGCGCACAGAGGTCGCAGTGCGAACGCTGTGGTTGTCGGTGGCGCTTGCACGGAGATTGTACGGCGTTCTCTGAGATGTCACTGCGTCTCTACCGCGCTTATACGGCGCGTCTACGGCGCTTATACGGAGTGTTATTTATTTTACTGCGCTCTTACAACGACTGTACGGAGCTGTCACGGCGATCATTGCGCTCCCAAGGCGCTTCTACCGCGTCCATCGGCGTTTGCATGACAAAAACGAACAAAATAGTATAAATGAATTATAGGTAGTGCAAACGAACGTCTTCAACACGCCGTCAGCGCAGTGTGAGCGCCTTGAAAGCGCAGTGCACGCAGTGGAAGCGCCGTGAGAGAGCAGACAATCGCCAACAAGAACTCCGTAGGAACGCGATAGAACGCCATGGGAGCTCCGTAGCAACGCCTTGGTCGCTGTGAGGACGCCGTGACATCTCCATCTTCACGAAAAATATCAGATTTTTCTTGCGATCTCACGGCGTTCTGGAAAATTAAACAACGCCGTGCCAACGCAGTGGAAACGCGCTATAGTGTGACAGGGGCATAACGTTGCGACGTTGAGTCGTGACGTCAATAAAGTGTTGCTGAAGTCGACGTCATCCGCCGATAACGTTCAATAAAGCGAATATTTGTTTGCAAAAACGTAATTTAAAATGTAATAAATAGATTATTTAACTGCTGGGATCGATTATGGGTAATCCTTTACTTGATGGTAGACTTGCTTTGTTTTTCACTCACTCGCATGCGCTCGTTCGAGAAAAGAACCACACGCCTACCTCTTGTGAAGGATTTCCCTATAATCGATCCCAGCAGTTAAATAATCTCTATATAATTCATATAGGGCCCTGGTTTTGTATCACTGCTTAACACAGAAGTTCCGAGAGATATTGCACAGGGTATAGTTCTCCCCGTACACTGGACAGACTACTTTACATCCCTCCGAAGGATGACCTATATTCACAGTACCATGCCCAAGTAAGATACTGGTGGAGTTTGTTTGAAAAATCCGGGATGTGACCCCACTGGAAATCAGACACGTGATTTCTGGGGCTCGAGTCAAGAATGCTTAACACTTGGCGACCGCAGGGTTAAGTTTCCAAAATTATATGGAAACAAAAGAGCACAAGATGTTTCAAAAGATAAACATTCAAGAAAAATAGGTCTGGAAGTCTCCTGAAACATGGAGTCGTACACAAATATCCTAGACACATTCGGTATACACAGGGTCTGAATGACCCTGACTACCACAACAGCCATGATTCTCACGTCTCCGCCTAGGTATTTTGTTCTTCTTTTAGTTCAGATACTACAGATTACCAAATATGCAAACGACGACTAGAAACGTCAGGGAATGTTTATGCACACACAACCTTCCAATTGTTCACTCGAATTTTTAAACATGCAGAATGAATAACAAATAAGTTATCATTTTACGTAGTCTAGATCATCTGCGACGCTTGCTTGTTTACAAAATTATCAGGCGTCGAACATGATCGAGACTATGGGTCAATCCGTGACAACGCAAACAATACACGTACACAAAACATTCATAAACTGAAAATGTGAGCTAACTTTATAGTCACGTATGACAGTGGAGAGTGTTAACTTACACATATTCTACTTACGACAAATTGTTTCGTCCTAACTGGAGCACTCTCGCTGCACAAAAGAAAACAAAATGGAGGAATGGCCGCATCAAAACGGAAATGGAATGCTATGACGTCAGGCTCTTCCAGTAACACATTACTTTCATGAAACGCCTCCCGAGTATTGGCGATCTGTGCAGTGAGGTCTAAATCAAGTTTATGCTCACTATAAAAAACACATACATCTATATAAATCTTCCTTGGAATTTTATTAGAACAAAATGTATCTCACATCGATTCAAAAACATATACAGAAAATGGAATTCGCAATTAACTATCTCCATACACGAGGGGTACAGCAAATTCACGCTTCACTGTGCACTATATGCAGTATATGGAATCTCGAATTAAGTCAAACGTCATCACAGTATTAGAGCGTTCTAATGGTTTTCATACATAGTAATAATTTGTATATTCATGAATAATAATGCGCTATGAAAAATACAAATTCCTCAACGCATACCAGCAGTATGAACTAGTGAATAACATAGTCACATTAGAGTCACATAGTTATTATTAATATCTACATGTATACATAATACCTACAACGACTATATTTGTCATATCCACTTCTCCTCGCATTCCATCCACCAGCTCCCCACCAGCTCTACATTTATCTTCTAAATCTCAAATCCATTTTCAATCACTAAATCATGGTACACAATTCCGTCTAAAACCTATTCATTTATCACCAGCACTATTAAAGGGTGTTAGTCTAAAAATGTTAAAGTTAGCATAAATTCAACACGTGCAAGTATTAGTTCTTTAATGACAATACATATTAAAGCATTAGAAACACAATCTACCACACTTGAATCATAGGTTGTTGAATTTTATTTCATGTGATGTTTATTTAACGTGAGTTCGCAAACGGAGAAATTGGTATAAAGTATCATACATTTGTAATGTAAGTATGACAACAATTCCAGTAGTCCATAACAAACGAAGGTGTGCAGTAGCACTACTAGATTGATTAAAAAATAAGGTAATTGTGTCCATATATAAAAGTTGTATTTACAAGATAATAGCGAGGTTGTGTATACTTAAAATCGATTTAAGCTAAATAGTGGGCCATATTGCCTACTGACTATTCTAAGTTCTATTCGAATTCTATATGACCATTTGTTTTCATTTTAGGGTACTTACAAATAGAAACACAAGTTTAAAACGATTTCAACCGTTATGCGGGTCAGAAATATCACATATCAGAGTAAATACTTGTATATATGATTTTTTTTATTGAAAACGCATGTTGCAAATTAAATTGCTAAGTGTGCATTTAATGAGCAGTTGCGACCATAACATTTGTTTTAGAGAAGCAGTTCAATACTGAATCCTTCTAATTCAGACGTATATATGTGTAATTAATGCCTACCATACTTATACGGGCGAAGCCCTCTTGATTCAAAGTGTTCTTGTCATTTCTTCAGATGTTATAAGTTTAACGTATAGATGTTTTACCGTTAAACCGATGTGTTTTATAAAAGATTTGTAACTAAATGTTAATATCATTCTAATTATATAACATAGTATAATTATATATTTGTATAAAGACACATGTACATTGAATTGTTATTTGTAATGTTCACTAATTCTTATTACATTTTGTGTTATGTGTATACGTATTATTTTCTTTTATTTACCATTGTTAAAAACACACTATTTTATTTTTACCTGTTAGAATGTGCTTCCTAACGCGATATAATATGTGTCGTACGATACTGTGGTAATAAAGGTTGCTAAGCACTAACTGACGTGGATTGTGTTGCACAAAAATAAATATATTCTTCAAAACTCGTGGTTTTGTGAAACTTGTTTTTAATTAATGTACGGAACTGCTTTGTGTTGTTGTTGTTGTTGTTTTAAGATGGCAGTTCCAGTGCCGTTGAAAAGGGTTGAACAAAATTAAATGTTTATATTTCTGTGGCATATACCTCAGCAAAGATATAGGTTTACTAACAGTTAACCCTTTAAGGGGGGGGGGGGGGGGGGGGGTAATTCAGTTTTTTCACGGGGTCCAGTGGTCTAACATAACACCGAAAGGACCACACAATACCCTTTCGCATATTTCTCCTATTTCTTACCAATTTCTCATGTTTCATCTCATATAAAATCTCACACATATAAACAAAACTCATATTAAATCATAAATAATCCTCCTCCTCATATGTATTGTTGTTTTATTGCTTAAAAATCCTGACCTGTGGCAGTAACCTTTAATTGTCATGTTGATGGAAATTGTCCTTTATTGATGGTATCCCTTTATGAGAATTTATATAAATTCAATAGATAAAGTAAAGGTTAGCCACTGTCCCAACTCCAAATATGTAATCATATTAATTAATTTAAATATATTTAGTGTCAGTAATAAATGAATATGTAATGCTATTAATTTGTGGTAGAACTTGCCATCAAAACTAGTAATTATGCTGGTCCCCTTTTCTGCAAAATGTTTTCAAAATTGATCAAAGGTATGACTCCAGACGAACACAAACTACACACTTAATAATGGTGCAATGGCTTCTACGAGTGTTGAAGAATGTGTGAATGGTTAATGCAGAAGGGTAAATCTCAGTGGTGTGGCATTGCCACAGATGGCAGTTACGAATAATGATGAAGTGGAAACATTTCATCTCGGTTATATTATTTTGATTGGACACAGTTGGGATGCAGCATCTGCATTTGAAACGCTTGACAGAGTTATGCAGGATAGGGAATAAGGTTAAGGATATATTATGGGAGCAGTGCATTACATATTTATCTGACAATGCATCTGTAATGAAATGGAAGCACAAAAGGTTGCTATTCAAAACCTTGTAGCCACTACTGACTTATTCTATTAGAGGAATAGGGGATTATGGCACTGTACTGATTACGTGTTCGGGATTATGGCACTGTACTGATTACGTGTTCAGTCATGATGGCATTCATTTGTCTTATGGCATTGGCAACCCAAAATACATTATGAAGTGTCGGAGATTGTATAATTCTGGTGAGCCGTTGGAATAAATAATGTAAATAATCTTCCGAGTTTCCTATCCTTTTATCCAACTCGTTTTATAAATTCCATAATACACAGTCACGAATGTAACATTCTATTGATCACACACCTACGACGTGATAGTTTCACTCTAATGTTGTCAATTTACCGTTCACACGGCGGCAATTTATAAGAGAAATCATGACGTCGTGTTGTTTTCATGATGTCAGCTATGTTACGCGACTGTAACGCGTTCGCCTTACAAATAATGCGACACCTTAAACTAAATTTAACGTTACTAAGGTGCATATTATAAAGTAGGATTTCAAATAAGGATAAGTTTTAAGATGTCTGAACGTATCGTATCATATACCATGCAAATAAGTGGGATTAAATGTGTTACTGAACACAAACACAGTGATTCGGACTTCATTTGCAGCTGTAATATACTAGTGTATTACGATAAATAAGTCATGGCTTTATCTGTATTTGTATGGTTACGAAGTAGGACCAATACTGGTATATAACTTAGGGGAGAGTGCGCGAGCTTAGTAGCAGTTGGAAAGGGATGACTTGAATCCCTCAACTGTTTGGGCGCTGATAGTGCTCTCGTCCAGGTGGTTCCACTTAATCACTGTTTTCCACGAAGAATGAGTGACTGTATTGGTCAGTGTTGGCGTTATCGACCACAAAGCACTTTGCATTGTTTGTTACTCATCGTTCAATAATGTTTTTAGATTCCAAATCTGAGAATTGTTTTGAATGGCTTTTATTAGTCATTTGGGTCTTTGATTGACTAAAAAATCATATGTGTCTATTGCTGGTACCATACCCCCACTATCTTGTATAGGTAGACTACTCGGTTGAATTAACGCCAATGCTGAATTGTCGATAGGCTGAGCTCTTGCAGCATTCTTGTCACGCAGCCATCATCTCGCGGCTTATAATCCTTTTGGATGAATCTAGCAGCTTTGCGTTGAACTTTTTTCTAAGGAGATTACATCCTTTTGGAGATGTTCGAGGGCTGAGCGGACTAGGGTGATGTATGCTAGCTTCCGACAAGCAGGTGGGCAGTTCTTTAAGTTTCTTCTTAGGAGGCCTAGCGTTGAGTTGTCTTTTTTACATATATTATTTATGTGGGAACTCCGATGTAGGTCTTCTGAGATGGTGATGCCTAAATATGGATTTGCCTAAACTTGCTGGAGTATTGTGTTGTCAAGTTGGTAGGTAAAAATGTGATGATGAGTTTCTGACACTTAGAATTAACACTTCTTGGCATTGAATCGCATACCCCAAGTTGATGCCCATTTTTCCAGTTCTAGCAGGTCATTTTGGAGAGCCATGTGGTCTTGTATCCTGTTTATTGTCCTGTATAATAGGCAGTGATCTGCGAAGAGTCGGACTTTTGATGTAACACAATCTGGTAAGGCATTTATGTGACAGAGGAACATAAGCGGCCCTAGGACGTTGCCATGAGGTAACCAGATTCAACGTGGACAATTTTAGAGTGTTCTCCTTCGCAGAGAGCATTCATTGATCTCTCTTTCAAAAATGAAGATAGCCAGTTATTTAGTTGACCTTTGACGCTATATAGCAGTCTATTTTATGGAGGAGTTTGTCGTGTGGAACTGTGTCAAAGGCTTTTGAGAAGTCGAGGATGGCAACATCGATTTGTTGTTTCTTGTCGAAAGCTTTAAAGAAGTCATGGAGAGTAACTAAGAGCTGACTTTCAGTGGAGAATCCAGAACGAAACCCGTGGTTGAGCTTGGTCAATTTATTATGTGTGTCGAAATGTTTCCACATGTGACTGCAAATGATATGATCCAGGACCTTAAAAGGCGCTGATGTTAGTGAAAAGGGTCTATAATTTTCGGGCAAGTGTTTATCGCCTTTTTTGAAGACTGTGGATATGTTTGGATTCCTCCAATCTTGTGGTAGTCTCTATCATCCAGACACACTCAAGCTGACTGCGAGCGCAAGCGAGCGTCTGGACTCACTGTTCTTTAAAACATTTGACCGATAGACGGCGTCAACCGTCAAAACTGACTGCGACGTGACGTCATTTTGATTGCAACATCAAAGTGCACGTTGAATTACGCGCAACATTAGTTCCTATGGGATGTGTGTACGTCCTTATTAAATATACAATAAACTTCGTTTTATTGTAGTTTCTCTAAAAACATAATATAATCTTACAAAATGATGTTTAAAATTTAATTTTTAGCATTAATCGTGATCCGCTGACTATGTTTGGAGTAATTTTATTGCACAACATTGCGCGTAACGTCACGTATTTTTTGACGCCGTCGTGACGTAGGGGGTGATTCCCACGGATTTCCATAACAAACTGAAGTTGACCAATCAGAGGCCGGTGATTTTTTTTTGTCCACACCTCGTTTTGATGTCAAAATTTTTAAAGAAGCTTTACTCCAGACCATCGTTTGGACTTCTTTGAGAGAAGTCTCGCGAGAGGTCTGGATGATTGAGACTAATCTTGTGGCAGTGTGCCAGTGTCAAACGAGAACTGAAAAACATCACGGATTCCTTGGGCTAGCTCTTCAGCACAGGTCTTCAGTACAATGGTAGGGATGCTGTCTGGCCCATTGCCTTTGATATTTTACGGTTTGTGAGGATTTTTAATATCCCCATTCCTTTCGATGTTTAGGTGTGAAATGGTAGGTATAGTTTTCCTTAGGTTGACTGGTGGAAGAGAGGTGTTGCTGTCTCTGGTGAAAACTGATTGAAATTGTTCCACGAGTATGTCCGCGTTTGCTTTGGAGTCAGTGATGAGGTTGCCGTGCTGTTTAAGAGGGGCTATTCCGATATTATCTTGTTTATTTGATTTAACGTATTTCCAAAATGGTTCGTAGTTGTTTTCCTGCAGTCCTTCTTGGATGATGTAGGTTAGTGGTCCCATTCAGCTCTGCGGAATTGTCGTTTGCATTCTTTTTGGTACCGTCTTTAATTAACCCAGTTGTTCTTAGCCTTGACTTGTTAATATAGTCTTGTTTTTTTCCTGTCCACCCAGGGTAGCGAGTATTTGCTTCTGCATATTTTGATGGCACATTTTTTTTCAACGGATCTATGTATTCCATTCTTTGAAGATTGACCAAAGTTCTTCAATGTTAGTTCCTTGGCTTAATTGTATATTGACTTCAGATGATATAGAGTCACAGTCTGTCTTGAGAGCTTCCCAGTTGGCTTTTGCAAATTTGAAGATCTTCCTTGATTTCTGGTTATGGTACACAGGCTTGATGTCCGCATGATGGCGTGGTCAGATGTACCGGGTGCGTTGACAGAGGATTTAATCAAGGAAGGGTTTATTGTAAAAACCAGGTCAAGTAGGTTATGATCTCTGGTTGATTCTTCGTGGATTTGCGTCAAATTGAATTCTGTCATGGTGTCTACCAGGTGCTGTTGTACTGATCTGTCTTGCACTTTAGGATCTCTAGAGACAGTCAAAGTGTTCCAGTCAATATCAGGACAGTTAAAGTCTCCGCACAGGATGAGGTGTTTTGGTTTTGATGAGTTCCGAAGTTTCAGTTAATCTGCAAGTTTGTTAATGTCAGATATGTTTCTTTTTGGCAGGTAAAATGATCCAATATAGAGAACTTTCTTTGATTTAAGTGTCACCTTTACATATTCAACTTCACAGTCTTTGATGAAGTCAATACACTATATTGCTGTCAAGTTGTTCTGAACTGCTATGAAGACTCCATCGCCTCTAGTGCCCCTAACGGTCCTGAATGCTTTGTTGTTGGATGGAAAGATTTCCAATTATGTCTGGTTTTATGTAGTTAACAGCCATTTTGAACTAAAGGTTATTTTTTTCACACTTCTGCAGTTGATGTTAAGGATTCTGAGGTTCTGCTTGTGAGATGTTGGCTTTGTTACCTCTAGGGCTGCTTGTGTGTAGTGGGCAAAAGACATTTGAGTAGACAGAGTCTATGGTCGAGTCGATGAAGGTTAATGGTGTGAATGAATTTGATTTGGAGTTCGCAACTGCGAAAGGTGAAACTATCACATGTACAGCACTTCCATACAACACTGGGCCTTTCGAAGACTCTATAGTCGTGTGAGCACATATATAAACAAGTTCTGTGATTCCAAACGTTACAGTCATCACAGGCAATCCATTCCTGTGACCAAGATACTGGGTATTCGCAGATGACACAGGGCCAAACAAGTTCGCTGTTCTTTGGTGGTCCTTGGTTTAGTTCTATATCACCGGACAGTACTAATAGTAATGTCTCAATGTTTTCACGTTGATGGGTTATGGGGTTCAATACGCCTGAGGTGAACGTTTTTCAAGTTTTTACACGGATTGCAATATTTGTAGAATATACAGTATCTGAGGAATGTTCATTATAGTTCATGAAGTATAGGATTGTGCATAACAATAATAGTAGATTCATGGTCAACTGTGGTCTTAGCTTGACGATGTTGATTTTTTTCTTGGCGTTCCGGTTGGCGGACATGGTTGACATGTGGGTGGGTTATTACAATGCCAAAAGTCATGTTATGAGATAAATAATGGCTAGTGCATGTGTCCATTGATAATATTTAGGTATTGGTAATTTCGTAATCGTTTAATCAACAGTTATTTCAATCTATGAATTATATTTTAGCGAAATGGCGAACGACTTTCTGGTATCCAAGTGGAAGAGCTGGTACAAGGTGTTGGACGTAAACCACGACGGTATAGTTTCCATTGCAGATGTAGAGAAGACAATGTATGTGTATCGTGTATGTTGTCTGTTATTTCCTATATTGATTTTATTTAGACGGTAGAGATGTCAACAAGATAGGGAAAGGATACATACAAATCCGAGAACTTTTCCCTAACTCTGCTATCAAATATATTGATAACTTTATGTTTTAGGTTTAAAACAAAAACAAATACATGTTTAACCAAATAAAGGAAACGGGGAGTCCCTGGCCGCTAGGTTATAGTCTCTGACTTGCCTCTCACCGTCGTGGGTCTTCAGCCCTCCTGGGACCAGGACTATTTATGAGAGGAAGCTATGAGGAGAGTATAAATACAAAAATCCACAAAAATCCACCGCAAGAAAGGTAGTATTAATAGGCAATATAACACATATATATAGTTGATCATCTATTTATAAATAAAAAATGCTTAAAAAGCCATCATGCAAGTAATCAATGACTTAACAGAAGCCAGAGTAACAAGAAAACAAACCTTTAGGAGTACGATAACATAAAAGTTAAGACACACATGAAATGCTGCCGTCCTTCAAGGATTCATGTAAACTATTTGTGAACTTGACCGAAAGTGATAATACGAGCATCATCGCCTGGTAATCAGATACCAATAATTGCACTTGTATTCATTAAACGGCCGCATGGGCTCAATCCCTGTCATGGGGTATCTCTGGTGATCCTATCAAAATATGGGAGCTATGCTAATGTTTATAGCTTATTAAATTTGTATTGGGATATATGCACGAGTTCTTCCGCGTATCAATATTGCGCGACTTCAGGACAAATGTAATAACTTTTTCATTGCATACGCGTTTAAATAAAACAATAATATATCTAATATTAATTAGAACAAATTTCTGTCTGGCCTGTATTTCTGTCTGTCTGTCTGTCTGTCTGTCTGTCTGTCTGACTGTCTGTCTGACTGTCTGTCTGTCTGTTTCTCTGTCTGTCTGGCTCTCTGCCTGTCCTGTCTGGGTCTCTGTCTGGCTCTTTGTCTGTCTGTCTGTCTGTATGTCTGTCTGTCGGTATGTCTGTCTGGCTCTCTGTCTGGTCAGCCTGGCTCTCTGTCTGGGTCTCTGTCTGGGTCTCTGTCTGTCTGTCTTTCTGTCTGGCTCTCTTTCTGGCCTGCCTGGCTTATCTGGGTCTCTGTCTGAGTCTCTGTCTGGGTCTCTGTCTGGGTCTCTGTCTGTCTCTCTGTCTGTATTTCTGTCTGTCTATATGTCTGTCTGTCTGGGCCTCTGTCTGGGCCTGTGTCTGGCTCCTGTCTGGCCTGTCTGGCTTTCTGTCTGGGTTTCTGTCTGGCTCTCTGTTTGTCTGTCTTTATGTCTGGGTATCTCTCTGGCTCTGTGTCTGGCCTGTCTTGGTCTCTGTCTGGGTCTCTGTCTGGCATGTCAGCCTGTCTGTCTGTCTGTCTGTCTGTCTGTCTGTCTGTCTGTCTGTCTGTCTGTCTGTCAGTCTGTCTGTCTGTCTGGCTCTCTGCCTTGCCTGTCTGGGTCTCTTTCTGGGTCTCTGTCTGTCTGTCTGTCTGTCTGTCTGTCTGTCTGTCTGCCTGGCTGTCTGTCTGTCTGGACCTCTGTATGGCTCTCTGTCTGGCCATTATGGATCTCTGTCGGGCTCACTGTCTGTCTGTCTGTCTGTCTGTCTGGGTCTCTGTCTGGCCTGTCTGTGTCTCTGTCTGTGTCTCTGTCTGGGTCTCTGTCTGGCCGGCATGTCTGTCTGTCTGTCTGGGTCTCTGTTTGGCTCTATGTCTGGCCTGTCTGTGTTTCTGTTCTGTCTGGGTCTCTGTCTGTCCTGTCTGTCTGTCTGGCTCTCTGTCTGGCCTGTCTGGGTCTCTGTCTGGCTCTCCGTCTGGCCAGTCCGGCTCTATGTCTGGCTTTCTGTCTGTCTCTATGTCTGTATGTCTGTCTGTCTGGCTGGCTGGCTGGCTGGCTGTCTGGCTCTCTGTCTGTATGTCTGTCTGTCTGGGCTTCTGTCTTGCTATCTGTCTAGCCTGTCTGGCTCTCTGTCTGGGTTTCTGGCTGGCTCTCTGTCTGTCTGTTTGTTTGGGTCTCTGTCTGGCTCTCTGTCTGGTCTGTCTGTCTGTATCTCTGTTCTGTCTGGGTCTCTGCTTGGCATGTCTGGGTCTCTGTCTTGCTCTCTGTATGTCTGTCTGTCTGTCTGGGTCTCTGTCTGGGTCTCTGTCTGGCTCATTGTCTGGCCTGTCAGGGGCTCTGTCTGGGTCTCTGCCTGGGTCTCTTTCTGGCCTACATGTCTGTCTGTCTGTCTATATGTCTGTCTGTCTGGTCTCTCTCTGTATTTCTGTCTGTCTATCTGTCTGCCTCACAGTCTGTCTGTCTGTCTGGGCCTCTGTCTGGCTCTCTGTCTGGCCAGTCTGGCTCTATGTCTAAGTATCTGTTTGGGAATCTGTCTGTATGTCAGTCTGGGTATCTGTCAGTGTCTGTCTGTCTATCTGGCTCTCTGACTGGCCTGCCTGGGTATCTGCCTGGGTGTCTGTCTGTCTGTCTGTCTGGACCTCTGTCTGGCTCTCTGTCTGGCCATTCTGGGTCTCTGTCTGTCTGTCTGTCTGTCTATCTGGCTCTCTGTCTGTCTGTCATTCTGTCTGGGTCTCTATCTGGCTCTCTATCTTTCTCTGTGTCTGTCTGTCAGTCTCTCTGTCTGTCTGGACCTCTGTCTAGCTCTCTGTCTGGCCATTCTGTGTGTCTGTCTGTCTCTCTGTCTGTCTGTCTGTCTGTCTGTGTCTCTGTCTGTGTCTCTGTCTGTCTGTCTGTCTGGGCCTCTGTCTGGCTCTCTGTCTAGCCTGTCTGGCTCTCTGTCTGGGTTTCTGTCTGGCTCTCTGTCTGTCTGTCTGTTTAGGTCTCTGTCTGGCTCTCTGTCTGGTCTGTCTGTCTGTGTCTCTATTCTGTCTGGGTCTTTGCTTGGCATGTCTGTCTGTCTGTCTGTCTGTCTGTATGTCAGTCTGTCTGTCTGTCTGTCTGGGCCTCTCTCTTGCCAGTCTGGTTCTCTGTCTGGGTCTCTATCTGGGTCTTTGTCTGTCTGTCTGCCTGGGTATCTGTTTGGTTCTCTGTCTGGCATGTCTGGGTCTCTGTTCTGTCTGGGTCTCTGTCTGGCCTGTATTTCTGTCTGTCTGTCTGACTGTCTGTCTGTCTGTTTGTCTGTCTGTCTGGCTCTCTGCCTGGCCTGTCTGGGTCTCTGTCTGGGCCTGTATCTGGCTACTGTCTGGCCTGTCTGGCTTTCTTACTGGGTTTCTGTCTGGCTCTCTGTTTGTCAGTCTTTATGTCTGGGTCTCTCTCTCTCTGTCTGTCTGTCTGTCTGTCTGTCTGTCTCTGTCTGGCTCTCTGTCTGTCTCTGTCTGGCTATCTGTCTGTCTGTCTGTATGGGTCTCTGTCTGGCTGTCTGTCTGGGTCTCTGTCTAGCTCTCTGTATGGCCTGTCTTGGTCTCTGTCTGGGTCTCTGTCTGGCTCTCTGTCTGGTTGTCTGTCTGTCTATCTGTCTGTCTGTGTATCTTTATGGATCTCTGTCTGGCATGTCTGGGTCTCTGTTCTGTCTGGGTCTCTGTCTGGCCTGTATTTCTGTCTGTCTGACTGTCTGTCTGACTGTCTGTCTGTCTGTCTGTCTGTTTGTCTGTCTGTCTGGCTCTCTGCCTGGCCTGTCTGGGTCTCTGTCTGGCTCTTTGTATGTCTGTCTGTCTGTATGTCTGTCTGTCGGCCTGTCTGTCTGGGCCTTTGTCTGGCTCTCTGCCTGGCCAGCCTGGCTCTCTGTCTGGGTTTCTGTCTGGCTCTCTGTCTGTCTGTCTGTCTTTCTGTCTGGCTCTCTTTCTGTCCTGCCTGGCCTGTCTGGGTCTCTGTCTGGGTCTCTATCTGGGTCTATGTCTGTCTCCCTGTCTGTCTTTCTGTCTGTCTGTCTGTCTGTCTGTCTGTCTGTCTGTCTGTCTGTCTGTCTGTCTGTCTGTCAGTCTGTCTGTCTGTCTGTCTGTCTGTCTGTCTTTCTCTATCTGGCTCTCTGTCTGGCCTGTCTGGCTATATGTCTGCTGTCTGTCTGTCTGGGTCTCTGTCTGGCTCTCTGTCTGGCCTGTCTGTGTCTCTGTCTTGGTCTCTGTCTGGCTCTCTGTCTGATTGTCTGTCTGTATGTCTGTCTGTCTGTCTGGGTATCTGTTTGGTTCTCTGTCTGGCTCGTCTGGGTCTCTGTTCTGTCTTGGTCTCTGTCTGGCCTGTATTTCTGTCTGTCTGTCTGTCTGACTGTCTGTCTGACTGTCTGTCTGTCTGTTTGTCTGTCTGTCTGGCTCTCTGCCTGGCCTATCTGGGTCTCTGTCTGGCTCTTTGTCTGTCTGTCGGTCTGTCTGTCTAGGCCTCTGTCTGGCTCTCTGTCTGGCCAGCCTGGCTCTCTGTCTGGGTCTCTGTCTGGCTCTCTGTCTGTCTGTCGTTCTGACTGGCTCTCTTTCTGGCCTGCATGGCGTATCTGGGTCTCTGTCTGGGCCTGTGTCTGGCTCCTGTCTGGCCTGTCTGGCTTTCTTACTGGGTTTCTGTCTGGCTCTCTGTTTGTCAGTCTTTATGTCTGGGTCTCTCTCTGTCTGTCTGTCTGTCTGTCTGTCTCTGTCTGGCTCTCTGTCTGTCTCTGTCTGGCTATCTGTCTGTCTGTCTGTATGGGTCTCTGTCTGGCTGTCCGTCTGGGTCTCTGTCTGTCTGTCTGGCTCTCTGCCTGGCCTGTCTGGCTCTCTGCCTGGCCTGTCTGGGTCTCTGTCTTGCTCTCTGTATGTCTGTCTGTCTGTCTGTCTGGCTGTCTGCCTGGCTTGCTGGCTGGCTGACTGGCTGGCTGTCTGGCTGGCTATCTCTCTGTATGTCTGGCTGTCTGGGCCTCTGTCTGGCTCTCTGTCTAGCCTGTCTGGCTCTCTGTCTGGGTTTCTGTCTGGCTCTCTGTCTGTCTGTCTGTTTAGGTCTCTGTCTGGCTCTCTGTCTGGTCTGTCTGTCTGTGTCTCTATTATGTCTGGGTCTTTGCTTGGCATGTCTGTCTGTCTGTCTGTCTGTCTGTATGTCAGTCTGTCTGTCTGTCTGTCTGGGCGTCTCTCTTGTCAGTCTGGTTCTCTGTCTGGGTCTCTATCTGGGTCTTTGTCTGTCTGTCTGTCTGGGTATCTGTTTGGTTCTCTGTCTGGCATGTCTGGGTCTCTGTTCTGTCTGGGTCTCTGTCTGGCCTGTATTTCTGTCTGTCTGTCTGTCTGTCTGACTGTCTGTCTGTCTGTTTGTCTGTCTGTCTGGCTCTCTGCCTGGCCTGTCTGGGTCTCTGTCTGGGCCTGTGTCTGGCTCCTGTCTGGCCTGTCTGGCTTTCTAACTGGGTTTCTGTCTGGCTCTCTGTTTGTCAGTCTTTATGTCTGGGTCTCTCTCTGTCTGTCTGTCTGTCTGTCTGTCTCTGTCTGGCTCTCTGTCTGTCTCTGTCTGGCTATCTGTCTGCCTGTCTGTATGGGTCTCTGTCTGGCTTTCTGTCTGGCTCTCTGTCTGGCTCTCTGTCTGGCCTGTCTGGGTCTCTGTCTGGGTCTCTGTCTGGCTCTCTGTCTGGTTGTATGTCTGTCTATCTGTCTGTCTGTGTATCTTTATGGATCTCTGTCTGGCATGTATGGGTCTCTGTTCTGTCTGGGTCTCTGTCTGGCCTGTATTTCTGTCTGTCTGACTGTCTGTCTGACTGTCTGTCTGTCTGTCTGTTTGTCTGTCTGTCTGGCTCTCTGCCTGGCCTGTCTGGGTCTCTGTCTGGCACTTTGTATGTCTGTCTGTCTGTATGTCTGTCTGTCGGCCTGTCTGTCTGGGCCTCTGTCTGGCTCTCTGCCTGGCCAGCCTGGCTCTCTGTCTGGGTTTCTGTCTGGCTCTCTGTCTGTCTGTCTGTCTTTCTGTCTGGCTCTCTTTCTGTCCTGCCTGGCCTGTCTGGGTCTCTGTCTGGGTCTCTATCTGGGTCTATGTCTGTCTCCCTGTCTGTCTTTCTGTCTGTCTATATGTCTGTCTGTCTGTCTGTCTGTATGTCTGTATGTCTGTCTGTCTGTCTGTCTGTCTGTCTGTCTGTCTGTCTGTCTGTCTTTCTCTATCTGGCTCTCTGTCTGGCCTGTCTGGCTATATGTCTGTCTGTCTGTCTGTCTGGGTCTCTATCTGGCATTCTGTCTGGCCTGTCTGTGTCTCTGTCTGAGTCTCTGTCTGGCTCTCTGTCTGATTGTCTGTCTGTATGTCTGTCTGTCTGGGTATCTGTTTGGTTCTCTGTCTGGCACGTCTGGGTCTCTGTTCTGTCTTGGTCTCTGTCTGGCCTGTATTTCTGTCTGTCTGTCTGTCTGTCTGTCTGACTGTCTGTCTGACTGTCTGTCTGTCTGTTTGTCTGTCTGTCTGGCTCTCTGCTTGGCCTATCTGGGTCTCTGTCTGGCTCTTTGTCTGTCTGTCGGTCTGTCTGTCTGGGACTCTGTCTGGCTCTCTGTCTGGCCAGCCTGGCTCTCTGTCTGGGTCTCTGTCTGGCTCTCTGTCTGTCTGTCTTTCTGTCTGATTCTCTTTCTGGCCTGCCTGGCCTATCTGGGACTCTGTCTGAGTCTCTGTCTGGGTCTCTGTCTGGCTCTCTGTCTGCGTCTCTGTCTGTCTCTCTGTCTGTCTTTCTGTCTGTCTATATGTCTGTCTGTCTGGGCCTCTGTCTGGGCCTGTGTCTGGCTCCTGTCTGGCCTGTCTAGCTTTTTGTCTGGGTTTCTGTCTGGCTCTCTGTTTGTCTGTCTTTATGTCTGGGTCTCTCTCTGGCTCTGTGTCTGGCCTGTCTTGGTCTCTGTCTGGGACTCTGTCTGGCATGTCAGCCTGTCTGTCTGTCTGTCTGTCTGTCTGTCTGTCTGTCTGTCAGTCTGTCTGTCTGTCTGGCTCTCTGCCTTGCCTGTCTGGGTCTCTGTCTGGGTCTCTGTCTGTCTGTCTGTCTGTCTGGCTGGCTGTCTGTCTGTCTGGACCTCTGTATGGCTCTCTATCTGGCCATTATGGATCTCTGTCGGGCTCACTGTCTGTCTGTCTGTCTGTCTGTCTATCTGTCTGTCTGGGTCTCTGTCTGGCCTGTCTGTGTCTCTGTCTGTGTCTCTTTCTGGGTTTCTGTCTGGTCGGCATGTCTGTCTGTCTGTCTGGGTCTCTGTTTGGCTCTATGTCTGGTCTGTCTGTGTTTCTGTTCTGTCTGGGTCTCTGTCTGTCCTGTCTGTCTGTCTGGCTCTCTGTCTGGCCTGTCTGGGTCTCTGTCTGGCTCTCCGTCTGGCCAGACTGGCTCTATGTCTGGCTCTCTGTCTGTCTCTCTGTCTGTATATCTGTCTGTCTGTCTGTCTGTCTGGCTGGCTGGCTGGCTTGCTGGCTGGCTGGCTCTCTGTCTGTATGTCTGTCTGTCTGGGCTTCTGTCTGGCTATCTGTCTAGCTTGTCTGTCTCTCTGTCTGGGTTTCTGGCTGGCTTTCTGTCTGTCTGTCTGTTTGGGTCTCTGTCTGGCTCTCTGTCTGGTCTGTCTGTCTGTATCTCTGTTCTGTCTGGGTCTCTGCTTGGCATGTCTGTCTTTCTGGGTCTCTGTCTGGCTCATTGTCTGGCCTGTCTGGGTCTCTGTCTGGGTCTCTGCCTGGGTCTCTTTCTGGCCTACATGTCTGTCTGTCTGTCTATCTGTCTGTCTGTCTGGTCTCTCTCTGTATTTCTGTCTGTCTGTCTGTCTGCCTCACTGTCTGTCTGTCTGTCTTGGCCTCTGTCTGGCTCTCTGTCTGGCCAGTCTGGCTCTATGTCTAGGTATCTGTCTGGGTATCTGTCTGTATGTCAGTCTGTCTGTCTGTCTGTCTGTCTGTCTGGGTCTCTGTCTGGCTCTCTGTCTGGCCTGTCTTGGTCTCTGTCTGGGACTCTGTCTGGAATGTCAGCCTGTCTATCTGTCTGTCTGTCTGTCTGTCTGTCGGTATGTCTGTCTGTCTGGGTCTCTGCCTTGCCTGTCTGGGTCTCTGTCTGGCTCTCTATCTCTCTGTCTGTCTGTCTTTCAGGCTGTCTGTCTGTCTGTCTGTCTGGACCTCTGTATGGCTCTCTGTCTGGCCATTATGGGTCTCTGTCGGGCTCTCTGTCTGTCTGTCTGTCTGTCTGTATGTCTGTCTAGGTATCTGTCTGGCCTGTCTGTGTTTCTGTCTGGGTCTCTGTCTGGCCGGCATGTCTATCTGTCTGTCTGTCTGTCTATGTCTGGCCTGTCTGTGTTTCTGTTCTGTCTGGGTCTCTGTCTAGCCTATCTGTATGTCTGTCTGTCTGTCTGTCTGTCTGTCTGTATGGCTCTCTGTCTGGCCTGTGTGGGTCTCTGTCTGGCTCTCAGTCTGGCCAGTCTGGCTCTATGTCTGTCTGTCTGTCTGTCTTCCTGTCTGTCTGTCTGTCTGTCTGTCTGTCTGTCTGTCTAGCCTGTCTGGCTTTCTGTCTGTCTGTCTGTCTGTCTGTCTGTCTGTCTGGTCTGTCTGTCTGTCTGTCTGTCTGTCTGTCTGTCTGGCCTGTCTTGGTCTCTGTCTGGCCTGTCTTGCTCTCTGTCTGGCCCTCTGTCTGGCCCTCTGTCTGTCTGGCCCTCTGTCTGGCCCTCTGTCTGTCTGTCTGTCTGTCTGTCTGTCTGTCTGTCTGTCTGTCTGTCTGTCTGTCTGTCTGTCTGTCTGTCTGTCTGTCTGTCTGTCTGTCTGTCTGTCTGGCCTGTCTGTCTGTCTGGCCTGTCTGTCTGTCTGGCCTCTGTCTGGCCTGTATGGCTCTCTGTCTGGCCCTCTGTCTGGCCCTCTGTCTGGCCCTCTGTCTGTCTGTCTGTCTGTCTGTCTGTCTGTCTGTCTGTCTGTCTGTCTGTCTTGCCTGTCTGTCTGTCTGTCTGTCTGTCTGTCTGTCTGGCCTGTCTGGGTCTCTGTCTGGCTCTCTGTCTGGCACTCTGTCTGGCCTGTCTGTCTGTCTGACTGTCTGTCTGTCTGTCGGTCTGTCTGTCTAGCCTGTCTGGCTCTCTGTATGTCTGTCTGTCTGTCTGGCCTGTCTGTCTGTCTGTCTGTCTGTCTGTCTGGCCTGTCTGGGTCTCTGTCTGGCCCTCTATCTGGCCATCTGTCTGTCTGTCCCTCTGTCTGGCCCTCTGTCTGTCTGTCTGTCTGGTCTGTCTGGCCTGTCTGTCTGTCTGTCTGTCTGTCTGTCTGTCTGTCTTACTGGCCTGTCTGGGTCTCTGTCTGGCCTGTCTTGCTCTCTGTCTGGCCCTCTGTCTGGCCCTCTGTCTGGCTCTCAGTCTGGCACTCCGTCTGTCTGTCTGTCTGTTTATCTGGCTGTCTGGCTCTCTGTCTGGCTCTCTGTCTAGCCTGTCTGTCTGTCTGTCTGTCTGTCTGTCTGTCTGTCTGGCCTGTCTGGGTCTCTGTCTGGCCTGTCTGGCTCTCTGTCTGGCTCTCTGTCTGGCTCTCTGTCTGGCCCTCTGTCTGGCCCTCTGTCTGTCTGGCCTTCTGTCTGGCCCTCTGTCTGTCTGTCTGTCTGTCTGTCTGTCTGTCTGTCTGTCTGTCTGTCTGTCTGTATGTCTGGCCTGTCTGTCTGTCTGGCCTGTCTGTCTGTCTGGCCTCTGTCTGGCCTGTATGGCTCTCTGTCTGGCCCTCTGTCTGGCCCTCTGTCTGTCTGTCTGTCTGTCTGTCTGTCTGTCTGTCTGTCTTGTCTATCTGTCTGTCTGTCTGTCTGTCTGTCTGTCTGTCTGTCTGTCTGTCTGTCTGTCTGGCCTGTCTGGGTCTCTGTCTGGCCTGTCTGGCTCTCTGTCTGGCTCTCTGTCTGGCACTCTGTCTGGCCTGTCTGTCTGTCTGACTGTCTGTCTGTCTGTCGGTCTGTCTGTCTAGCCTGTCTGGGTCTCTGTATGTCTGTCTGTCTGTCTGGCCTGTCTGTCTGTCTGTCTGGCCTGTCTGGGTCTCTGTCTGGCCCTCTGTCTGGCCCTCTGTCTGGCCCTCTGTCTGTCTGTCCCTCTGTCTGGCCCTCTGTCTGTCTGTCTGTCTGGTCTGTCTGGCCTGTCTGTCTGTCTGTCTGTCTGTCTGTCTGTCTGTCTGGCCTGTCTGGGTCTCTGTCTGGCCTGTCTTTCTCTCTGTCTGGCCCTCTGTCTGGCCCTCTGTCTGGCTCTCTGTCTGGCACTCCGTCTGTCTGTTTATCTTGCTCTCTGGCTCTCTGTCTGGCTCTCTGTCTAGCCTGTCTGTCTGTCTGTCTGTCTGTCTGTCTGTCTGGCCTGTCTGGGTCTCTGTCTGGCCTGTCTGGCTCTCTGTCAGGCTCTCTGTCTGGCTCTCTGTCTGGCACTCTGTCTGGCCTGTCTGTCTGTCTGTTTGTCTGTCTGTCTGTCTGGCCTGTCTGTCTGTCAGTCTGTCTGGCCTGTCTTGGTCTCTGTCTGGCCTGTCTGGCTCTCTGTCTGGCCCTCTGTCTGGCCCTCTGTCTGTCTGTCTGGCCTGTCTGGGTCTCTGTCTGGCTCTCTGTCTGGCCTGTCTGAGTCTCTGTCTGGCCCTCTGTCTGGCCTGTCTGTCTGTCTGTCTGTCTGGCATGTCTGGGTCTCTGTCTGGCCCTCTGTCTGGCCCTCTGTCTGTGTGGCCCTCTGTCTGGCCCTATGTCTGTCTGTCTGTCTGGCCTGTCTGTCTGTCTGTCTGTATGTCTGTCTGTCTGTCTGTCTGTCTGTCTGTCTGTCTGTCTGTCGGACTGTCTGTCTATCTGTCTGTCTGTCTGTCTGTCTGTCTGGCCTGTCTGGGTCTCTGTCAGGCCTGTCTTGCTCTCTGCCTGGCCCTCTGTCTGGCCTGCCTGGCTCTCTGTCTGGCCCTCTGTCTGGCCCTCTGTCTGGCCCTCTGCCTGTCTGTCTGTCTGTCTGTCTGTCTGTCTGTCTGTCTGTCTGTCTGTCTTGTCTGTCTGTCTGTCTGTCTGTCTGTCTGCTTGTCTGTCTGTCTGTCTGTCTGTCTGTCTGTCTGTCTGTCTGTCTGTCTGTCTGTCTGTCTGTCTGTCTGTCTGTCTGTCTGTCTGTCTGTCTGTCTGTCTGTCTGTCTGTCTGTCTGTCTGTCTGTCTGTCTGTCTGTCTGTCTGTCTGTCTGTCTGTCTGTCTGTCTTGTCTGTCTGTCTGTCTGTCTGTCTGTCTGCTTGTCTGTCTGTCTGTCTGTCTGTCTGTCTGTCTGTCTGTCTGTCTGTCTGTCTGTCTGTCTGTCTGTCTGTCTGTCTGTCTGTCTGTCTGTCTGTCTGTCTGTCTGTCTGTCTGTCTGTCTGTCTGTCTGTCTGTCTGTCTGTCTGTCTGTCTGTCTGTCTGTCTGTCTGTCTGGCTGGCTGGCTGGCTGGCTGGCTGGCCTGTCTGGGTCTCTGTCTGGCCTGTCTGGCTCTCTGTCTGGCTCTCTGTCTGGCTCTCTGTCTGGCTCTCTGTCTGGCTCTCTGTCTGGCACTCTGTCTGGCCTGTCTGTCTGTCTGACTGTCTGTCTGTCTGTCGGTCTGTCTGTCTAGCCTGTCTGGCTCTCTGTATGTCTGTCTGTCTGTCTGGCCTGTCTGTCTGTCTGTCTGTCTGTCTGGCCTGTCTGGGTCTCTGTCTGGCCCTCTGTCTGGCCCTCTGTCTGGCCCTCTGTCTGGCCCTCTGTCTGTCTGGCCCTCTGTCTGTCTGTCTGTCTGGCCTGTCTGTCTGTCTGTCTGTCTGTCTGTCTGTCTGTCTGTCTGTCTGTCTGTCTGTCTGTCTGGCCTTTCTGGGTCTCTGTCTGGCCTGTCTTGCTCTCTGTCTGGCCCTCTGTCTGGCCCTCTGTCTGGCTCTCTGTCTGGCACTCCGTCTGTCTGTCTGTCTGTTTATCTGGCTGTCTGGCTGTCTGGCCTGTCTGGCTCTCTGTCTGGCTCTCTGTCTAGCCTGTCTGTCTGTCTGTCTGTCTGTCTGTCTGGCCTGTCTGGGTCTCTGTCTGGCCTGTCTGGCTCTCTGTCTGGCTCTCTGTCTGGCTCACTGTCTGGCACTCTGTCTGGCCTGTCTGTCTGTCTGTCTGTCTGTCTGGCTGGCCTGTCTGTCTGTCTGGCCTGTCTTGGTCTCTGTCTGGCCTGTCTGGCTCTCTGTCTGGCCCTCTGTCTGGCCCTCTGTCTGTCTGTCTGGCCTGTCTGGGTCTCTGTCTGGCTCTCTGTCTGGCCTGTCTGGGTCTCTGTTTGGGTCTCTGTCTAGTCTGTCTGTCTGTCTGTCTGTCTGTCTGTCTGTCTGTCTGTCTGTCTGTCTGTCTGTCTGTCTGTCTGGCCTTTCTGGGTCTCTGTCTGGCCTGTCTTGCTCTCTGTCTGGCCCTCTGTCTGGCCCTCTGTCTGGCTCTCTGTCTGGCACTCCGTCTGTCTGTCTGTCTGTTTATCTGGCTGTCTGGCTGTCTGGCCTGTCTGGCTCTCTGTCTGGCTCTCTGTCTAGCCTGTCTGTCTGTCTGTCTGTCTGTCTGTCTGGCCTGTCTGGGTCTCTGTCTGGCCTGTCTGGCTCTCTGTCTGGCTCTCTGTCTGGCTCACTGTCTGGCACTCTGTCTGGCCTGTCTGTCTGTCTGTCTGTCTGTCTGGCTGGCCTGTCTGTCTGTCTGGCCTGTCTTGGTCTCTGTCTGGCCTGTCTGGCTCTCTGTCTGGCCCTCTGTCTGGCCCTCTGTCTGTCTGTCTGGCCTGTCTGGGTCTCTGTCTGGCTCTCTGTCTGGCCTGTCTGGGTCTCTGTTTGGGTCTCTGTCTAGCCTGTCTGTCTGTCTGTCTGTCTGTCTGTCTGTCTGTCTGTCTGTCTGTCTGTCTGTCTAGGTCTCTGTCTGGCCTGTCTGGTTCTCTGTCTGGCTCTCTGTCTGGCACACTGTCTGACCTGTCTGTCTGTCTGTCTAACCTGTCTGTCTGTCTGTCTGTCTGTATGTCTGTCTGTCTGTCTAGCCTGTCTATCTGTCTGTCTGTCTGTCTGTCAGTATGTCTGTCTGTCTGTCTGCCTGTCTGTCTGTCTGTCTGTCTGTCTATCTATCTGTCTGTCTGTCTATCTGTCTGTCTGGCCTGTCTAGGTCTCTGTCTGGCCTGTCTTGCTCTCTGTCTGGCCCTCTGTATGGCCCTCTGTCTGGCCCTCTGTCTGGCCCTCTGTCTGTCTGTCTGTCTGTATGTCTGTCTGGTTGTCTGGCTGTCTGGCCTGTCTGGCTCTCTGTCTGGCTCTCTGTCTAGCCTGTCTGTCTGTCTGTCTTTCTGTCTGTCTGGCCTGTCTGGGTCTCTGTCTGGCCTGTCTGGCTCTCTGTCTTGATCTCTGTCTGGCTCTCTGTCTGACACTCTGTCTGGCCTGTCTGTCTGTCTCTCTGTCTGTCTGTCTGGCCTGTCTGTCTGTCTGGCCTGTCTTGGTCTCTGTCTGGCCCTCTGTCTGGCCCTCTGTCTGTCTGTCTGTCTGTCTGGCCAGTCTGGGTCTCTGTCTGGCTCTCTGTCTGGCCTGTCTGGGTCTCTGTCTGGGTCTCTGTCTAGCCTGTCTGGCTCTCTGTCTGTCTGTATGTCTGTCTGTCTAGGTCTCTGTCTGGCCTGTCTGGCTCT
>JAWPHD010004575.1:0-2500 GCA_037043455.1 Cyrtodaria siliqua | reverse complement strand
CTCTTTTGTTCTTGATTTATGTAAATGATCTACCTTTAGCTTCCAAAGAAGCTTCAGTTGACATGTATGCTGATGACTCCACGCTACATACATCAGGGCTGGATGTGTCATCCATTGAGAATAAATTACAAGCTGACTTAAATAACATAAATAAATGGTGCACTATAAATAACATGGTTATAAATCCTACAAAAACAACATGTATGCTATTAGGTTCAAAATATAAAATAAACCATTCTCGAAAACTCACGCTTTCGATAGATAATTGCCTGATACAATCAGTGTCTTCTCAAAAACTTCTCGGAATTACAATAGATCAACATCTAAAGTAGGATGTTCAGATAAGCAAAGTCTGTAATCATATATCGAGTAAATTCACTCTTTTAAGACGAATATCTAAATATTTGACACTTGATATGAAAAAGCTATTCTATAATGCATATTTAGTTCCAATATTTGATTATGGATCTATCCTCTGGAGTAATTGTACTAAATTAAATTTTACAAAGGTTGTTACTTTACAAAAAAGCATCGCACGCTGGATTTTGATAAAACCTTTACATACACCTTCTGCAAATCTTTTCAATGAGTTAAATTGGATGTCATTTGAAACAAGATGTAAATTTCAAGTAGGTGTTTCAGTTTATAAAGCAATTCATAATCTTACACCAATATACATAAGTAAATTAATAACATTTTCTGAAAATAGCAGATATAATTTAAGATCATGCATTAAACATGACATTAAGCATCCTAGACCTAAATCCGAATATTTAAAACAATCCTTTACCTATGTTGCCATGCGGACTTGGAATTCAATCCCAGAAAATATCCGGACTTCTGTTTCTATTTATGCTTTCAAACACAATTATAAATTATTTCTATTTCAAGATAACAGGTGTTCTGCTCAAATTAAGTTGTGTTAATAGTGAATACTTGTTTTGAATGCCAGCTTGAAACATAGTATTAATGTTACGTGAATATATTCACTTGCTATTGTTTATAAGTTGCTGTTGTTATCAGAAGGCCTCATGGAAGATAAGTGTTGTGCAATTGTTTGTATAATCTTAATGAGTTGTACCTTCATGAAATAAAGAATTTATTATTATTATTATTATTATTATTATTATTATCACTACAAAGTTGATGAAACCAAAATACTGCCATCTGTATTCTTTGGAATCCCAGAGGACAGCCTTTTGAGCAAAGAGTAACGATTATCATGCTCAGAAGAAATGTTTAAAAACACGCATACGGAGTATGTGTAGAACACGAAGTATGTTGAACATAATATGACATCCTGTTTGTGTCAATAATTGGCAGTCTTTGATAACAAACACGTGAGTGTAAGTTGGAATGTACATGTAGAATCATGACAGTTTACCAAACATGACAGTATACCTGCGTCATTTACATCTACATAGACGGCTATTAATTTCATATGTAAACGAGGATTAACATTTTCAGGTTGGTTTTGTCAGTAGGCGTTATCTATGACAATACAATAAATTCATATTTAAAGCGTTTATTGTTAATTAAGTGTGAAATACTAACATTTAAACTATAAAGTAACATATAATTTATTACGCATACTTTGTATATACATGTATGTGATATAATAAATACCAAATTATTGATATATAAAAAAAGAATTCTTGTTTTATATATATGTTAGTCGATGTCTACTGACGTCTTGATGTCAACGAAACAAGCAAAAAAGTTCTTCTTACCAATTGATAACTGTTTAATATCAATTACTCGATTTCCTAAAATAAAAGCCCCATGTGGTTCCGGGTCAAAGGATAGGGCCACTGCAGATCCCGTTGGAGGGGTAGAACCCCCCCCCCAACCCCCTTCCCCCTCCACCCCACACGCACACAAATTCATGTTCATTTTATCTTTTTTTGTTCATGCTCATTAAAGGTCTTCATCATGACCCGTGCATTGTTTCAGGTGCCATCTCGCTCAAAACACTAGAGCAGTGGCAGAAAAACTAACGTGGCTCCAGTGTAAATGGAGTGCCTACAATAGAATGTGTTGCAGTTCTGCAGGTGAGAAGGTTCTAGGCCCATTCTCCATATATTATCTCGATGTACATGGAGGATGAGCCTGGCATGTTCATTCATGTTAGGCGCCATATAACCTTTCATGTGTTGGTCCGCCTTAAAACCCAATTCAGTTCAATTCCTCAAATAAAAATGCTTATAAATATCAATCGTGTGCCTTTTACTTATTTGTTACATATCGAAGTGCACGTATTAACATAGATCTAGATCAGAGATGGAACTTACAATCAGTGGCATGCGCTTTCTTCTGAAACTAACGTGACGGGTTATTTTAAAAATATTCAGGATTGCCATAAAGACATTCGAAAATTATTCACTGTGCCTGATTTGGCAAAATGTGCATAGATCTATGTATAAACTCCAGAAAAAAATGAGTTTAAGGGATCGCCTTTTTTATCTGCATGGAGAGGGGCATTTTCTTTCAAGACGTTTAC
>JAWPHD010004574.1:0-184006 GCA_037043455.1 Cyrtodaria siliqua | reverse complement strand
ACAAGGTGGATCGCTAGTACGGGGATAGTGTGATTAATAACATCATTGATCGCTAGTACGGGGATAGTGTGGTTAATAACACCATTGATCGCTAATACGGGGATAATGACTTTGTTAATAACAATATGGATCGCTAGTACGGGGATAGTATGGTTATAAAATCATTGATCGCTAATACGGGGGATTAGTGTGGTTTAATAACAAAGGTGGATCGCCTAGTACGGGGATAGTGTGATTAATAACAACATGGATCGCTAAGTACGGGGGATAGTGTGATTAAAAACATCATTGATCGCTAGTACGTGGATAGTGTGGCTAATAACAACATGGATCTCTGAGCACGGGAAGTAGTGTGGCTAATAACAACATGGATCGGCTATGCACGGGGATAGTGTGGGTTAATAACAAAATGGATCGCTAGTACGGGGGATAGTATGGTTAATAACAAAATGGATCCGCTAGTACCTCGGTATAGGGGATAGTGTGGCCTAATAACAACATGGATCGCTAGTACGAGGGGATAGTGTGGTTACTAACAAAATGGATCGCTAAATACGGGATATAGTGTGGTTAATAACAATATGGATCCGCTAGTTACGGGGATAGTGGGGGTTACTAACAAAATGATCGCTAATACGGGAATAGTGTGGTTAATAACACCATTGATCGCTAGTATGGGGGATAGTGTGGTTAATAACAAAATGAGATCGCTAGTACGGGGATATGATGTGGCTACATAACAACATGGATCGCTAGTACGGGATAGTTGTGGTTTAATAACAATAAGGATCCTCGCTAGTACGGGGACTAGAGTGAGTGGTTACTAAGCAAAATGGATCGGCTAATACGGGGGATAGAGTGGTTAATAACAAAATGGATCGCTAGTACGGGGATAGTGTGGCTATAAACAACATGGATCGCTAGTATTGGGGGTAGTGTGGTTAATAACAATATCGATCGCTAGTACGGGGATAGTGTGGTTACTAACAAAATGGATCGCTAGTAGGGGGATAGTGTGGGGTAATAACATAATGGATCGCTAGTACGGGGATAGTGTGGTTACTAACAAAATGGATCGCTAATACGGGGATACTGTGGTAAATAACAAAATGGATCGCTAATACGGGAATAGTGTGGTTAAGACATATGGATCGCTAGTATCGGGGGATAGTTGTGAGGTTACTAACAAAGATGGGATCGCTAATACGGGAATAGTGTGTGTTACTAACAAAATGGATCGCTAATACGGGGATAGTGTGGTTTATATAACAAAATGGATCGCTAATACGGGAACAGTGTGGGTTACTAACAAAATGGATCGCTAATACGGGTGATAGTGTGGGTAATAACAAAATGGATCGCTAGTACGGGCATTGTGTGGGTAATAACAAAATGGATCGCTAGTACGGGAATAGTGTGGTTACTTACAAAATGGATCGCTAATACGGGGATAGTGTGGTTAATAACAAAATGGATCGCTAATACGGGAATAGTGTGGTTAATAACAATAATGGATCGCTAGTACGGGGATAGAGTGGTATACTAACAAAATGGATCGCTAATACGGGAATAGTGTGGTTACTAACAAAATGGATCGCTAATACGGGGATAGTGTGGTTAATAACAAAATGGATCGCTAATACGGGAATAGTGTGGTTAATAACAATATGGATCGCTAGTACGGGGATAGTGTGGTTACTAACAAAATAGATCGCTAATACTGGAATAGTGTGGTTAATAACAATATGGATCGCTAGAAGGGGGATAGTGTGGTTACTAAAAAAATGAGATCGCTAATACGGGAATAGTGTGGTTAATAACAATATAGGATCGCTAGTACGCGGATAGTGTGGTTACTAACAAAAGGGATCGCTAACACGGGAATAGTGTGGTTAATAACAAAATGGATCGCTAGTACGGGGATAGTGTGGTTAATAACAAAATGGATCGCTAGTACTGGGATAGTGTGGTAATAACAAAATTGATCACTAGTACGGGAATAGTGTGGTTAATAACAAAATGGATCGCTAGTACGGGGATAGTGTGGGTAATAACAAAATTGATCGCTAGTACGGGGATAGTGTGGTTAATAACAAAATGGATCGCTAGTATGGGGATAGTGTGGTTAATAAACAACATTGATCGCTAGTACGGGAATAGTGTGGTTAATAACAAAAATGGATCGCTAGTACGGGGATAGTGTGATTAATAACAACATGGATCGCTAGTACGGAGAATAGTGTGGTTAATAACAATATAGATCGCTAATACGGGGATAGTGTGGTTAATAACAATATAGATCGTTAGTACGGGGATAGTGTGGTTAATAACAATATGGATCGCTAGTACGGGAATAGTGTTGTTACTAACAAAATGGATCGCTAATACGGGAATAGTGTTGTTAATAACAACATGGATCGCTAGTACGGGGATAGTGTGGTTAATAACAATATAGATCGCTAGTACGGAGATAGTGTGGGTAATAACAATATAGATAGCTAGTACAGGGATAGTGTGGTTAATAACATCATTGATCGCTAGTACGGGGATAGTGTGGTTAATAACATCATTGATCTCTAGTACGGGGATAGTGTGGTTAATAACATCATTGATCGCTAGTACGGGGATAGTGTGGCTAATAACAACATGGATCGCTAGTACGGGAATAGTGTGGTTAATAACAATATGGATCGCTAGTACGGGGAAAGTGTGGTTACTAACAAAAATGATCGCTAATACGGGAATAGTGTGGTTAATAACAACATGGATCGCTAGTACCGGGGATAGTGTGGTTAATAAACAATATAAGATCGCTAATACGTGGAATAGTGTGGTTAATAACAATATGGATCGCTAGTACGGGGGATAGTGTGGTGTAATAACAATATAGATCGCTAGTACAGGGATAGTGTGGTTACTAACAAAATGGATCGCTAATACGGGAATAGTGTGGTTAATAACAATATGGATCGCTAGTACGGGGATAGTGTGGTTACTAACAAAATGGATCGCTAATACGGGAATAGTGTGGTTAATAACAAAATGGATCGCTAGTACGGGAATAGTGTGGGTAATAACAATATGGATCGCTAGTACGGGGATAGTGTGGTTACTAACAAAATGGATCGCTAATACGGGAATAGTGTGGTTAATAACAAAATGGATCGCTAGTACGGGGATAGTGTGGGTTAATAACAACATGGATCGCTAGTATGGGGATAAGTGTGGGTAATAACAATGTAGATCGCTAGTACGGGGATATTGTGGTTACTAACAAAATGGATCGCTAATACGGGAATAGTGTGGTTAATAACAATATGGATCGCTAGTACGGGGATAGTGTGGTTACTAACAAAATGGATCGCTAATACGGGAATAGTGTGGTTATAACAAAAATGGATCGATAGTACGGGAATAGTGTGAGGTAATAACAATATGGATCGCTAGTACGGGGATAGTGTGGTTACTAACAAAATGGATCGCTAATACGGGAATAGTGTGGTTAATAACAAAATGGATCGCTAGTACGGGGATAGTGTGGCTAATAACAACATGGATCGCTAGTACGGGGATAGTGTTGTTAATAACAATATAGATCGCTAGTACGGGGATAGTGTGGTTAATAACAAAATGGATCGCTAGTACGGGGATAGTGTGGTTAATAACAACATGGATCGCTAGTACGGGAATAGTGTGGTTAATAACAAAATGGATCGCTAGTACGGGGATAGTGTGGTTAATAACAACATGGATCGCTAGTACGGGGAATAGTGTGGTTTAATAACAATATAGATCGCTAGTACGGGGATAGTGTGTTTAATAAGCAATATAGATCGCTAGTACGGGGATAGTGTCGTTAATAACAATATAGATCGCTAGTACGGGTATAGTGTGGGTTAATAACAATATAGATCGCTAGTACGGTGATAGTAGTGGTTATTAACAAAATGGATCGCTAGTACCGGTGATAGTGTGGTTAATAACAATATAGATGGCTAATACGGAATCAGTGTGGTTAATAACAAAATGGATCGCTAGTACGGGGATAGTGTGGTTAATAACAACATGGATCGCTAGTACGGGAATAGTGTGGTTAATAACAAAATGGATCGCTAGTACGGGGATAGTGTGGTTAATAACAACATGGGATCGCTAGTACGGGAATAGTGTGGTTAATAACAATATAGATCGCTAGAACGGGGATAGTAGTGGTTAATAACAATATAGATCGCCTAGTACGGGGATAGTGTGGTTAATAACAATATAAGATCGCTAGTACGGGGATAGTGTGGTTAATAACAATATAGATCGCTAGTGCGGGGAAAGTGTGGTTAATAACAATATGGATCGCTAGTACGGGTATAGTGTGGTTACTAACAAAATGGGATCGCTAATACGGGAATAGTGTGGTTAATAACAACATGGATAGCTAGTACGGGGATAGTGTGGTTAATAACAATATAGATCGCTAGTACGGGGATAGTGTGGGTAATAACAATATAGATAGCTAGTACGGGGTAGGTGTGGTTAATAACAAAATAGATCGCTAGTACGGGGATAGTGTGGGTTACTAACAAAATGGATCGCTAATACGGGAATGAGTGTGGTTAATAACAACATGGATCGCTAGTACGGGGGATAGGTGGGTTAATAACAAACAATAGATCGCTAGTACGGGGATAGTGCTGGTAATAACAACATGGATCGCTAGTACGGGAATAGTGTGGTTAATAACAAAATGGATCGCTAAGTACGGGGATAGTGTGGTTAATAACAACATGGATCGCTAGTACGGAATAGTGTGGGTTAATAACAAAATGGATCGCTAGATACGGGGATAGTGTGGTTAAAAAACAACATGGATCGCTAGTACGGGAATAGTGTGGTTAATAAACAATATAGATCGCTAGTACGGGGGATAGTGTGGTTAATAACAATATAGGATCGCTAGTACGGGGGATAGTGTGGTTAATAACAATATGGATCGCTAGTACGGGGATAGTGTGGTTACTACCAAAATGGATCGCTAATACGGGAATAGCTGTGGTTAATAACAACATGCATCGCTAATACGGGGATAGTGTGGTTATTAACAATATAGATCGCTAGTATGGGGATAGTGTGGGTAATAACAATATAGATCGCTAGTACGGGGATAGTGTGGTTAATAACATCATTGATCGCTAATACGGGGATAGTGTGGTTAATAACATCATTGATCGCTAGTACGGGGATAGTGTTGGCTAATTAACAACATGGATCGCTAGTACGGGGATAGTGTGGTTAATAACAATATGGATCGTTAGTACGGGGATAGTGTGGTAACTAACAAAATGGATCGCTAATACGGGAATAGTGTGGTTAATAACAACATTGATCGCGAGTTCGGGATTAGTGTGGTGTAATAACAATATAGATCCTAATACGGGAATAGTGTGGTTAATAAAAAATATGGATCGCTAGTACGGGGATAGTGTGGGTAATAACAACATGGATCGCTAGTACGGGGATAGTGTGGTTACTAACAAAATGGATCGCTAATACGGGAATAGTGTGGTTAATAACAAAATGGATCGCTAGTACGGGAATAGTGTGGGTAATAACAATATGGATCGCTAGTACGGGGATAGTGTGGTTACTAACAAAATGTATCGCTAATACGGGAATAGTCTGGTTAATAACAAAATGGATCGCTAGTTCGGGGATAGTGTGTCTAATAACAACATGGATCGCTAGTACGGGGATAGTGTGGTTAATAACAATATAGATCGCTAGTACGGGGATAGTGTGGGTAATAACAAAATGGATCGCTAATACGGGAATAGTGTGGTTACTAACAAAATGGATCGCTAATACGGGAATAGTGTGGTTAATAACAATATGGATCGCTAGTACGGGGATAGTGTGGTTAATAACAAAATGGATCGCTAGTACGGGGATAGTGTGGTTAATAACAACATGGATCACTAGTACGGGAATAGTGTGGTTCATAACAAAATGGATCGCTAGTACGGGGATAGTGTGGTTAATAACAACATGGATCGCTAGTACGGGAATAGTGTGGTTAATAACAATATAGATCGCTAGTACGGGGATAGTGTGGTTAATAACAATATAGATCGCTAGTACGGGGATAGTGTGGTTAATAACAATATAGATCGCTAGTACGGGGATAGTGTGGTTAATAACAATATAGATCGCTAGTGCGGGGATAGTGTGGTTAATAACAATATGGATCGCTAGTACGGGGATAGTGTGGTTACTAACAAAATGGATCGCTAATACGGGAATAGTGTGGTTAATAACAACATGGATAGCTAGTACGGGGATAGTGTGGTTAATAACAATATAGATCGCTAGTACGGGGATAGTGTGGTTAATAACAAAATAGATCGCTAGTACGGGGATAGTGTGGTTACTAACAAAATGGATCGCTAATACGGGAATAGTGTGGTTAATAACAACATGGATCGCTAGTACGGGAATAGTGTGGTTAATACCAAAATGGATCGCTACTACGGTGATAGTGTGGTTACTAACAAAATGGATCGCTTATACGGGAATAGTGTGGTTAATAACAAAATGGATCGCTAGTACGGGGATAGTGTGGTTAATAACAATATAGATCGCTAGTACGGGGATAGTGTGGGTAATAACAAAATGGATCGCTAGTACATGAATAGTGTGGTTAATAACAAAATGGATCGCTAGTACGGGGATAGTGTGGTTAATAACAACATGGATCGCTAGTACGGGAATAGTGTGGTTAATAACAAAATGGATCGCTAGTACGGGGAGAGTGTGGTTAAAAACAACATGGATCGCTAGTACGGGAATAGTGTGGTTAATAACAATATAGATCGCTAGTACGGGGATAGTGTGGTTAATAAAAATATAGATCGCTAGTACGGGGATAGTGTGGATAATAACAATATGGATCGCTAGTATGGGGATAGTGTGGTTACTAACAAAATGGATCGCTAATACGGGAATAGTGTGGTTAATAACAACATGGATCGCTAGTACGGGGATAGTGTGGTTAATAACAATATAGATCGCTAGTACGGGGATAGTGTGGGTAATAACAATATAGATCGCTAGTACGGGGATAGTGTGGTTAATAACATCATTGATCGCTAATACGGGGATAGTGTGGTTAATAACATCATTGATCGCTAGTACGGGGATAGTGTGGTTAATAACAACATGGATCGCTAGTAAGGGGATAGTGTGGTTAATAACAATATGGATCGTTAGTACGGGGATAGTGGGGTAACTAACAAAATGGATCGCTAATACGGGAATAGTGTGGTTAATAACAACATTGATCGCGAGTTCGGGGATAGTGTGGTTAATAACAATATAGATCCTAATACGGGAATAGTGTGGTTAATAAAAATATGGATCGCTAGTACGGGGATAGTGTGGATAATAACAATATGGATCGCTAGTACGGGGATAGTGTGGTTACTAACAAAATGGATCGCTAATACGGGAATAGTGTGGTTAATAACAAAATGGATCGCTAGTACGGGAATAGTGTGGGTAATAACAATATGGATCGCTAGTACGGGGATAGTGTGGTTACTAACAAAATGTATCGCTAATACGGGAATAGTCTGGTTAATAACAAAATGGATCGCTAGTACGGGGATAGTGTGTCTAATAACAACATGGATCGCTAGTACGGGGATAGTGTGGTTAATAACAATATAGATCGCTAGTACGGGGATAGTGTGGGTAATAACAAAATGGATCGCTAATACGGGAATAGTGTGGTTACTAACAAAATGGATCGCTAATACGGGAATAGTGTGATTAATAACAATATGGATCGCTAGTACGGGGATAGTGTGGTTACTAACAAAATGGATCGCTAATACGGGAATTGTTTGGTTAATAACAATATGGATCGCTAGTACGGGGATAGTGTGGTTTCTAACAAAATGGTTCGCTAATACGGGAATAGTGTGGTTAATAACAAAATGGATCGCTAGTACGGGAATAGTGTGGGTAATAACAATATGGATGGCTAGTACGGGGATAGTGTGGCTACTAACAAAATGGATCGCTAATACGGGAATAGTGTGGTTAGTAACAAAATGGATCGCTAGTACGGGGATAGTGCGGCTGATAACAACATGGATCGCTAGTACGGGGGATAGTGTGGTTAATAACAATATAGATCGCTAGTACGGTGATAGTGTGGGTAATAACAAAATGGATCGCTAATACCGGAATAGTGTGGTTAATAACAAAATGGATCGCTAGTACGGGGATAGTGTGGCTAATAACAACATGGATCGCTAGTACGGGGATATTGTGGTTAATAACAATATATATCGCTAGTACGGGGATAGTGTGGTTACTAACAAAATGGATCGATAGTACGGGGATAGTGTGGTTAATAACAACATGGATCGCTAGTACGGGGATAGTGTGGGTAATAACAATATAGATCGCTAGTACGGGGATAGTGTGGGTAATAACAATATAGATCGCTAGTACGGGGATAGTGTGGATAATAAAAATATAGATCGCTAGTACGCGGATAGTGTGGGTAATAACAATATAGATCGCTAGTACGGGGATAGTGTGGTTAATAACAATATAGATCGCTAGTACGGGGATAGTGTGGCTAATAACAACATGGATCGCTGGTACGGGGATAGTGTGGGTAATAACAATATAGATCGCTAGTACGGGGATAGTGTGGGTAATAACAAAATGGATCGCTAATACGGGAATAGTGTGGTTAATAACAAAATGGATCGCTAGTACGGGGATAGTGCGGCTGATAACAACATGGATCGCTAGTACGGGGGATAGTGTGGTTAATAACAATATAGATCGCTAGTACGGGGATAGTGTGGGTAATAACAAAATGGATCGCTAATACGGGAATAGTGTGGTTAATAACAAAATGGATCGCTAGTACGGGGATAGTGTGGCTAATAACAACATGGATCGCTAGTACGGGGATATTGTGGTTAATAACAATATATATCGCTAGTACGGGGATAGTGTGGTTACTAACAAAATGGATCGATAGTACGGGGATAGTGTGGTTAATAACAACATGGATCGCTAGTACGGGGATAGTGTGGGTAATAACAATATAGATCGCTAGTACGGGGATAGTGTGGGTAATAACAATATAGATCGCTAGTACGGGGATAGTGTGGATAATAAAAATATAGATCGCTAGTACGCGGATAGTGTGGGTAATAACAATATAGATCGCTAGTACGGGGATAGTGTGGTTAATAACAATATAGATCGCTAGTACGGTGATAGTGTGGCTAATAACAACATGGATCGCTAGTACGGGGATAGTGTGGGTAATAACAATATAGATCGCTAGTACGGGGATAGTGTGGGTAATAACAAAATGGATCGCTAATACGGGAATAGTGTGGTTAATAACAAAATGGATCGCTAGTACGGGGATAGTGTGGTTAATAACAACATGGATCGCTAGTACGGGGATAGTGTGGTTAATAACATCATGGATCGCTAGTACGGGAATAGTGTGGTTAATAACAACATGGATCGCTAGTACGGGAATAGTGTGGCTAATAACAACGTGGATCGCTAGTACGGGGATAGTGTGGGTAATAACAATATAGATCGCTAGTACGGGGATAGTGTGGTTAATAACAATATAGATCGCTAGTACGGGGATAGTGTGGTTACTAACAATATGGATCGCTAGTTCGGGGATAGTGTGGTTAATAACAATATAGATCGCTAGTACGGGAATAGTGTGGTTAATAACAAAATGGATCGCTAATACGGGGATAGTGTGGTTAATAACAACATGGATCGCTAGTACGGGGATAGTGTGGTTAATAACAACATGGATCGCTAGTACGGGAATAGTGTGGTTAATAACAAAATGGATCGCTAGTACGGGGATAGTCACTATCAAAAAGTGTGGTTACTAACAAAATGGATAGCTAATACGGGAATAGTGTGGTTAATAACAAAATGGATCGCTTGTACGGGGATAGTGTGGCTAATAAACACATGGATCGCTAGTACGGGGATAGTGTGGTTAATAACAATATAGATCGCTAGTACGGGGATAGTGTGGATAATAACAAAATGGATCGCTAATACGGGAATAGTGTGGTTAATAACAACATGGAAGGCTAGTACGGGGATAGTGTGCGTAATAACAATATAGATCGCTAGTACGGGGATATTGTGGGTAATAACAATATACATCGCTAGTACGGGGATAGTGTGGTTAATAACAACATGGATCGCTAGTACGGGAATAGTGTGGGTAATAACAATATGGATCGCTAGTACGGGGATAGTGTGGTTACTAACAAAATGGATCGCTAATACGGGAATAGTGTGGTTAATAACAAAATGGATCGCTAGTACGGGGATAGTGTGGCTAATAACAACATGGATCGCTAGTACGGGAATAGTGTGGTTAATAACAATATAGATCGCTAGTACGGGGATAGTGTGGTTAATAACAATATAGATCACTAGTACGGGGATAGTGTGGTTAATAACAATATAGATCGCTAGTACGGGGATAGTGTGGTTAATAACAATATAGATCCCTAGTACGGGAATAGTGTGGTTAATAACAATATGGATCGCTAGTACGGGGATAGTGTGGTTACTAACAAAATGGATCGCTAATACGGGAATAGTGTGGTTAATAACAACATGGATCGCTAGTACGGGGATAGTGTGGTCAATAACAATATAGATCGCTAGTACGGGGATAGTGTGGGTAATAACAATATAGATCGCTAGTACGGGGATAGTGTGGTTAATAACAAAATAGATCGCTAGTACGGGGATAGTGTGGTTACTAACAAAATGGATCGCGAATACGGGAATAGTGTGGTTAATAACAACATGGATCGCTAGTACGGGGATAGTGTGGTTAATAACATCATTGATCGCTAATACGGGGATAGTGTGGTTAATAACATCATTGATCGCTAGTACGGGGATAGTGTGGTTACTAACAAAATGGATCGCTTGTACGGGGATAGTGTGGTTAATAACAATATAGATCGCTAGTACGGGGATAGTGTGGTTAATAACATAATTGATCGCTAGTACGGGGATAGTGTGGTTACTAACAAAATGGATCGATAGTACGGGGATAGTGTGGCTAATAACAATATGGTTCGCTAGTACGGGGATAGTGTGGTTAATAACATCATTGATCGCTAGCACGGAGAAAGTGTCTTTACTAGCAAAATTGATCGCTAGTACGGGGATAGTGTGGCTAATAACAAAATGGATCGCCAGTACAGGGATAGTGTGGTTAATAACGTCATTGATCGCTAGCACTGGGATAGTGTGGTTACTAACAAAATGGATCGCTAGTACGTGGATAGTGTGGCTAATAACAAAATGAATCGCTAGTACGTGGATAGAGTGGCTAATAACAAAATGGATCGCTAATACGGAGATAGTGTGGTTAATAACAATATGGATCGCTAGTACGGGGATAGTGTTGTTAATAACAGCATTGATCGATAGTACGGGGATAGTGTGGTTAATAACAATATATATCGCTAGTACGGGGATAGTGTTGTTAATAACAGCATTGATCGCTAGTACGGGGATAGTGTGGTTAATAACAATATATATCGCTAGTACGGGGATAGTGTGGTTAATACTAAATGGATCGCTAATACGGGGATAGTGTGGTTAATAACAATATGGATCACTAGTACGGGGATAGTGTTGTTAATAACAGCATTGATCGCTAGTACGGGGATAGTGTGGTTAATAACAATATATATCGCTAGTACGGGGATAGATAGTGTGGTTAATAACAAAATAGATCGCTAATACGGGGAAAGTGTGGTTAATAACATCATTGGTCGCTAGTACGGGGATAGTGTGGTTAATAACAATATATATCGCTAGTACGGGGATAGTGTGGTTAATAACAAAATAGATCGCTAGTACGGGGATAGTGTGGTTAATAACATCATTGATCGCTAGTTCGGGGATAGTATGGTTAATAACATCATCAATCGCGAGTACGGGAATAGTGTGGTTAATAACATCATTGATCGCTAGTACGGGGATAGTGTGGTTAATAACATCATCAATCGCTTATACGGGGATAGTGTGGTAATAACATCATTGATCGCTAGTACGGGGATAGTGTGGTTAATAACAATATATATCGCTAGTACGGGGATAGTGTGGTTAATAACAAAATAGATCGCTAGTACGGGGATAGTGTGGTTAATAACATCATTGATCGCTAGTTCGGGGATAGTGTGGTTAATAACATCATCAATCGCTAATACGGGGATAGTGTGGTTAATAACAATATGGATCGCTAGTACGGGGATAGTGTTGTTAATAACAGCATTGATCGATAGTACGGGGATAGTGTGGTTAATAACAACATGGATCGCTAGTACGGGGATAGTGTGGTTAATAACATCATTGATCGCTAGTACGGGGATAGTGTGGTTAATAACAATATAAATCGCTAATACGGGGATAGTGTGGCTAATAACAATATAGATTGCTAGTACGGAGATTGTGTGTATAATAACATCATAGATCGCTAGTACGGAGATTGTGTGGTTAATAACAATATGGATGATCGCTAGTACGGAGATTGTGTGGTTAATAACAATATAGATCGCTAGTACGGGGATAGTGTGGATAATAACAATATATATCGCTAGTACGGGGATAGTGTGGTTAATAACAAAATAGATCGCTAGTACGGGGATAGTGTGGTTAATAACAATATATATCGCTAGTACGGGGATAGTGTGGTTAATAACAAAATAGATCGCTAGTACGGGGATAGTGTGGTTAATAACATCATTGATCGCTAGTACGGGGATAGTGTGGTTAATAACAATATATATCGCTAGTACGGGGATAGTGTGGTTAATAACAAAATAGATCGCTAGTACGGGGAAAGTGTGATTAATAACATCATTGATCGCTAGTTCGGGGATAGTGTGGTTAATAACATCATCAATCGCTAGTACGGGAATAGTGTGGTTAATGAAAATATAAATCGCTAATACGGGGATAGTGTGGTTAATAACAATATAGATCGCTAGTACGAGGATAGTGTGTATAATAACATCATTGATCGCTAGTACGGAGATTGTGTGGTTAATAACAATATGGATCGCTAGTACGGAGATTGTGTGGTTAATAACAATATAGATCGCTAGTACGGGGATAGTGTGATTAATAACAATATAGATCGCTAGTACGGGGATAGTGTGGTTAATAACAATAAAGATCGCTAGTACGGGGATAGTGTGGTTAATAACAATATAGATCGCTAGTACGGGGATAGTGTGGTTAATAACATCATTGATCGCAAGTACGGGGATAGTGTGGTTAATAACCATATAGATCGCTAGTACGGGGATAGTGTGGTTAATAACAATATAGATCGCTAGTACGGGGATAGTGTGGTTAATAACAATATATATCGCTAGTACGGGATAGTGTGGTTAATAACAAAATAGATCGCTAGTACGGGGATAGTGTGGTTAATAACATCATTGATCGCTAGTTCGTGGATAGTGTGGTTAATAACATCATCAATCGCTAGTACGGGAATAGTGTGGTTAATGAAAATATAAATCGCTAATACGGGGATAGTGTGGTTAATAACAATATAGATCGCTAGTACGCGGATAGTGTGTATAATAACATCATTGATCGCTAGTACGGGGATAGTCTGGTTAATAACCATATAGATCGCTAGTACGGGGATAGTGTGATTAATAACAATATAGATCGCTAGTACGGGGATAGTGTGGTTAATAACAATATAGATCGCTAGTACGGGGATAGTGTGGTTAATAACAATATAGATCGCTAGTACGGGGATAGTGTGGTTAATAACATCATTGATCGCTAGTACGGTGATAGTGTGGTTAATAACCATATAGATCGCTAGTACGGGGATAGTGTGGTTAAAAACAATATAGATCGCTAGTACGGGGATAGTGTGGTTAATAACAATATAGATCGCTAGTACGGGGATAGTGTGGTTAATAACATCATTGATCGCTAGTACGGTGATAGTGTGGTTAATAACCATATAGATCGCTAGTACGGGGATAGTGTGGTTAATAACAATATAGATCGCTAGTACGGGGATAGTGTGGTTAATAACATCATTAATCGCCAGTACGGGGATAGTGTGGTTAATAACATCATTGATCGCTAGTACGGAGATTGTGTGGTTAATAACATCATTGATCGCTAGTACGGAGATTGTGTGGTTAATAACAATATAAATCGCTAGTACGGGGATAGTGTGGTTAATAACAATATATATCGCTAGTACGGGGATAGTGTGGTTAATAACAATATATATCGCTAGTACGGGGATAGTGTTGTTAATAACAGCATTGATCGCTAGTACGGGGATAGTGTGGTTAATAACAATATATATCGCTAGTACGGGGATAATGTGGTTAATACTAAATGGATCGCTAATACGGGGATAGTGTGGTTAATAACAATATGGATCACTAGTACGGGGATAGTGTTGTTAATAACAGCATTGATCGCTAGTACGGGGATAGTGTGGTTAATAACAATATATATCGCTAGTACGGGGATAGATAGTGTGGTTAATAACAAAATAGATCGCTAATACGGGGATAGTGTGGTTAATAACATCATTGGTCGCTAGTACGGGGATAGTGTGGTTAATAACAATATATATCGCTAGTACGGGGATAGTGTGGTTAATAACAAAATAGATCGCTAGTACGGGGATAGTGTGGTTAATAACATCATTGATCGCTAGTTCGGGGATAGTATGGTTAATAACATCATCAATCGCGAGTACGGGAATAGTGTGGTTAATAACATCATTGATCGCTAGTACGGGGATAGTGTGGTTAATAACATCATCAATCGCTAATACGGGGATAGTGTGGTAATAACATCATTGATCGCTAGTACGGGGATAGTGTGGTTAATAACAATATATATCGCTAGTACGGGGATAGTGTGGTTAATAACAAAATAGATCGCTAGTACGGGGATAGTGTGGTTAATAACATCATTGATCGCTAGTTCGGGGATAGTGTGGTTAATAACATCATCAATCGCTAATACGGGGATAGTGTGGTTAATAACAATATGGATCGCTAGTACGGGGATAGTGTTGTTAATAACAGCATTGATCGATAGTACGGGGATAGTGTGGTTAATAACAACATGGATCGCTAGTACGGGGATAGTGTGGTTAATAACATCATTGATCGCTAGTACGGGGATAGTGTGGTTAATAACAATATAAATCGCTAATACGGGGATAGTGTGGCTAATAACAATATAGATTGCTAGTACGGAGATTGTGTGTATAATAACATCATAGATCGCTAGTACGGAGATTGTGTGGTTAATAACAATATGGATGATCGCTAGTACGGAGATTGTGTGGTTAATAACAATATAGATCGCTAGTACGGGGATAGTGTGGATAATAACAATATATATCGCTAGTACGGGGATAGTGTGGTTAATAACAAAATAGATCGCTAGTACGGGGATAGTGTGGTTAATAACAATATATATCGCTAGTACGGGGATAGTGTGGTTAATAACAAAATAGATCCCTAGTACGGGGATAGTGTGGTAATAACATCATTGATCGCTAGTACGGGGATAGTGTGGTTAATAACAATATATATCGCTAGTACGGGGATAGTGTGGTTAATAACAAAATAGATCGCTAGTACGGGGAAAGTGTGATTAATAACATCATTGATCGCTAGTTCGGGGATAGTGTGGTTAATAACATCATCAATCGCTAGTACGGGAATAGTGTGGTTAATGAAAATATAAATCGCTAATACGGGGATAGTGTGGTTAATAACAATATAGATCGCTAGTACGCGGATAGTGTGTATAATAACATCATTGATCGCTAGTACGGAGATTGTGTGGTTAATAACAATATGGATCGCTAGTACGGAGATTGTGTGGTTAATAACAATATAGATCGCTAGTACGGGGATAGTGTGATTAATAACAATATAGATCGCTAGTACGGGGATAGTGTGGTTAATAACAATAAAGATCGCTAGTACGGGGATAGTGTGGTTAATAACAATATAGATCGCTAGTACGGGGATAGTGTGGTTAATAACATCATTGATCGCAAGTACGGGGATAGTGTGGTTAATAACCATATAGATCGCTAGTACGGGGATAGTGTGGTTAATAACAATATAGATCGCTAGTACGGGGATAGTGTGGTTAATAACAATATATATCGCTAGTACGGGATAGTGTGGTTAATAACAAAATAGATCGCTAGTACGGGGATAGTGTGGTTAATAACATCATTGATCGCTAGTTCGTGGATAGTGTGGTTAATAACATCATCAATCGCTAGTACGGGAATAGTGTGGTTAATGAAAATATAAATCGCTAATACGGGGATAGTGTGGTTAATAACAATATAGATCGCTAGTACGCGGATAGTGTGTATAATAACATCATTGATCGCTAGTACGGAGATTGTGTGGTTAATAACAATATGTATCGCTAGTACGGAGATTGTGTGGTTAATAACAATATAGATCGCTAGTACGGGGATAGTGTGATTAATAACAATATAGATCGCTAGTACGGGGATAGTGTGGTTAATAACAATATAGATCGCTAGTACGGGGATAGTGTGGTTAATAACAATATAGATCGCTAGTACTGGGATAGTGTGGTTAATAACATCATTGATCGCTAGTACGGTGATAGTGTGGTTAATAACCATATAGATCGCTAGTACGGGGATAGTGTGGTTAAAAACAATATAGATCGCTAGTACGGGGATAGTGTGGTTAATAACAATATAGATCGCTAGTACGGGGATAGTGTGGTTAATAACATCATTGATCGCTAGTACGGTGATAGTGTGGTTAATAACCATATAGATCGCTAGTACGGGGATAGTGTGGTTAATAACAATATAGATCGCTAGTACGGGGATAGTGTGGTTAATAACATCATTTATCGCCAGTACGGGGATAGTGTGGTTAATAACATCATTGATCGCTAGTACGGAGATTGTGTGGTTAATAACATCATTGATCGCTAGTACGGAGATTGTGTGGTTAATAACAATATAAATCGCTAGTACGGGGATAGTGTGGTTAATAACAATATATATCGCTAGTACGGGGATAGTGTGGTTAATAACAATATAGATCGCTAGTAGGCGGATAGTGTGGTTAATAACAATATGGATCGCTAGTACGGGGATAGTGTGGTTAATAACAATATGAATAGCTTGTACGGGGATAGTGTGGTTAATAACAATATAGATCGCTAGTACGGGGATAGTGTGGTTAATAACATCATTGATCGCTAGTACGGTGATAGTGTGGTTAATAACCATATAGATCGCTAGTACGGGGATAGTGTGGTTAATAACAATATAGATCGCTAGTACGGGGATAGTGTGGTTAATAACATCATTAATCGCCAGTACGGGGATAGTGTGGTTAATAACATCATTGATCGCTAGTACGGAGATTGTGTGGTTAATAACATCATTGATCGCTAGTACGGAGATTGTGTGGTTAATAACAATATAAATCGCTAGTACGGGGATAGTGTGGTTAATAACAATATATATCGCTAGTACGGGGATAGTGTGGTTAATAACAATATAGATCGCTAGTAGGCGGATAGTGTGGTTAATAACAATATGGATCGCTAGTACGGGGATAGTGTGGTTAATAACAATATGAATAGCTTGTACGGGGATAGTGTGGTTAATAACAATATAGATCGCTAGTACGGGGATAGTGTGGTTAATAAAAATATGGATCGCTACTACGGGGATAGTGTGGTAAATTACAATATGGATCGCTAGTTTGGGGATAGGGTTTAAATAACACCATTTTCGATAGCATGGATATAGGGTAGTTAATAACATCATTGTTCACTTGCACGGGTATATTATTTTGAATAATCCGGGGAAACTCAAATAAATTATTTAAGAAAAGAGCAAGAGTTGATATTAAGAGGAAATCCTTTGCTTTTAGAGTGGTAGATTCCTGGAACAAACTACCTAACACAGTAATTGAGGCAACCACCATAAATTCATTCAAAAGTAGGCTAAACAAACATTGGGATCAACATCCTTCCAAATGTAGGCCTAACAACTAATGAAAAAAAAATAAAAAATAAAAAAAAATAAAAAAATAAAAAGGCAATACAACCGAAAAAGACAATAGGAAACCGGAAGTTATAATGTCTTAACGACAATACCGGAAAATTAATAAACAATCAAAACGGGCCTAAGAAGCGACGGTTTATGAGTGGCCTCGAAGACAGTATTACAGTATTACAGTATAACATCAACGATCATTAGCACGGGTATATTGTGGATAACAACTGTTCAACTATAAACGTAATTAACTAACACGTGTCATATACGTGCTATGTCGGCACACTGGGATCATTCTTGCACAGACAGTCACCACAATATCGAGTATAAGTAATTATCCGTTACAATCAATAATGTAAACAAATGATATGGAGCACATAAGTATTATGTTGATCTTGTAAACTTGTGTGTATGGGACTAGTTTAGTGCAGATGTACATTGAACATGCAACTGAACACACACATTATGATGAACTCGTATGACACCCATTATTCTTCTTCCAGATCGCCTTTAACCTTTAACAGTAGTCATCGTTCTTCACTTTGTTTCTTTCATTATTTTTGTAATACACCACAGAGTAATTAACCTGAAAACAAAGAACAGAAAAAGTAAACAGAAACTGGCTTTAAAATCGACTCAAACGGCCGATTTGCGTAGTCCTTTGACAGGTTATTGCAACGGAGTTCTTAAATATGTGCATGCTATTTCAAGGTAAGCGCCGGAGAAGGATTTTGTGTTCTCCGTCAATTTGCATTCTCCAGCACAACCGGTGTCAGACCAGTCAGGAAGTACTTCCGGGTCGTAGAGTGCTAAAATAGTTCCTTGAAAAAATCCAAAGTTTCTAGTTTACATGTGTTTTTCTCAAGATTAGTTTTTATTTCATTGTTAAATCTAACCTGAGGTTAAAGTAGTATGTCTGTTGACATGAATAGTAAATATTTTACTGTGTTTGTCAGGATTATTTCTTTGGAGAGTATGAGCACAGAGGTTAGGTAGAGATGTGGTTTTGACAGATGTTTATTTCAAAATACGCATAGTGTAAATGAATGACGCGAAATGTTGAAAAACTTAATCGGTGTTTTATTCCAGATATGGGACCGTTTGCGAGCCAAATGTGTTTAATTCACAGAATAAAGGTGTATTTAAGCGAATGAATGTTGTGGAATTTGTGACTCTCCAAATACAGCCTATATTGCATTGTGTTCAATGGGCTAATTTCACCGGTCCGACACCAACAGTGTTTTATTCATTCAGAGAAGAATCAATGCACTAATATATAGCGTAATACGTGATAAAGGTGGATACACACACTCGTGAACGAGCTGGACATAGTGCTAGTACCAATTAGTGTGCTCAGTGTCTTCTTTAAATTTATTATTTGCTGGTGTAACGAAAATGATGTAAATTAATGAAGTAGTTTGACTGATAAACCTGTATAGACTTGGTTATACGTTCTACAACAAAGCGGGGTGGGGGAGAGGGGGAGATGAAACATATACTGTTTGTATACTTTCTCAAAAAAATACTACACAACGTAAGACAGTTCCCTTCAATACGCGCTAGTGATAGCTTAACATCGATGTTGTATGGTATGCGACACTGAATTATACCTGGCGATAACACTATACATGTACACACCAATAACGTTTATGGACTCAGTCCAACTCCAACTGATTAGTCACAAGGGCATAGCCAAGATCTTGAAGTGAAATTGGTGCATATCCAAATACAAATCATAGTCATGTGCTTCAGTTTTATATGAAATTTATATGAATTGGGCCGCATATTACTTTCATTTTATGTATTGTTTATAAAACAAATATTAGTTTCAAAAACTCGACGCATCGACTATTTTGTTGTTGATGAAAACTGATATTATAATTCATATGGGATTTATAGCTACCATGAATCAATGAAAGCGTAGGTCGAGACTATTATTGTATGAAAAAATCTAAATGATTTATAGCACTAGGCGAGTCTTCGAGTTTTCAAGACGAAACTATTTCAATAACAATAACTAAATAGGGTGGATTATGCAGCCTGGTTTAGTACATATACACACTGTATACAAACTGAAACACGTTGTGGTGGTTATATTCGTGCTAGTATTGATTCACACATAAACTGTAATACTAGACCGCCTTCCGTCCCTTTAACTTAGGTCTATACATTATAATGTGGGTCGATATATCATACAGATACACATATCGATACAATAATCGTCTGTGTGGTATAACAGATAAGACGCCCGGCTAGCTCAGTCGGTAGAGCATCAGACTTTTACGGCTGATATATACTCAGACATCTGAGGGTCGGGGGTTCAAGTCCCCCGTTGGGCGAATACTTTTTAAAATTTCGTTTTGAGAACATTATTTCAGTTTTTCGTCATACAACTTTCATATATAGATGTGCTTCGCTTTGACGGAGAACACTAATTTCTCAAATGATCGTACTCCGACGCTTATCTCGATGGATTATGCAAATGCAAATATTTGCGTACTCCGTAGTAATTTATTTTTATTAAGTACCTACGGACAACGCAAATCGGTCGTTCTACTGTGTTTTTGCTCTTTCGTTCTACTGTGTTTTTGCTCTTTGTTTTCAGGTTACTTAAAGTGTGTGTGTGTGTGTGTAGTTCTAAGGTTTTAAGTCCGTCCGCCAACTAAAACGCTCGGTAACCCGGGTCGCTATGGGCACAATAGAGTCTGGACTGATCTAGTGGAGTGCGTTGGTTATGTTGTGTTGCAGTGGTTGTCGTATAAGTCAAATGACACTCAAGTTACTGAAGAGAGACAAACCAATTCAGTAATACTAATATATGACCACGATACGCGAATAAAGTGTTCATACTAGTAGTGGCGTATAGGGCTGGCAAGGCGGCCCCTATACAAACACCATGAGTGTCACCAGGCTGTATACGTGTGTGTATGTAGGTGGTTGTCGCTTTCGCTCTGTGTAGTTTTCGCTGCGGCGGTGAGTGGTCTGGACTGGTCTGGCATGGTCGTCTGCTGCTGGCGTGGTAGTATACATCCTCTACGGTGTCTTGCATCCTCTACGAAGTAGTGACGGTCTTGTTTAGGGCCACACCCAATCACAGTATGACCCCTGCGCCGCACACACCGCCCGATGTCTGTGTCACCCTTAAGTCTTCTGTGGCTTGTGAAAAACCACGGTCGAATGCAGGCTTCGCTTCAACATGCTGACCGGGATTATGGTTGCGTCCCGATCTAGTTTTAGCTTCAGCCCGCGGACCTGTTCAGACTTCAGGGATCTGGAGACATCAGATGATGTGTGCTGTGATGGGACACGCAGGAGACAGCTTCACATTCAGTCAACCGATATTCAATTCAAACCTGAGAATGACAAGTTCTCAGATATTGAATATCGGCAGTGCCCTCTCCACGACGTGCACGTAGTGAAGCTCTAGAGAAGCAGGTTACTTAAAGTATTACATTTATTAGAAATACATATTAGTCTCCTACCTGTGCTTTATGATTGTTCTATATCTGTACGTCTGTCTATTTGTCTGTCTGTGCGTCTGTCTATCTCTGTCCGTCACGTTTAGTTCCGACCGTTGCTGTTTTATGCATGAGCTGACTTGCATTATATTTTTGCATTCATGCCCGCCCACTCAAAATTAGGTTCTCTTGAACGTGTTTAAGGGTTTCAAAGATTCGAATAGGATTTTTTTTAAATTGGATAGGGAGTTTGTTTTCGGTCTGTAACATCTTGAGCATAGAGGGTGTAGGGGTTGGTGGTTAATCTTGTGCACAACCGTTGTATGTACCCCGTCAACAGACTACGTTTATGTCTGGTAGAACAGATAACATCGCCCGGCTAGCTCAGTCGGTAGAGCATCAGACTTTTACGGCTGATATATACTCAGACATCTGAGGGTCGGGGGTTCAAGTCCCCCGTTGGGCGAATACTTTTTAAATATTAGTTTTGAGTATGACATATTAACATTATTTTCAGTTTTTTCACAATGTTTACTTTCATGTTTATAGCTGTGTTTCGTTGCAGTATGTAACTTTGACGGAGAACAATAATTTCTCTGAAATGATCGCACTCCGGCAATCACCTCGGCGGAGTATGCAAATGCAAATATTTGCGTACTCTATTGCAATTTCTTTTTATAAGAACATTGTCAACGGACTACGCAAATTGGTCGATATACTGTGTTTTGGATCTTTGTTTTTGGGTTAATTAAAGTATTACATTTATTAGAAATACATATTTGTCTCCTACCGATGCTTTATGATTGTTCTATGTATATCCATTTGTCTGTCTGTCTCCCTGTGCGTCTGTCTATCGGTGTCCGTCACGTTTAGTTTCCGACTGTTGGTTTTTGATGCATGAGTTGACTTGCATTATATTTGTGCTTTCATGTCCGCCCACTCAAAATTAGGTTCTCTTTAACATGTTTAAGGGTTTTAAAGTTTCGAATAGAATTTTTTTTAATTCATGAGGGAGTTTGTTTTCGGTCTATAACATCTGAAGCATTTAGGATGTTCGGGTGTGGTGGTTACCCTTGTGCACAACTGTTGTAAGAACCCCGTCAACAGATTACGTTTATGTCTGTAGAACAGATAATATCGCCCAGTCGGTAGAGCATCAGACTTTTACGGCTGATATATACTCAGACATCTGAGGGTCGGGGGTTCAAGTCCCCCGTTGGGCGAATACTTTTTAAAATTTCGTTTTGAGAACATTATTTCAGTTTTTCGTCATATAACTTTCATATATAGATGTGCTTCTCTTTGACGGAGAACACTAATTTCTCAAATGATCGTACTCCGACGCTTATCTCGATGGATTATGCAAATGCAAATATTTGCGTACTCCGTAGTAATTTATTGTTATTAAGTACCTACGGACAACGCAAATCGGTCGTTTACTGTGTTTTTGCTCTTTCGTTCTACTGTGTTTTTGCTCTTTGTTTTCAGGTTACTTAAAGTATTACATTTATTAGAAATACATATTAGTCTCCTACCTGTGCTTTATGATTGTTCTATATCTGTACGTCTGTCTATGTGTCTGTCTGTGCGTCTGTCTATCTCTGTCCGTCACGTTTAGTTCCGACCGTTGCTGTTTTATGCATGAGCTGACTTGCATTATATTTGTGCATTCATGCCCGCCCACTCAAAATTAGGTTCTCTTGAGCGTGTTTAAGGGTTTCAAAGATTCGAATAGGATTTTTTTTTAATTGGATAGGGAGTTTGTTTTCGGTCTGTAACATCTTGAGCATAGAGGGTGTAGGGGTTGGTGGTTAATCTTGTGCACAACTGTTGTATGTACCCCGAAAACAGACTACGTTTATGTCTGGTAGAACAGATAACATCGCCCGGCTAGCTCAGTCGGTAGAGCATCAGACTTTTACGGCTGATATATATTCAGACATCTGAGGGTCGGGGGTTCAAGTCCCCCGTTGGGCGAATACTTTTTAAATATTAGTTTTGAGTATGACATATTAACATTATTTTCAGTTTTTTCACAATGTTTACTTTCATGTTTATAGCTGTGTTTCGTTGCAGTATGTAACTTTGACGGAGAACAATAATTTCTCTGAAATGATCGCACTCCGGCAATCACCTCGGCGGAGTATGCAAATGCAAATATTTGCGTACTCTATTGCAATTTCTTTTTATAAGAACCTTGTCAACGGACTACGCAAATTGGTCGTTATACTGTGTTTTGGATCTTTGTTTTCGGGTTAATTAAAGTATTACATTTATTAGAAATACATATTTGTCTCCTACCGATGCTTTATGATTGTTCTATGTATATCCGTTTGTCTGTCTGTCTCCCTGTGCGTCTGTCTATCGGTGTCCGTCACGTTTAGTTTCCGACTGTTGGTTTTTGATGCATGAGTTGACTTGCATTATATTTGTGCTTTCATGTCCGCCCACTCAAAATTAGGTTCTCTTTAACATGTTTAAGGGTTTTAAAGTTTCGAATAGAATTTTTTTTAATTCATGAGGGAGTTTGTTTTCGGTCTATAACATCTGAAGCATTTAGGATGTTCGGGTGTGGTGGTTACCCTTGTGCACAACTGTTGTAAGAACCCCGTCAACAGATTACGTTTATGTCTGTAGAACAGATAATATCGCCCAGTCGGTAGAGCATCAGACTTTTACGGCTGATATATACTCAGACATCTGAGGGTCGGGGGTTCAAGTCCCCCGTTGGGCGAATACTTTTTAAAATTTCGTTTTGAGAACATTATTTCAGTTTTTCGTCATATAACTTTCATATATAGATGTGCTTCTCTTTGACGGAGAACACTAATTTCTCAAATGATCGTACTCCGACGCTTATCTCGATGGATTATGCAAATGCAAATATTTGCGTACTCCGTAGTAATTTATTGTTATTAAGTACCTACGGACAACGCAAATCGGTCGTTCTACTGTGTTTTTGCTCTTTCGTTCTACTGTGTTTTTGCTCTTTGTTTTCAGGTTACTTAAAGTATTACATTTATTAGAAATACATATTAGTCTCCTACCTGTGCTTTATGATTGTTCTATATCTGTACGTCTGTCTATTTGTCTGTCTGTGCGTCTGTCTATCTCTGTCCGTCACGTTTAGTTCCGACCGTTGCTGTTTTATGCATGAGCTGACTTGCATTATATTTGTGCATTCATGCCCGCCCACTCAAAATTAGGTTCTCTTGAGCGTGTTTAAGGGTTTCAAAGATTCGAATAGGATTTTTTTTAAATTGGATAGGGAGTTTGTTTTCGGTCTGTAACATCTTGAGCATAGAGGGTGTAGGGGTTGGTGGTTAATCTTGTGCACAACCGTTGTATGTACCCCGTCAACAGACTACGTTTATGTCTGGTAGAACAGATAACATCGCCCGGCTAGCTCAGTCGGTAGAGCATCAGACTTTTACGGCTGATATATACTCAGACATCTGAGGGTCGGGGGTTCAAGTCCCCCGTTGGGCGAATACTTTTTAAATATTAGTTTTGAGTATGACATATTAACATTATTTTCAGTTTTTTCACAATGTTTACTTTCATGTTTATAGCTGTGTTTCGTTGCAGTATGTAACTTTGACGGAGAACAATAATTTCTCTGAAATGATCGCACTCCGGCAATCACCTCGGCGGAGTATGCAAATGCAAATATTTGCGTACTCTATTGCAATTTCTTTTTATAAGAACATTGTCAACGGACTACGCAAATTGGTTGTTATACTGTGTTTTGGATCTTTGTTTTCGGGTTAGTTGAAGTATTACATTTATTAGAAATACATATTTGTCTCCTACCGATGCTTTATGATTGTTCTATATATATCCGTTTGTCTGCCTGTCTCCCTGTGCGTCTGTCTATCGGTGTCCGTCACGTTTAGTTTCCGACTGTTGGTTTTTGATGCATGAGTTGACTTGCATTATATTTGTGCTTTCATGTCCGCCCACTCAAAATTAGGTTCTCTTTAACATGTTTAAGGGTTTTAAAGTTTCGAATAGAATTTTTTTTAATTCAAGAGGGAGTTTGTTTTCGGTCTATAACATCTGAAGCATTTAGGATGTTCGGGTGTGGTGGTTACCCTTGTGCACAACTGTTGTAAGAACCCCGTCAACAGATTACGTTTATGTCTGTAGAACAGATAATATCGCCCAGTCGGTAGAGCATCAGACTTTTACGGCTGATATATACTCAGACATCTGAGGGTCGGGGGTCCAAGTCCCCCGTTGGGCGAATACTTTTTAAATATTAGTTTTGAGTATGACATATTAACATTATTTTCAGTTTTTTCACAATGTTTACTTTCATGTTTATAGCTGTGTTTCGTTGCAGTATGTAACTTTGACGGAGAACAATAATTTCTCTGAAATGATTGCACTCCGGCAATCACCTCGGCGGAGTATGCAAATGCAAATATTTGCGTGATCGATTGCAATTTCTTTTTATAAGAACCTTGTCAACGGACTACGCAAATTGGTCGTTATACTGTGTTTTGGATCTTTGTTTTCGGGTTAATTAAAGTATTACATTTATTAGAAATACATATTTGTCTCCTACCGATGCTTTATGATTGTTCTATGTATATCCGTTTGTCTGTCTGTCTCCCTGTGCGTCTGTCTATCGGTGTCCGTCACGTTTAGTTTCCGACTGTTGGTTTTTGATGCATGAGTTGACTTGCATTATATTTGTGCTTTAATGTCCGCCCACTCAAAATTAGGTTCTCTTAACATGTTTAAGGGTTTTAAAGTTTCGAATAGAATTTTTTTTAATTCATGAGGGAGTTTGTTTTCGGTCTATAACATCTGAAGCATTTAGGATGTTCGGGTGTGGTGGTTACCCTTGTGCACAACTGTTGTAAGAACCCCATCAACAGATTACGTTTATGTCTGTAGAACAGATAATATCGCCCGGCTAGCTCAGTCGGTAGAGCATCAGACTTTTACGGCTGATATATACTCAGACATCTGAGGGTCGGGGGTTCAAGTCCCCCGTTGGGCGAATACTTTTTAAAATTTCGTTTTGAGAACATTATTTCAGTTTTTCGTCATATAACTTTCATATATAGCTGTGCTTCGCTTTGACGGAGAACACTAATTTCTCAAATGATCGTACTCCGACGTTTACCTCGATGGATTATGCAAATGCAAATATATGCGTACTCCGTAGCAATTTCTTTTTATAAGTACCTAAGGACTACGCAAATCGGTCGTTCTACTGTGTTTTTGCTCTTTGTTTTCAGGTTACTTAAAGTATTACATTTATTAGAAATACATATTAGTCCCCTACCGATGCTTTATGATTGTTCTATATCTGTACGTCTGTCTATTTGTCTGTCTGTGCGTCTGTCTATCTGTGTCCGTCACGTTTAGTTTCCGACTGTTGGTTTTTCATGCATGAGTAGACATGCATTATATTTGTGCGTTCATGTCCGCCCACTCAAAATTAGGTTCTCCTTAACATGTTTAAGGGTTTTAAAGTTTCGAATAGAATTTTTTTTAATTCAAGAGGGAGTTTGTTTTCGGTCTGTAACATCTTGAGCATAGAGGGTGTAGGGGTTGGTGGTTAATCTTGTGTTCAACTGTTGTAAGTACCCCGTCAACAGATTACGTTTATGTCTGTAGAACAGATAATATCGCCCGTCTAGCTCAGTCGGTAGAACATCAGACTTTTACGGCTGATATATACTCAGAAATCTGAGGGTCGGGGGTTCAAGTCCCCCGTTGGGCGAATACTTTTTAAAATTTCGTTTTGAGAACATTATTTCAGTTTTTCGTAATATAACTTTAATATATAGCTGTGCTTCGTTTTGACGGAGAACAATATTATATCTCAAATGATCGTACTCCGACGCTTACCTCGACTGATTATGCAAATGCAAATATTTGCGTACTCCGCAGCAATTTCTTTTTATAAGTACCTACGGACTACGTTAATCGGTCGTTCTACTGTGTTTTTGCACTTTGTTTTCAGGTAACTTAAAGTATTACATTTATTAGAAATACATATTAGTCTCCTACCGGTGCTTTATGATTGTTCTATATCTGTACGTCTGTCTATTTGTCTGTCTGTGCGTCTGTCTATCTCTGTCCGTCACGTTTAGTTCCGACCTTTGCTTTTTTATGCACGAGCTGACTTGCATTATATTTGTGAATTCATGCCAGCCCACTCAAAATTAGGTTCTCTTGAACGTGTTTAAGGGTTTCAAAGATTCGAATAGGATTTTTTTTTAATTGGATAGGGAGTTTGTTTTCGGTCTGTAACATCTTTAGCATAGAGGGTGTAGGGGTTGGTGGTTAATCTTGTGCACAACCGTTGTATGTACCCCGTCAACAGACTACGTTTATGTCTGGTAGAACAGATAACATCGCCCGGCTAGCTCAGTCGGTAGAGCATCAGACTTTTACGGCTGATATATATTCGGACATCTGAGGGTCGGGGGTTCAAGTCCCCCGTTGGGCGAATACTTTTTAAATATTAGTTTTGAGTATGACATATTAACATTATTTTCAGTTTTTTCACAATGTTTACTTTCATGTTTATAGCTGTGTTTCGTTGCAGTATGTAACTTTGACGGAGAACAATAATTTCTCTGAAATGATCGCACTACGGCAATCACCTCGACGGAGTATGCAAATCCAAATATTTGCGTACTCTATTGCAATTTCTTTTTATAAGAACCTTGTCAACGGACTACGCAAATTGGTCGATATACTGTGTTTTGGATCTTTGTTTTTGGGTTAATTAAAGTATTACATTTATTAGAAATACATATTTGTCTCCTACCGATGCTTTATGATTGTTCTATGTATTTCCGTTTGTCTGTCTGTCTCCCTGTGCGTCTGTCTATCGGTGTCCGTCACGTTTAGTTTCCGACTGTTGGTTTTTGATGCATGAGTTGATTTGCATTATATTTGTGCTTTCATGTCCGTCCACTCAAAATTAGGTTCTCTTTAACATGTTTAAGGGTTTTAAAGTTTCGAATCGAATTTTTTTTAATTCAAGAGGGAGCTTGTTTTCGGTCTATAACATCTGCAGCATAGAGGATGTTCGGGTGTGGTGGTTACCCTTGTGCACAACTGTTGTAAGAACCTCATCAACGGATTACGTTTATGTCTGTAGAACAGATAATATCGCCCGGCTAGCTCAGTCGGTAGAGCATCAGACTTTTACGGATGATATATACTCAGACATCAAGTCCCCCGTTGGGCGAATACTTTTTAAAATTTCGTTTTGAGAACATTATTTCAGTTTTTCGTCATATAACTTTCATATATAGCTGTCTTTCGCATTGACGGAGAACACTAATTTCTCAAATGATCGTACTCCGACGCTTACCTCGATGGATTATGCAAATGCAAATATATGCGTACTCCGTAGCAATTTCTTTTTATAAGTACCTACGGACTACGCAAATCGGTCGTTCTACTGTGTTTTTTCTCTTTGTTTTCAGATTACTTAAAGTATTACATCTATTAGAAATACATATTAGTCCCCTACCGATGCTTTATGATTGTTCTATATCTGTACGTCTGTCTATTTGTCTGTCTGTGCGTCTGTCTATCTGTGTCCGTCACGTTTAGTTTTCGACTGTTGGTTTTTGATGCATGAGTTGACTTGCATTATATTTGTGCTTTCATGTCCGCCCTCTCAAAATTATTTTCTCTTTAACAAGATTAAGGGTTTTAAAGTTTCGAATAGATTTTTTTTTAATTCAAGAGGGAGCTTGTTATTGGTTTTTGATGCATGAGTTGACTTGCATTATATTTGTGCTTTCATGTCCGTCCACTCAAAATTAGGTTCTCTTTAACATGTTTAAGGGTTTTAAAGTTTCGAATAGAATTTTTTTTAATTCAAGAGGCAGTTTGTTTTCGGTCTATAACATCTGAAGCATAGAGGGTGTTCGGGTGTGGTGGTTACCCTTGTGCACAAGTGTTGTAAGTACCCCGTCAACAGTTTATGTTTATGTCTGTAGAACAGATAATATCGCCCGGCTAGCTCAGTCGGTAGAGCATCAGACTTTTACGGCTGATATATACTCAGACATCTGAGGGTCGGGGGTTCAAGTCCCCCGTTGGGCGAATACTTTTTAAAATTTCGTTTTGAGAACATTATTTCAGTTTTTCGTCATATAACTTTCATATATAGCTGTGCTTCGCTTTGACGGAGAACACTAATTTCTCAAATGATCGTACTCCGACGCTTACCTCGATGGATTATGCAAATGCAATTATTTGCGTACTCCGTAGTAATTTCTTTTTATTAAGTACCTACGGACTACGCAAATCGGTCGTTCTACTGTGTTTTTGCTCTTTGTTTTCAGGTTACTTACAGTATTACATTTATTAGAAATACATATTAGTCCCCTACCGATGCTTTATGATTGTTCTATATCTGTACGTCTGTCTATTTGTCTGTCTGTGCGTCTTTCTATCTGTGTCCGTCACGTTTAGTTTCCGACTGTTGCTTTTTATGCATGAGTAGACATGCATTATATTTGTGTTTTCAAGTCCGCCCACTCAAAATTAGGTTCTCTTTAACATGTTTAAGGGTTTTAAAGTTTCCAATAGGATTTTTTTTAATTCAAGAGGGAGTTTGTTTTCGGTCTATAACACCTGAAGCATAGAGGGTGTTGGGGTGTGGTGGTTACCCTTGTGCACAACTGTTGTAAGTACCCCTGTCAACAGACTACGGATATGTCTGGTAGAACAGATAGTATCGCCCGGCTAGCTCAGTCGGTAGAGCATCAGACTTTTACGGCTGATATATACTCAGACATCTGAGGGTCGGGGGTTCAAGTCCCCCGTTGGGCGAATACTTTTTAAAATTTCGTTTTGAGAACATTATTTCAGTTTTTCGTCATATAACTTTCATATATAGCTGTGCTTCGCTTTGACGGAGAACACTAATTTCTCAAATGATCGTACTCCGACGCTTACCTCGATGGATTATGCAAATGCAAATATATGCGTACTCCGTAGCAATTTCTTTTAATAAGTACCTATGGACTACGCAAATCGGTCGTTCTACTGTGTTTTTGCTCTTTGTTTTCAGGTTACTTAAAGTATTACACTTATTAGAAATACATATTAGTCCCCTACCGATGCTTTATGATTGTTCTATATCTGTACGTCTGTCTATTTGTCTGTCTGTGCGTCTGTCTATCTGTGTCCGTCACGTTTAGTTTCCGACTGTTGGTTTTTGATGCATGAGTTGACTTGCATTATATTTGTGCTTTCATGTCCGCCCTCTCAAAATTATGTTCTCTTTAACAAGATTAAGGGTTTTAAAGTTTCGAATAGATTTTTTTTTAATTCAAGAGGCAGTTTGTTTTCGGTCTATAACATCTGAAGCATAGAGGGTGTTCGGGTGTGGTGGTTACCCTTGTGCACAACTGTTGTAAGTACCCCGTCAACACTTTATGTTTATGTCTGTAGAACAGATAATATCGCCCGGCTAGCTCAGTCGGTAGAGCATCAGACTTTTACGGCTGATATATACTCAGGCATCTGAGGGTCGGGGTTCAAGTCCCCCGTTGGGCGAATACTTTTTAAAATTTCGTTTTGAGAACATTATTTCAGTTTTTCGTCATATAACTTTCATATATAGCTGTGCTTCGCTTTGACGGAGAACACTAATTTCTCAAATGATCGTACTCCGACGCTTACCTCGATGGATTATGCAAATGCAATTATTTGCGTACTCCGTAGTAATTTCTTTTTATTAAGTACCTACGGACTACGCAAATCGGTCGTTCTACTGTGTTTTTGCTCTTTGTTTTCAGGTTACTTAAAGTATTACATTTATTAGAAATACATATTAGTCCCCTACCGATGCTTTATGATTGTTCTATATCTGTACGTCTGTCTATTTGTCTGTCTGTGCGTCTTTCTATCTGTGTCCGTCACGTTTAGTTTCCGACTGTTGCTTTTTATGCATGAGTAGACATGCATTATATTTGTGTTTTCAATTCCGCCTACTCAAAATTAGGTTCTCTTTAACATGTTTAAGGGTTTTAAAGTTTCGAATAGGATTTTTTTTAATTCAAGTGGGAGTTTGTTTTCGGTCTATAACACCTGAAGCATAGAGGGTGTTGGGGTGTGGTGGTTACCCTTGTGCACAACTGTTGTAAGTACCCCTGTCAACAGACTACGCATATGTCTGGTAGAACAGATAGTATCGCCCGGCTAGGTCAGTCGGTAGAGCATCAGACTTTTACGGCTGATATATACTCAGACATCTGAGGGTCGGGGGTTCAAGTCCCCCGTTGGGCGAATACTTTTTAAAATTTCATTTTGAGAACATTATTTCAGTATTTCGTCATACAACTTTCATATATAGCTGTGCTTCGCTTTGACGGAGAACACTAATTTCTCAAATGATCGTACTCCGACGCTTACCTCGATGGATTATGCAAATGCAACTACTTGCGTACTCCGTAGCAATTTCTTTTTATAAGTACATACGGACTGCGCAAATCGGTCGTTCTACTGTGTTTTTCTCTTTGTTTTCAGGTTACTGAAAGTATTACATTCATTAGAAATACATATCAGTCCCCTACCGATGTTTTATGATTGTTCTATGTCTGTACGTCTGTCTATTTGTCTGTCTGTGCGTCTGTCTATGTGTCCGTCACGTTTAGTTTCCGACCTTTGCTTTTTTATGCACGAGCTGACTTGCATTATATTTGTGCATTCATGCCCGCCCACTCAAAATTAGGTTCTCTTGAACGTGTTTAAGGGTTTCAAAGATTCGAATAGGAATTTTTTTAATTCAAGAGGTAGTTTGATTTCAGTCTGTAACATCTTGAGCATAGAGGGTGTAGGGGTTGGTGGTTAATCTTGTGTACAACTTTTGAATGTAGCCCGTCAACAGACTACGTTTATGTCTGGTAGAACAGATAACATCGCCCGGCTAGCTCAGTCGGTAGAGCATCAGACTTTTACAGCTGATATATACTCAGACATCTGAGGGTCGGGGGTTCAAGTCCCTCGTTGGGCGAATACATTTTAAATATTAGTTTTCAGTATGACATATTAACATTATTTTCAGTTTTGTCACAATGTTTACTTTCATGTTTATAACTGTGTTTCGTTGCAGTATGTAACTTTGACGGAGAACAATAAGTTCTCTGAAATGATCGCACTCCAGCAATCACCTCGACGAGTATGCAAATGCAAATATTTGCGTACTCCATTGCAATTTCTTTTTATAAGAACCTTGTCAACGGACTACGCAAATTGGTCGTTATACTGTGTTTTGGATCTTTGTTTTCGGGTTAATTAAAGTATTACATTTATTAGAAATACATATTAGTCTCCTACCGATGCTTTATGATTGTTCTATGTATGTCCGTCTCTCTGTCTGTCTCTCTGTGCGTCTGTCTATCTGTGTCTGTCACGTTTAGTTTCCGACTGTTCCTTTTTTATGCATGAGCTGACTTGCATTATATTTGTGCATTAATGCCAGCCCGTTCATATATAGCTGTATTTCGCTGGAGCATGTAACTTTGACGGAGAACACTAATTTCTCTGAAATGATCTTACTTCGGCGTTTACCTTGACGGAGTATGCAAATGCATATATTTACGTACTCCGTAGCAATTTTCTTTTTATAAGTACCTTATCAACGGACTACGCAAATCGGTCGTTCTACTGTGTTCTGGATCTTTGTTTTCAGGTTAATTAAAATATTACATTTATTACTGTCACGTTTAGTTTCCAACTGTTGCTTTTTTATGCATGAGCTGACTTGCATTATATTTGTGCATTCATGCCCGCCCACTTAAAATTAGATTCTCTTAAGGGTTTTAAAGATTCGAATAGGAGTGTTGTTTTATTAATTCAAGATGGAGTTTGTTTTCGGTCTGTAACATCTTTAGCATAGAGGGGTGGTGGTGTTAATCTTGTGTACAACTGTTGTATGTACCCCGTCAACAGACTACGCACATTTCTCAGAAAAATGTCCGGTAGAACAGATAACATCGCCCGGCTAGCTCAGTTGGTAGAGCATCAGACTTATACGGCTGGTTTATACTCAGACATCTGAGGGTCAAGTTCCCCGTTGGGCGAATACTTTTTAAAATCTGGATTTGAGAATGACATATTAACATTATTTTCAGTTGTTCGTCATATTTACTTTCATATGTAGCTGTGGCTTGCTGGAGTATGCAACTTTGACGGAGAACACTAATTTCTCTTTGATGGAGAACACTAATTTCTCTGACGGAGAACACTTATTTCTCTTTGACGGAGAATACTTATCTCTGAAAAGATCGCACTCCGGCGCTTACCTCGACGGAGTATGCAAATGCAAATATGTGCGTACTCCGTAGCAATTTTCTTCTTATAAGTAACTTATCAACAGACTACGCAAATCGGCCTTTCTACTGTGTTTTGGATCTTTGTTTTCAGTTAATTAAAGTATTACATGTATTAGAAATTCATATATAACTGCATTGTTATTAATCCCCTACCGATGCTTTACGATTGTTCCATATCTGTGCGCCTGTCCGTCCGTCCGTCTGTCTGTGTCCTTCTATCCGTCTGTCGGTCTGTCTGTCTGTCTTCGTTTTTGCTCTTTGTTCAGTATTACATTTATTATAAATACATATATAATTGCATTGTTATTAGCCCCTACATATGCATTATGATTGTTCTCTGTCTGTCTGTTTAGTTTCCGACTGTTACTGATTTGAGCATGAGTTGACTTGGCTTGTATTTGTGCATTCATTTTTTAATAAGTTTTCATAATATGGACGAAGGGGTGTATTAAATCGTCAGTTACAAAATGGTTTGGAACAGTTTCTTTGTAATAAAACATTATGTATGAGATAATGAAATAGTTTGTAATATTCATTATTGAATGATTAATATTTACTTAATTTGTATGATCAAAATGAAGAAAAGTAAATGTGGAAACATTTTCAAAACCGTGAGATCTGTCAACTAAATTGGCGTGTTACGCGACACGTCGTCTAGTAGTGATTCCACATGTGTACTAAAGACAAAACAACCCTTCCCGCTTAAACACGTTCACACGAAACCAAAATACCTACTAAATTCTTCAAAACGCATATTTGAATCTTTAAAACACTGTATGTGATCATAATCTGGAGTGGTCCTGCAAGAATTCATAAATATGAAGATAGTCAACTCATCCACAAACAAATCAAAGTCGGAAACTAAACGTGACAGACAGACGAACGGACACAGTACAATCATAAATCCTTCCCGGTCACAACCGGTTATCCTTCGAGTTTTTCTTCATAATTACAAGATGGTGCGCCGGAGTACGCAAATTTGACGGAGAACACAATTCTCTCCAATTATCTTACGCTCGTCTTGAGGTAGAATTCAAAAGCAAATATTTGCGTACTACGTCTACCCTGTCAACGGACTACGCACATCGGTCGTTCGACTGTTTTCTGCTCTTTGTTTTCAGTTTAATTAAAGTGTCTAGGCTATTGTGTTGTTGTTTTTTTGTATTTATATAATATACACGAGCATCTTTGTGTTTTACTTATATTGCCTATTAATGCTGCCTTATTGGTTAGAGAATAGTTCAATAGGGGATTTCTTTATTTACACTGTCACGTATTTTTGGGATGAAGTTGGGTAAGTGTGAGGTTTGGTGCACCCTAGAACCTGGTTTAAACCCCCAGCGGCCTTTTATGCCACTGACCGTTCCAAGGCGGTAGCCCTATTGTCAACCCTTTTGTGTTTATGATGTCTTATTTGGCCTTTTATTTATTTTTAAAGTTGTTCTTTGTTTCTGTGTGTGTTTGTGGTTGAATGTCGTCCTTGAATGCTGCATTTCCTATTCGATTTTTATATCTATATTTATAATTATTAGAAATAAATATATTACTGTCGTGTTAAAAGTCCACTAACGATGCAAAATGATTACACTATGCCTGTGCGTCTGTCTGTCTGTCTGTCTGTCTTTCACGTTTAGTTTCCGAATGTAACTTCTTTGTGCATGGGCTGACGCTTTATATTTGTGCATGCATGCCCGACCACTCAAGATTAGGGTCTCTTGAATGGTTTTAAAAGAGTCGAGGGAGTTTGTTTTTTCGGTCTGTAACATTGTAAGCATAGTGGGGTGGTTAATCTTATATACAAATGTTAAACATTGTAACATTGTAAGCATAGAGGGGTGGTTAATCTAATATACAAATGTTAAATCTTATGTACAAATGTTGATGAAGTATGGCGTGGCGTACCACACCCGTGCGTGCTTACTCAAGATCGGACGGACGACATCGCAGGACGACTGAGGCCTTTAGCTAGTAGAGTTAAAAGCGATTCTATTTCTGACTTAGTCTTCATAATATGGACGAAGGGAACTATGAAATCGTCTGTTACAATAACGTTTGTGACATTTTATTTGTAATAAGACATTTCGTAAGAGATATTAAAATAGTTTGTAATATTCTTTATTGAATGATTACTGCTTATTTAATGTGTTAGATCAAAACGAAGAAAAGCAAAAGTGGAAACATTTTCAAAACCGTGAGATCTGTCATATAAGTGTGTTACGCGGCACATCGTCTAGTAGTGATTCCACATGTGTACAAAAGACGAACACATCCCTCCATGCTTAAACAAGTTACAGCCCGAAACCAAGATCCCTACGCTAAATTCTTACCAAAACATATTTGAAACTTTAAAACCCTACATGATTGTGTTTATAATCTGGAGTAGTCATGCATGAATTCACAACTATAAAGCAAGTCAACTCATGCATAAAGGAAACGTGAAAGACAGACGAACGGACACAGTACAATCATAAATCCTTTCCGGTCACAACCGGTTATCCTTTGAGTTTTTCTTCATAATTACAAGTACATAACGGTGGTAAGCCGGAGAACTCAAAGTTGATGGTGTACACTAATTTCTCTCAAATAATTGTACTCCGGCGCTTATCATGACGGAGTAAGACGGAGTATGCAAATACAAATATTTGCCTACTTCGTGGCAATTTTTTTAATAAATACTCTGTCAACGGACAACGCAATTTTCTCAAATGTCTGGGAGAACAGATACCATCGCCTGTCAAGCTCAGTCGGGAGAGAATCAGACTTTTACGGCTGATAAATTCTCAAACATCTGAGAGTCGGGGGTTCAAGTCCCCCGTTGGGCGAATGCTTTTTGATATTTTTTTTAAGAATGACATATTCACATTTCTTCTCGGTTGTTCGACATATTTACTTTCATATATAGCGGTGTTGCGCAGGAGTACGCAATTTGACTTAGACACTAATTTCTCTCAAATGCGCTTAACTTGAGGGAGAATGCAAATCCCAATATCTGCGTACTCCGCAGCAATTTATTTTATAAGTACCCTGTCAACGGACTACGCAAATCGGTCGTTGCGCATTGTTTTCAGCTACATTATTATTACGTCTGTTACGGTATGGTTTGGGACGTGTCCTTTGACATCGCGTTACCACTCTGTTACTAGGGGTTTGTTTCATCATCTGTGGCAATGTGGCAGCAATACTAGAGATGTCGCATACCCCATATATACTTGCCCGAGTGGTCGAGTTTTTAAGACCAGTTTATTTGCATTAAAAAGGAGTAAATCTAGTAGACTAAGGAACCTGATTTAGGGGACATGAACACTGAATAACAATTGAAACACATTTTAATATTTTTCTTCGTACTTAGATCGACCTTTACAATACTTTTATATCGTTTCTAGTCCTTGTAAAGCTATTATGTTAGTCCAATAAATCATAATATTTAAAAATAGCTTATGCAATCATCGCCCGGTTAGCACTTCTCACAAGGTCGCCCGGTTAGCTTAATCGGTAGAGCATCAGACTTTTACGGCTGATATATACTCAGACATCTGAGGGATGAGGGTTCAATTCCCCCGTGAAGTTTCCTTTTACAATAACTTTTGGGATGGAACTGTCACGCTTTGGAACATTCATCCTTCAATTTATTTTTCATATTTACGAGTCTATAGCTGTGTTGCGCCAGAATACGCAAATTTGACAGAGAACACATATTACGAGTAAAAACTAATAAAAGTATCACATTTGGCTCCAGAGTATCTATTCAAAGTAAGCAATCCCTGCAACACTGCCAAACGATAAGTTGTGTTTTAAAAGTTTTATTTAAACTGCCGTGTATTTTAGTGTGTTTTTTTTGTTTCGTAGTTGTTCTTTTCGTGTTTGTGTACCCTGATGAAGGCGTAAGTCGAAAGCGCTTGGGTTTTTATAAACTATAGCACTATATAAATGTTTTTTTTCTCCATCTATGCGTATATATATATATACATGTACATACAATAATCGCCCGTCTAGTGCAGCATACTATATCGCCCGGCTTGCTCAGTCGGTAGAGCATCAGACTTTTACGGCTGGTATATAATCAGACATCTTAGGGTCGGGGGTTCAAGTTCCCCGATGGGCGAGCATACCTTTTTAACAAATAGTTGTGGGATGGAACTTTTCGTTTTCTAATAGTTATCCTTTTTGTTTAATTTCTTCATATTGACAAATCCTTAACTGTGTTGCGCCAGTGTACGCAAGTTTGACGGAGAAGAATAAGTTATCTTAACTTTCGGCGCTTACCTTGACGGAGTATGTCAATTTTTGCCAATATTTAGTAAATTTGAGTAATTTTTTAACGGTTACACTTTTATGTCACCATGATCTTTGACCCAATAGTGGGTACTCTTGAGAAGGTTTCTCGTATAGGCTTAACGTATGTAATTTGTTTGCCCTTAAACCCCAACGGGCGGTAGATGCTACATACATTATGTATAAACTGCAGTTAGTAGTTCGTCTGCTTCAAGATTTTATCATTCTGACCAATCACTGAACTTATTTGTACTGGTGCAGCCATTAATAGATGCACCAAAATTCAAATTTTGACAATCAGAGATAAACGTTTTGTTCTAGAATGTATAGAAAATAAATACATGATATAATAGTTTTGATACATCTGTATAGAGTAATGTTTAGTGTATTTATAAGTCAAGTTGTACGATCTGAAAATACTATTATTTAGAAAGGTGTGATTAAACCACTCTGAGTAGCATAATGTATAAAATGATCAGAAAAGTTTCTCCCATGCCATTTGTTTTATATATACTTTACCATGACCTTTAACATTAAAGAAAAGGGGCATAAGTCACTTATGTCGGAATGGTATGTACCGCCTAAGACAATTTACGACAGAGTACTTATAAAAAAGAATTGTATTTACATGTACTCTGTCAATGTAAGCGCCGATTTACGCAACTTCGAGACAAATTTATGTACTATGTCAACTTTGCGAACTCCACGCCAGCGCCATGCTAGTTGTGTACTCCGGTGCAACATAGAGCGGAGTTTCGACGTAAATATGTACTACGGTGAGGGTTATCATTAACCTTTCCGTTGTCTTACATGTGGCTGTCATTTATAAATAATGTATGATTCCCGACCCGGGTTTCATAAGTGGGTAGGTAGAAAGTACTTGTATGACAGTAAAAACAAAATGAAATTAAAGGAAAGTGTTTTTAAGATAGTAACAAAAACATATTGATCTAGACTTGCTATACACGTTTTGGGTAGGGCATTTTTACAAATGGTTAGGCAGAAAAACAGAATTGAATTGAATTTATGTTGTTTAACGGCTCATCAACACAGTATAGGTTATTTAGAGCCGCCCCAGAGATATGGAAATGATACATAGCAATCCGGGAACCGTGTCCTACTCTTATTATCGAATAGATTCCTATGGTTCTTTAACGTGCTCGGAGGATAGACCGATACACGGGACAGCCCGGTTTACGTTCCCATCCGACGGACGACAGAAAAACTGAAGAAAATAAAACGTTTGTTATGGTTGGCCTTTTCTACGAGGATATTTTAACAAGTCGTGAAAACAGCGGATTTAAAATTATTCAAGTTTCTTGTTTTCATCTTGCTTTTATTTATTATTTTTATCATGATTCCAGTATATCACAATTTGTCAAAGCTTCCGCTATGTGTGTATAATAGGAAATAGGAAAGCATCATACATAATGTAAAACAAGATTGATTACACCTGTAATTATATACCCGATTTCCTGTATAGCAACAACGGTATCGGCTATAACATCAGCAAACAGTATATACGGTTACGTGCCTTCTTTTGCCACGAGAGTCATCTCGACAAAAGGACAATTAATGCGATAGATGGTCTTAAAAGGAAACAAATGACGAGTTCGTTACAGCATAACTTTGATCAAAGTCAGAACTATTTATCTGTAGATAGATGATGGACGGGTCATTCATCATTTCGGATGTCGCTGAATTTATATGAAAGAAGTTTGATAAAATGGTGACATTATTTTGATGAAAGTTTGCCTCCTACTGCTGTGATCCTTTAGAACTTGTTGTGTGATTTTTTAAATTTATAACAAGGTCGTCAAGAGATCCAATGGTTATCGCCATCATAGTTACTTTAATTGATTCATGGTTTCTCACAAAAAAAAGAAAGATACTTTAAAAGACTTTAAAGGTACGGTCGGCTTATATGCAATAAAGTACCATTAGTTTGTGTACATATCTTTTGCAGCCATTAATATTAATTATTAGAATAAGTAATTTCATTTTTGATCATATTGCAGGAATAATATATTTAAATATTTGGTAGAATAACGAAGAAAGAAGTGAAAACTCAACATTTTGTTTAATTTATATGCAAGTAAGTTTAATGTCAAACTGAGACTCGATTTTTCATGTGAATGCCTGATATAAAGTCCGTGCTTGTCGTGCGCACGTGCCCCTTTAAAGCCTGTAACTATTCCGCTAAATGTAACTACCTTCACTGAAAAGTAACAATTTCCTCGTTGAAGGTAACATAAAAAGGTGCATTCGAAAATAGTTCTATATATGAGAGTGCTTATCTATTTTTTTCTTAAAACATGTATCTGTAATTTGGACGTGTGATTGATATCTTGAATGCATTTTATCATGTTTTTGACAGTTTTAGATATGATTGTCAAAAGTGAAAGTAGACTTGGTAAGAATGAGTTAGAGTCTGAGCAAATGTTGACTACTTCTTCTTCTTCTTCTTCTTCTTCTACTGCAATCCTTCATTTGTCCCAGTGTTTGTAAACTTACTAAATATACTCTCTTATAAATAACTCACGTTTCATTGTTGATGTCTAATAGCAGACATGTTTACCTTCATGAAGCAGGAAGTTTCCCAGTATCCAAACGAGGTTTGTGTTTTCTACAGATATGGTCATAGACCACTATTGCATTTTCCATAGACTTACTGTTTAATGTTTTCCCATCTGACATGCAAACAAAAAAAAACAGGCTTACCCTGCTACACAGATGCAGCTTAGATAAGTGTAAACAGGAACTTCGTGTTAGGGGTTGACCTATTTTTAGTTCCACTTCTAAAGGTCCGAAGGTCAATTTGAGGGAATCCCCAAATAAATTTATGAAAATCACCCTCTTTCGTTTTTATTCTGCTATATCATAGAGCTAAATCATATAAATGAAAGCTATGTTAAATAATAATCAGAAATAAATAACAAATTCAAGTTAACCTAATTGAATTTCCCACCTAGTCTATCATCCAATCAAAATAAGGCCTATGTATGCATTAGGCATTGGGGTTTCCATATACTTTTCCCGCTAATCAGACCGGTTTTTGCAGTAGGGTACTGTAACCATATAGATAGGGTACTGTAACCATATAGATAGGGGTCATCGCGAAACCAGTTGATCTTGTTGTTTATATATATATGGCAGTTTTGCTTTCAACCCTCGATATGCCTAGACATAAATTACAAGTGTCTAAATACACTAAAACATATGCTACGGCATCTACACGAGATTAAATAAATAAAATATGTGCTTTTAATTATGTGATCGAACTATACGCGACAGTAACAATATACGTTATATTTAAGCCATGGGTGTCACTATGTAAGATCATAAAAACTAGTAACAAGGATCATCATGTTAATTCAAAGAGGAGTAAAAACCACAGGAGTAAAAACCAAAGCAGTATAAAATAGGTCTGCTGAACATAACAGTTAAAACATTTCTTCCTTGCACACTGAATTGATTCTAAGTATGAGAATGTGTTGTACTAATAATAACGTTACTACTACTTAACATGTAGCATACGCCTATTGTTCGGAGCGCTTGTATCAGCCAAACGTTTGTCTGCAGTAGCTTATTTACATAATAAACACGTACATCAATTAAAACACGTACATCAATTATGTATCATTAGAACCAGTACTTTTAGAGGTAAATAAAGATACATTAGTTTTGGAAATCGGCCTTCGATATTTGATATTTAATATTTGATGAGGCCTTTAGAAGCAGACAGTTCAAATTACTTCAGTTACCCTTCATAGTTTACTATAAAACTTTCATTTTTACTAATGTCCAACAGTTTAAAAACATTTTTGGATAACAATTCTAAAAAAAAATCACAAATTGTTCATGTACTAGCAGAATTTTGCATTGAAAATACCTATAAAAAAACAGCTTTCGCGCATGAAATTGCTCAAGCGATTTTGAAAAGTAAGGCATTTTTATTTACCGCTAAAAATGTCTGTTTCACTGATCTACTTATTTAGGTACTAGATGAATTTTGTCTAAAAATCCAAAAGAACTTTGGCTGAAACAAGCACCCCAAACAATAATCGCCTTAGTAGTTATTTTTGTAAGGGTGGGAGGCTGTTAATGACGAGATTATAGTTGCTTTTGTGGTTATATAGAGAAAATTATGTCAGTGCCTTAGAAATTACTATCAATAATCAAGTTTATTAGGAGAGGCTTAGAAAACGAAGAATGGCGAGTAAAAGGCACTGATATAATATTCTTTTAATCGTGTAGATTATCCACATTTTCTGTATGAATTACTACCGAGCAGAGCCGACGATGATCGACTAATGATAACACATGTGCAAGTTTTGAAATCGTACCTGGCTGGGCAAAAAAACTGTGTCGCACCGGAAGCCGCCATTGACGAAATTGTGTTCGGCAATTTCGGTTTTTTTCCTCAAATCATCAGGGGATCTTGGACGATTGTCTCTTTTCGTAGTTTGATAAACGCTTATTCGGAGTATTCGTACTAATTCGGCTAATCCCGTCATTCTTCGGGATATTGACGAGTAGTTACGAATGAAGCGATCTTTATTAAATGCATTAAAAGAATGCTTATCTTATTATTTGTTATTGGTTGTCAAAATTAAACTAACCTTCATTAAACCAATGTTTATATCTCTGTTTACAACAAAGAAATAGAGAATATTATGTCAGTGCCTTTTACTATCAAGTTTATTAGGCAAGGCTAAGAAACGAAAAATGCCGAGCCATTCTTCGTTTTCGTGCCGAGCCTAATAAACTTGATAGTAAAAGGCACTGACATAATATTCTATTTATCATGTAGATTATCCATATGTTCGGTAGGATTTACTATTATTACCTATTTCTCAGAATGGTACACTTATCGAGGACGTCGCCATGTTGTTCTTTTTTGTTTGTTTTATGACGTCAGGCAAAGTTACGTGCATGACGTCAGATAACGTAACGTACAATAAACGTCGAGGGATTCCGCATTGATTTACTTTATTGGTCAGTGCCTAATTAAAGCAAAATGTAATGGGTCACCACTTTATTAGGGATGAAAAGTACATATCTGCATGATAAAAACACATTCGTGAAAACTCCCGTCATTTTTTGGGATCACGATGTGATGACGTCAATGTGTGACGTCAATGTATGACGTCAATGTTCAATGTGTCGTTTTGTTGGTAAACAGAGAACTGACATCTGATATATGTTTTAATTTGTGCATAGAAAGATCTCTTTCTCGAATTCAGTTCATCGCAGGGTAGGTCAGTTCATCGCGGGGTAAGTCAGAATGATCTTAACGCACACACTACCTTTCTGTTTAAAAATAGTGAACTGACAGGAGACTAATCTTCCAACTGAGTTCAGCCTTCTATGGCAATTGAAACGTTGCAATATTCAATACTTGCTCATTTATATTGCGGTGGTCGAAATTAGCACAAGACCACAAGCCCGAGACTGGTAAAATGCCTGCCGGGCTTGTCCAATATTCAAGAACATAAGCCCGACGGGCTTGTTGATTTGCCGGTAGTAATATCCATAAAAATCCATAAAATAGTCACAGGGCACAAAAATTCCACTCGTCCGCTTGTATTGACGACTGAAATTTCGAATCCGGATGAGTGAAACCCATGAATCGGTCATCCGAGAGGAAGCGTAACATTTCAGTAGAAAAAAACAACAAAGAAAATAGTTTTTACATAGTTTATTAAGCGATTAAATGCAGTAAATAGTCGCAACCCTTTTTTTCAGCGATAAAATGCAATTTAAGTCAACCGGATATTGGGAAATTGACGCATTTCCGTTTTGAGACATTCATAATTTCACGGAGCGCCGAACGTTACGGTATTTGAATGTTATAAATACAAATAACCCTTTCCCGGGGGAAATCTTTAAGGGTAAAGGTGACTAGGAACAGGGCCGTCAGGAAGGGGAATTGCGAAAAGTATGCTGTTTTACTGTATTGGAGTTTAACATTTTGTAATAAATATTTAAGGGGAATTTTACACAGAAGAAGGGGAAACATATATACCTTGCCAGAGTAACTGTAATGGCCATGAGCAGACTGTAGTGAACTATAGACTATGAGTATCTATAATACTGGTCAAAGTTTCATAATTTTCATTGATTTAAATAAAGAAAAAAAACACATTATGATGTTTCCCTTTGTTTATTTATATATAATAGTGTTAAATGATGGTATCTGACTACTTTGAATTATGAACTTTTACAATAAGAACAGGATGAGTAAACATCCTATAAGGACGAGTAACATGTCAATGCCACTCGTCCTTCAGGACGAGTATACACAAAAATATATTTCGTCCCCTTTCGGTCATAATATCCTCGAGTTTAGTTTTGAAGTGCACTGGTGTTTTCTAAATTGTTGACATACTTTTTTTCGGGCTTGTTCGTTTTTATCCGGGCTTGTTCAAAATCAAAGAATACAAGCCCGAAGGGCTTGAGGTTTGAAATCCTAATTTCGATGACTGATATTGTATATTCACTCATTCATATTCTATATTTTTGTCATTTATATTCTATTATTGATCATTTATATTCTATATGACTGTTTGTATTGTATACATTTTCATTAATATTCTATATTTTGATATTTATATTCTATAACTGGCATATTTATATTGTATATTTTGTCACATTAAGGCACATTACCAAAACATACCAAATAGATGTAAATGACATACCACAAGCTGCACCTTTACAGAAAGATGAAAAATTCAACCATGGACGAGTACTCCGAATAAGCGTTTATCAAACTACGAAAAGAGACAATTTTTCTAAATGTGAAATGTGCCTAGAAAGAAGAATTGAAATGAAAATGTTCAATGAAACTATTTGTAGTCGCTGCCAAAAAGATATGTCTGATACAAAACTTGCCTCTTGAGTTGAAATAGTAAAAAGAAGATTATTTTTAAAAGAATCACACTGTAAATATATTATATCTTTTTACAATAAACTAGGTTGAACATCTATGATAATGACGAAGAATCTCCGTGGCCGAATGGTTAACGGCGTTGCAAACGTAAATCCTCGCCTCTCATCGCTGCGGGTTCGAATCCCACTAGGAGCTCGACTTGTAAGTGAGGAAGTGTCGATTCTTATGGATGGCGGGAGGTGTTACTGTACAGTACTGGTTCTACCCAGGAAAAGTGGGTGACCCCGGGATGCCTCCACACACAAAATCGACCGTTATATATAACCTGACATATGTTGAAAATGACTTAAAACACCATACAAACAAACTTTGATAAAGACCGAGTTTACCACCTACTAAAATTTAGAGGCGTGTCAAATGTCTAGGCCATTGCTTGGGCAGCTGATTTTGATGCAATTATGAATATGTTTCGGTGTTTTTTAACTTGACTTGTTTATGTAATTCATCTACATTTTCAATAGTTTTGGTCAAAAAACATGCAGCTTTATTTCTCAGACCATTTTAATGAAACTTCAATCAGCCAATGTCCATCCAACGGAGATAGCGTGCACGTCGCGATGGATGCGCAAGTTATCTTTATTATACATATAGACAATAAGGACAACTTGGCGGATGACCCCTGGTATGCTAACCATTTCTTGCATAATTCAGAGATATTTCAGGATTTGATATGCTGTCATTGATAGGTAAATCTTTTAACAATACTAATATCAACAACAATGTAGAATAATTATTAAGACTTAGAGCAAAATATTTGGTTAACCAGTTAAATTTTACATGCGATCCGATATACACTGAACAAAATTCCTAATTACTCACTTTTGTATCTTAACTAATTTTCTTATTTTAAATATATTTTAGAATAGATATGTGATAAGTATTTTGTTTTGACCCATAGTTTGTAAAACATTTCTTTTTTGTTTAAATTATTACATCTTTTGAGAGTTACCCTCCCTTTATATGAAAACATCAAATGTGCTGATAAAACACATAACAAAGATCGCTTAAAGATATAAAATTCTTAACATTGGTATGAAATAATAGAAAAAAAACATAAAAATTTGACCCATTTATCGCAGATTCTCCGTCTATAAAAAAATGAAATATGGATAATCTTGAATTACCTCCCTTTAAATTGAATTATTGTTTGAAATTCAAGTAACTATAATTCAGCGTTAACATTAAATATTTCAAAAAATTCTTTTGCAAACGCATTTGTAGTGGTAATGCTAGCAAAACATGATGTCAAAATAATTTTAACTGGTAGGAACATCGAAAGCTTCAATATTCGAAGAACTTAATAAAATCCTATATACCCAGTTGTATAAGTGTTATAACTTATTTCTAAGAAAACACACTGGCTTAAAAGTTTTAAAATATGTTCATGCAATCAGAGCAGACGATTAACACTCGTTATTTTGCAGTTTAACCGTATCTCTAATCAAGCTCAAAATACACAAAACAATGAGAATAGTCTTAGGTAGGTACTTAGCAATTTGGTTTAGTGTATCATGTAAGTATTAGTTTTAAGAGCTCTGCTCGGTCTTAGTCAGTGCCTAAAAATCACATTATTATTATCTATTAAGCAGAATAGTACGCGTATCGCGGATTCCACCATGTTTGTTTTATGGCGTCATATAACGTTACGTACATGACGTCAGATAGTCTCGGCCAGCTAGACCGTATCATGCATATGTCTTACTTGCAGATATCGGTCTGTGCAGATTAGGCCAATTAAAGCGCCCACTAGTGATTAACACAATTTATTCGCGCGTTTTTTTCACGCTCATAAAGTCGACGTTTGCGTGACGTCATGTTGTAAAAACAAGTACAACTTCAATTGTTGATGCAGCAGTTAAACTGTTTAACGTCACTTGCTGCTTCTCATAAGTTAAAAGTAAGAAAATATTATTAAATTCACTTAAAAACATGTTTTTTGAAAGTCTCGTTGAATCTCTACAAATCTCACCAAAATCGCCCAAAACGAGAGGGCGATTTTAAACGTCCTATTTTCCCCAGGCCCTAGTCTCTATCATCCAGACACACTCAAGCTGACTGCGAGCGCTAGCGAGCGTCTGGACTCACTGATCTTTAAAAATGTTGACCGATAGACGGCGCCAACCGTCAAAACTGACTGCGACGTGACGTCATTTTGATTGCAACATCAAAGTGCACGTTGAATTACGCGCAACATTAGTTCCAATGGGATGTGTGTACTTCCTTATTAAATATACAATAAACTTCGTTTTATTGTAGTTTCTCTAAAAACATAATATAATCTTACAAAATGATGTTTAAAATTTAATTTTTGGCATTAATCGTGTGTTTGGAGTAATTTTATAGCACAACATTGCGCGTAACGTCACGTATTTTTTGACGCCGTCGTGACGTAGGGGGTGATTCCCACGGATTTCCATAACAAACTGAAGTTGACCAATCAGAGGCCGGTGATTTTTTTTTGTACACACCTCGTTTTGATGTCAAAAATTTTAAAGAACAGTGAGTCCAGACCATCGTTTGGACTTCTTTGAGAGAAGTCTCGCGAGAGGTCTGGATGATCGAGACTACCCAGGCCCTGGTTTTCGATCCGTGTAGCATAGTGTAACGAAGAAATCAGAAGCGGCCCGGGTGACCGAGGCTAGATGTCAGATAACGTTACGTACAATAAACGCCGAGTGATTCCGCATTGATTTGCATTATTGGACAGTGCCTAATAAAGCAAAGTGTATTATTAGGCAGAAAAGTGCATGATAAATGATATTCTAGTTATTATTATTATTATTATTATTATTATTATTATTATGTAGCCCTCGTGAGTGCAGTCCATTAAAGAACGATCGCACCAGGACCTGCGACCCAACAACAGGTTAGCGTCATCTAACATTCGCGGGAATACTTCCAATCTTGAAGTTACCATGAACTATATGTGTTATCTCACTTGATATCGGAGATCTTTTCCCGTTGTCCTTCTTCTTCCTTTTTTAACACGCGAATACAACTAACCATTTTACGAATTCTGTCATGTATACTGATGAAAGCTGAATCGCGTCGTTCCATCGACTTTACTTTCTTATTTAAAATAAAAAATTACTGTCATGACATTAAAAATCTCGTTAATACTGACTATATTTTGATAAGATCTTATGACATTAAAAAACACGAAACCTTGATTGAAAATTTATGTATCTGTTAACAATAGCGTACGACTCTTAGTTGCAGCAGTTTATGTTACAGTATTATGGTATTTATGTAAATGAATAAGAAAGTGTTCTTACACCTTATTGACTGACATCTGCGTTTTTATTTTCCGACACTCAGATGGCTAATTTTCTTATCTGTTATAATTTAGTACGCATTGAAATATGAGCAGGATTTTTGTCTTCTTCCAGTCATATCGAGCTTTTTGCTATGTTAAAGCAATTTATTTATTTACATTTTGTCATTGCAACAAACGAGAAAATATTAGTATGAACATTTCCAATTTGTCCAGCACGAATTAACCAAATTCTGCATACAAAAAAGTGCATCAGGGATTGTTTATATTTAATTATCCTGTCACAACTATACCTGCAAGGTATGTTGTATTGACTTGCTAAACTAAACTTAAGTTTGGACTGAGCGATCTTCATCCTGGCTGTTCACGCAGCAAGCTCATGTCATTTAGTGTATTTGGCTGGTTTGTGGGTTATTTTCTGGCTGTTGAAAGCGGATGTCATATATTTGTTGGATGCTAAACTGATGGTGTTTGTTGGACCGACTTGATTGCTGTTAGAATGGCTCAGCAGCTCGTTGGCTGAATATACAGCGCTAATATTCTTCAATTGGGCAGTTTTTGTCAGGAGTTCTGGAAGTTAAGGTAGTTAATATTCTCGAAATTCCGGATAATCGAAGTACATTTCTTTAGAATGAGCGGGTTTCTGGTGGTTCCACTACTCCAGCCTTTAAAGGTTTATTGTTTAATCAGCCTTAGGATATGTTGCCTGCTCTTTTGACTGTTACTGTGATACGCAGGCTTTGTATTCTCTGCTCTCAGCTATATTCCAGTGCCTAAACATTATTTCGCTCACTGTTTTCTAGTTTAGGGCAACACGTTTTGTTAGAAACTGGAACCATACGCCGCCGGCCAAAGAAAACACCTCATTGAAGGTTTCATGTTCACCGTCATATGCATACCATCTTCAGGATGGTTCAAATTTATGTACTATTGGCATTTTAAATATTGAGTTCTACTCAACTCGGGGCTGAAGGACGTGAACGGTAGCAAGCACTTTTCACTACCGTTCACGAACAGTCTCAACCAAACCGAGACTGCAATATTTTTTGTATTTATCGTGTTCGACGATTTCCAAATTTCTTCTTTAGTACTTTTTTTTCTATAGTGTTATTTTTAAATAGTTGGTTTTTCAAAAGTGGTACTTAATGAGACAACAGCAATTATTCTTACTAAAGATATGGTGAGGGTAAGATTGGTGTACCCCACAACCTGGTCTGAATCCCTATCCGCTTTTTTGCCACTGTATCAAGGCTTTATTTTCACCCTTTTATGTTATGATGTCATATTTTGCGTTTTATTATGCCCACGTTTTTTAAAAAAAACACGGTATATTAAAATCGCCTTCGTTTGTCTGTCTGACTTACGATACGACTTCAACATTTGATAACGGCGTGCAAGAGCAACATTATTTTTGACTCCGCACCTAAGGTCCTCAGTGGGTGTCAAAAGGTCAAATACACTAAAAATTCGCACTGTCAATTTTCCAGATTTTTGCACATAAATTGGTATATGTAATTGTCTATGAAAGATAAATAGCATATCAAACGATTTTATTATTTCAATCTTGGACGTCTGCACAGGGGCCCAGTGTGAGTGGGTGGGGTGGGAGTAAATTTGTGTTGTTGTTATTATGTCTCAAATGACATGTTATGATGATGGGATTATACTGTATCTGTTTTTCCTCCTACGTCACCCGTTGGGCCCAGGGAAAGGGGTTTCAAAACATCAGATACACTAAAAATTCATTTACACTGTATTTTTCCATATTTTTGCACATAACATGTTATATGTAATCGCCTTTAAAAGATAAACAACATATCACAGGATTTTATTATTTCAAACTCGGACGTCTTCCCAGGGGTGAGTGGATGGGTGGGGTATTGTTTTTGTAATCATGTCTCAAATGGAATGTTATGTTGATGGCATTATGCTGTGTATTTTTTCACTCCTACTTCCCCAGTGGGGCCCAGGGTGACTAAAGGTCAAATACACTAAAAATTCATTTACACTTAAATTGTTCACAATGTTGCATTTAACTTGGTATCTATACTCGTCTATGAAATATTAACAACATATCAAACAATGTTATTATTTCAATCATTGACATCTGCCCAAGGGTTGGGTATATGTGTTTGTGGGTGGGGCGCGGAGAGAGAGGGAGTAATATGAGGTATCATTTGATTGTTTTAATTATGTCTCAAATGAAACGTTATAATGATGGGATTACACTGAATACATTCGTTTCCTCCTACGGTAGAGTCAAATAAACTAATAATTCAATTACAATATCATTTCTCCATACTTGTGCTCACTAATTTGTATAAATAGTCGTGTGTGAAAGAGATACATAGCATGTCAAATTATTTGTTATTTAAAACTGGGACGCCTTCCCTGGGGTTGGGGTGGTGGTTGGAGGGTAACAGGTTGTTGTTTTTTAATTATGTCTCAAATGAACATTTTGAAGAAGGGATTATATTGCATACAAATGATTTTTTCTCCTGTGTGTGTGATCTTCCTCAATAAAATATAATGTACTTTGCTACAGGGTCACCATGGGACTCTGCAATAAAGGTAAAAAGTTCAAATACACAAATACCCTAAACATTTTTTATTCATTTACAGTGTCATACATGCATACATAAAGCATAAATAGTACTATTTCTGATCTGAGTATCAAAGAAAATTCGAAACAATTACATGTAAAATAGATACAGGGTTAAAGGGAATTGACCTGTGTTCAGAAAACATGGGTATTTGGGATGGCGCGCCGTCGAATTCGTTATAGTTCATTTTGTATGTAGTGTTTGTTTTTATGCGTGTTTTTGGTTGACTGTGGTCCTTGAATGCTACATTTCCTGTTCGACTTTAATATCTACTTTGATGTTTGGAATATTTCCTGTGACTTATTATTTTTAACAGTGCTTAATAAATAAAGCTTTTAATAATTTGGTCATCAGTTGGATGAACGCCATATTTATATATATGCGGATATAATATATCATTATTACTTTTCATGAACGGTCTTCGATTTATTAACACCATTTTTTTAATTTCTTCAGACTGTCTTGTCTTGCATGCGTCTCAATTTCACATAAACAAGCATTTCCACATCCGTGTTCATCGGTTGATGTGGATATAGTATAATAATGGACGGAAACGGTGAACTATAGACCACCTGAGAATATCCAATGGTTAGGGTTTATATCGTGGCCATGAACTTTATTTCAAAATATGCGATTACTGGGAGGAAATATATCAATAAGATCACATGTACAGATATAGGTTTGTATTTTTGTGTTTTTTTTGTTGTTAAATAATCCGTACTGTTAATTTTAAATTAACAAAGGTAATACTAAGTTTATGAAAACGTGGCTTAATCATTGGACTACTGACTCGTCAATTCTTGTTCCAGCGGCTTTAACAAACAGAGCTTGGCGGTTGGACAAATGTATAAACGCGGCAGAAATAGCTATTTAATACTGTAGCTGAGCCATAGAGGCGTTTTTCCCTCAATGGTACGATCTAACTTTTGAATGTCATTTTTTAAAAAAAAACGTATTGGTTTAATAGTTTCGTCACGTTTTAAGCTGGCCGCACACTCGTCCATTTTATAATAAGCACGCTTGATTTTTGTTATTTGTTTTTTGTTTGTTTTTTTGTATTAGTGTTATGACCAAATATTATATATTCGCATGGTTTTGTAAAACTGAGATACGATTTGTTACTCTGTTTTTAAGTGTATTTAAAACATTAGATTTACTGATTACTTCATACAGTTCATACTTGCTTGTGTCAAAGTTTGCTATCGCATCCTACAGAGAAAATATCATTCAGTTTTAAAAAAAAATACAGAAATGTTTTATTGTTTAGGGATGTAATTAGCATAATTCTCGATAAAATTATGTTGAGGTGTTTTTTCAGAGACCTGATAAAAAATTAGTAATACAAAACAAATAGTTTTCTGTGACGAACGCTTTTCAATATCGTATATATTGCTTTTCAGGTCGCTTTACGCCGAGAACGAAAATGGCAGAAATCAACCGGTTTATATATATCCTTAGATGGATGACTTGACTATATATCCTTTGATGGATGACTTGACTATATATCCTTTGATGGATGACTTGACTATATATCCTAAGTTAGATGATTTGACTATATATCCTTAGATCGATGACTTGACTATATATCCTTAGATGAATGACTTGACTATATATCCTTAGATAGATGATTTGACTATATATCCTTTGATGGATGACTTGACTATATATCCTTAGATAGATGATTTGACTATATATCCTTAGATGAATGACTTGACTATATATCCTTAGATGAATGACTTGACTATATATCCTTAGATAGATGATTTGACTATATATCCTTAGATGGATGATTTGACTATATATCCTTAGATGAATGACTTGACTATATATCCTTTGATGGATGACTTGACTATATATCCTTTGATGGATGACTTGACTATATATCCTTAGATGGATGACTTGACTATATATCCTTAGATGAATGACTTGACTATATATCCTTTGATGGATGACTTGACTATATATCCTTTGATGGATGACTTGACTATATATCCTTAGATAGATGATTTGACTATATATCCTTAGATGGATGATTTGACTACATATCCTTAGATGGATGACTTTACTACATATCCTTAGATGGATGACCTGACTATATATCTTTTGATGGATGACTTGACTATATATCCTTAATTGGATGACTTGACTATATATCCTTAGATGGATGATTTGACTATATATCCTTAGATTGATGCCTTGACTATATATCCTTTGATGGATGACTTGACTATATATCCTTTAATGGTTGACTTGACTACATATCCTTAGATGGATGACTTTACTACATATCCTTAGATGGATGACCTGACTATATATCTTTTGATGGATGACTTGACTATATATCATTTTGTGGATGACTTGACTATATATCCTTAGATGGATGACTTGACTATATATCCTTAGATGGATGACTTGACTATATCTTCTTTGATGGATGACTTGACTATATCTTATCTTCTTTGATGGATGACCTGACTATATATCTTTTGATGGATGACTTGACTATATATCCTTTAGTGGATGACTTGACTATATATCCTTAGATGGATGACTTGACTATATATCCTTAGATGGATGACTTGACTATATCTTTTTTGATGGATGACTTGACTATATCTTATCTTCTTTGATGGATGACCTGACTATATATCTTTTGATGGATGACTTGACTATATATCCTTTAGTGGATGACTTGACTATATATCATTTTGTGGATGACTTGACTATAAATCCTTAGATGGATGACGTGACTATATATCCTTAGATGGATGACCTGACTATATATCCTTTAGTTGTAGTCTTGACTATATATCCTTTAGCGGATGACTTGACTATATATCCTTAGATGGATGACCGGAATATATATCCTTTAGTGGATGACTTGACTATATATCCTTTAGTGGATGACTTGCCTATATATCCTTTAGTGAATGCCTTGACTATATATTCTTTGGTGGATGACTTGACTATATATCCTTTAGTGGATGCCATGACTATATATTCTTTGGTGGATGACTTGACTATATATCCTTTAGTGGATGAATTGACTATATATCCTTTAGTGGATGACTTGACTATATATCCTTTGATGGATGACCTGACTATATATCCTTTAGTGGATGACTTGACTATATATCCTTAGATGGATGACTTGACTATATATCCTTAGATGGATGACCTGACTATATATCCTTTAGTTGTAGTCTTGACTATATATCCTTTAGCGGATGACTTGACTATATATCCTTAGATGGATGACCGGAATATATATCCTTTAGTGGATGACTTGACTATATATCCTTTAGTGGATGACTTGCCTATATATCCTTTAGTGAATGCCTTGACTATATATTCCTTGGTGGATGACTTGACTATATATCCTTTAGTGGATGCCTTGACTATATATTCTTTGGTGGATGACTTGACTATATTTCCTTTAGTGGATGAATTGACTATATATCCTTTAGTGGATGACTTGACTATATATCCTTTGATGGATGACCTGACTATATATCCTTTAGTGGATGACTTGACTATATATCCTTAGATGGATGACTTGACTATATATCCTTGGATGGATGACTTGACTATATATCATTTTGTGGGTGACTTGACTATATATCCTTAGATGGATGACTTGACTATATATCCTTTGATGGATGACCTGACTATATATCCTTTAGTGGATGACTTGACTATATATCATTAGATGGATGACTTGACTATATATCCTTAGATGGATGACTTGACTATATATCCTTAGATGAATGACTTGACTATATCTTCTTTGATGGATGACTTGACTATATATCCTTAGATGGATGACTTGACTATATCTTCTTTGATGGATGACTTGACTATATATCCTTTAGTGGTTGACTTGACTATATATCCTTAGATGGATGACTTGACTATATATCCTTTAGTGGATGAATTGACTATATATCCTTTAGTGGATGACTTGACTATATATCATTTTATGGATGACTTGACTATATATCCTTAGATGGATGACTTGACTATATATCCTTAGATGGATGACTTGACTATATATCCTTTAGTGGATGAATTGACTATATATCCTTTAGTGGATGACTTGACTATATATCCTTTGATGGATGACCTGACTATATATCCTTTAGTGGATGACTTGACTATATATCCTTGGATGGATGACTTGACTATATATCATTTTGTGGGTGACTTGACTATATATCCTTAGATGGATGACTTGACTATATATCCTTTGATGGATGATCTGACTATATATCCTTTAGTGGATGACTTGACTATATATCATTAGATGGATGACTTGACTATATATCCTTAGATGAATGACTTGACTATATCTTCTTTGATGGATGACTTGACTATATATTCTTTAGTGGATGACTTGACTATATATCCTTAGATGGATGACTTGACTATATCTTCTTTGATGGATGACGTGACTATATATCCTTAGATGGATGACCTGACTATATATCCTTTAGTTGTAGTCTTGACTATATATCCTTAAGCGGATGACTTGACTATATATCCTTAGATGGATGACCGGAATATATATCCTTTAGTGGATGACTTGACTATATATCCTTTAGTGGATGACTTGCCTATATATCCTTTTGTGAATGCCTTGACTATATATTCTTTGTAGGATGACTTGACTATATATCCTTTAGTGGATGAATTGACTATATATCCTTTAGTGGATGAATTGACTATATATCCTTTAGTGGATGACTTGACTATATATCCTTTGATGGATGACCTGACTATATATCCTTTAGTGGATGACTTGACTATATATCCTTGGATGGATGACTTGACTATATATCATTTTGTGGGTGACTTGACTATATATCCTTAGATGGATGACTTGACTATATATCCTTTGATGGATGACCTGACTATATATCCTTTAGTGGATGACTTGACTATATATCATTAGATGGATGACTTGACTATATATCCTTAGATGGATGACTTGACTAAATATCCTTAGATGAATGACTTGACTATATCTTCTTTGATGGATGACTTGACTATATATTCTTTAGTGGATGACTTGACTATATATCCTTAGATGGATGACTTGACTATATATCATTTTGTGGATGACTTGACTATATATCCTTAGATGGATGACTTGACTATATCTTCTTTGATGGATGACGTGACTATATATCCTTAGATGGATGACCTGACCATATATCCTTTAGTTGTAGTCTTGACTATATATCCTTAAGCGGATGACTTGACTATATATCCTTAGATGGATGACCGGAATATATATCCTTTAGTGGATGACTTGACTATATATCCTTTAGTGGATGACTTGCCTATATATCCTTTTGTGAATGCCTTGACTATATATTCTTTGTAGGATGACTTGACTATATATCCTTTAGTGGATGAATTGACTATATATCCTTTAGTGGATGAATTGACTATATATCCTTTAGTGGATGACTTGACTATATATCCTTTGATGGATGACCTGACTATATATCCTTTAGTGGATGAATTGACTATATATCCTTTAGTGAATGACTTGACTCTATATTCTTTGATGGATGACTTGACTTTATATCCTTTAGTGTATGACTTGACTATATATCCTTTAGTGGATGACTTGACTATATATCCTTCGGTGGATGACCTGACTATATATCCTTAGATGGATGACTTGGCTATATATCCTTTGATGGATGACTTGATTATATATCCTTTCGTTTATTCCTTGACAGTATATTCTTAGATGGATGACTTGACAATATATCCTTTGATGGATGACTTGACTATATATCCTTAGATGGATGATTTGACTATATATCCTTAGATGGATGACTTGACTATATATCCTTTGATGGATGACCTGACTATATATCCTTTAGTGGATGACTTGACTATATATCCTTAGATGGATGATTTGACTATATATCCTTAGATGGATGACTTGACTATATATCCTTTGATGGATGACCTGACTATATATCCTTTAGTGGATGACTTGACTATATATCCTTAGATGGATGACTTGACTATATATCATTTTGTGGATGACTTGACTATATATCCTTAGATGGATGACTTGACTATATATCCTTTGATGGATGACCTGACTATATATCCTTTGATGGATGACTTGACTATATATCCTTTGATGGATGACTTGACTATATATCCTTTAGTGGATGACTTGACTATATATCCTTAGATGGATGACTTGACTTTATATCATTTTGTGGATGACTTGACTATATATCCTTAGATGGATGACTTGACTATATATCCTTAGATGGATGACTTGACTATATATCCTTTGATGGATGACTTGACTATATCTTCTTTGATGGATGACTTGACTATATATCCTTTAGTGGATGACTTGACTATATATCCTTAGATGGATGACTTGACTATATATCATTTTGTGGATGACTTGACTATATATTCTTAGATGGATGACCTGACTATAAATCCTTTAGTTGTAGTCTTGACTATATATCCTTTAGCGGATGACTTGACTATATATCCTTAGATGGATGACCGGAATATATATCCTTTAGTGGATGACTTGACTATATATCCTTTAGTGGATGACTTGCCTATATATCCTTTAGTGAATGCCTTGACTATATATTCTTTGGTGGATGACTTGACTATATATCCTTTAGTGGATGAATTGACTTTATATCCTTTAGTGGATGAATTGACTATATATCCTTAGATGGATGACCTGACTATATATCCTTTAGTGGATGACTTGACTATATATCCTTTGATGGATGACCTGACTATATATCCTTTAGTGGATGAATTGACTATATATCCTTTAGTGAATGACTTGACTCTATATTCTTTGATGGATGACTTGACTTTATATCCTTTAGTGGATGAATTGACTATATATCCTTTAGTGGATGACTTGACTATATATCCTTTGGTGGATGACCTGACTATATATCCTTTGATGGATGACTTGATTATATATCCTTTCGTTTATTACTTGACAGTATATTCTTAGATGGATGACTTGACTATATATCCTTTGATGGATGACTTGACTATATATCCTTTCGTGGATGACTTGACTATATATTCTTAGATGGATGACTTGACTATATATCCTTTCGTGGATGACTTGACTATATATCCTTTGATGGATGACTTGACTGTATATCCTTTGATGGATGATTTGACTATATATCCTTTCGTGGATGACTTGACTATATATCCTTAGATGGATGACTTGACTATATATCCTTTGATGGATGACTTGACTGTTTATCCTTTGATGGATGATTTGACTATATATCCTTTAATGGATGACTTGATTATATATCCTTTAGTGGCTTACTTTACTATATATCCTTTAGTGGATGACTTGACTATATATCCTTAGATTGATGACTTGACTATATATCCTTAGATTGATGACTTGACTATATATCCTTAGATGGATGACTTGACTATATATCCTTAGATTGATGACTTGACTATATATCCTTAGATGGATGATTTGACTATATATCCTTAGATGGATGACTTGACTATATATCCTTAGATGGATGACTTGACTATATATCCTTAGATGGATGATTTGACTATATATCCTTAGATGGATGACTTGACTATATATCCTTAGATGGATGATTTGACTATATATCCTTAGATGGATGACTTGACTATATATCCTTAGATGGATGACTTGACTATATATCCTTAGATGGATGACTTTACTATATATCCTTTGATGGATGACTTGACTATATATCCTTAGATGGATGACTTGACTATATATCCTTTGATGGATGACTTGACTGTTTATCCTTTGATGGATGATTTGACTATATATCCTTTAATGGATGACTTGATTATATATCCTTTAGTGGCTTACTTTACTATATATCCTTTAGTGGATGACTTGACTATATATCCTTAGATTGATGACTTGACTATATATCCTTAGATTGATGACTTGACTATATATCCTTAGATGGATGACTTGACTATATATCCTTAGATTGATGACTTGACTATATATCCTTAGATGGATGACTTGACTATATATCCTTAGATTGATGACTTGACTATATATCCTTAGATGGATGATTTGACTATATATCCTTAGATGGATGACTTGACTATATATCCTTAGATGGATGACTTGACTATATATCCTTAGATGGATGATTTGACTATATATCCTTAGATGGATGACTTGACTATATATCCTTAGATGGATGACTTGACTATATATCCTTTGATGGATGACTTGACTATATATCCTTAGATTGATGACTTGACTATATATTCTTTGAAATTCTGTTATGAATTAATGGTGGCCGAGTAGTAGACATAACACGTTTGAATCGTAAATAAAAACGTCAGCGTCATGCTAGATTTTCTGCCCAATTTGAGTATTTGCATTTCATATTTGATAATTTTAAAATAGATCAAAATAAATTATAGCATATACTACTTACCATCATAAAATAAAGCATTTATTATTATTATTATTATTATTATTATTATAACTGTTAATTATAATGCATAACTGATTTAGTGTTTGGTAACATAACCAAGAAAATCTTCATTCTGTTGTGTTTTCATTTCCATAAAATTAACAACATTTACGTAGCCTTAAAGTAAAAATGACAATAAATCAAGGTAGTTATATATAGGCCTAGACGCTCGTTAATTGCTTAAACCTTTAGTCACATCTTATTCAGTATGTGTTTTAATTATGTACGTCTCACGCAGGTAGACATTCATTATTATGACTTACACTCGTTCTTCTCATCCTATGTCGATAGTATTGGAAGCTCTTTATGCGCAATAAATGGATCCTTATTTTGTATATATCTTTTATCGTCATACCTTTCTTTTGAAGAAATTTAAAATTATGTAATAGTTTTGAGTTTATTTATATAAAGATATTCACGGTCAATGAAAACGCGTCACAAAACAAATCCTTTTAAAAGTTAGAATTTGAGTCATTATGGACAAAATATAATATAATCCATATAACGAGTCGAAATTTAACATGTTGTACATGCATATTATATTGGCATTATAAAATGCACGTGCATTTCCGTTTTTCTTTAGTTACATCGCACGCAGAAATCCTTTTCACAAAAGCGTTCATGGCATAATACTGTCAGACGACAAACAAAAAAAAGGTAAGTAAAACCAAATGCGATTTATTCCGAGACAGATTAATGCATCTTGGAATTGTGTGAAACAGTTTTCTTTTTATGATTATCCATAGTAAACAATGTTAAATAACTGCGTAACTGCTTGTCATAAAAGCCTATCAGTAAACAGTTAAGACAGGTTAGGTATCAAGATTCAATAGTTAAACAATATATTGGTTCAGAAGTGTTATACAAAGTGGTTTGCGAATAATCCAAAAGTATACGCATATGGAGTTAATGATGCGTTTTCATTGACCGTCAGTATATATAGCTACTACCAAATCACGATATATAACGCAAAGCACGCCACACTGCGGTTAATCCATACATGAAAGTGCTAACTCAGCCCACGCTATATTATACAATTATGGACTTTTCAGCTGTTATACATGATGTGATATGCACCAAAAAAATCATTATTGACCGAGGCGATAGCCGAGGTCAATAATGATTTTTTGGTGCATATCAACATCATGTATAACAGCTGAAAAGTCCATAACTGTTTTATTATATAACCCTCAATTTACAATTATATAAAACAGGTCAATATCAAAAAAACAATTATATAAAACAGGTCAATATCAAAAAAACAGGTCAATATCAAAAAAACAGGTCAATATCGCTAGATATTTTTTCTAAAAAATTACCTTTTAGCCAATGAAAACGCGTCTATTTATAGGTTATATAATAATGTACAATGCACTGCGGTTAATAAACATTACGTGGTCCGAGTATTAACTTTCATACCCCATTCAACCCTTCTCCAAGAAGCGAAAACGGGGTTGGCTGGGGTATAAAATCAAATCTTAATTTCGGCTTAAAAAGTTTGCATATTGTAATTTTAAACAGATTATCGCATTTAGTTCAATATAAAATGATTTTAAACTTGTTTTATTGTCGAAATATCCGTTATAATATTATGCTAATATAAGCTTTCCTATCGCTTAATGGAATTAAGGCGGGACCACGAAATGAATACAAAGTTATCAAAAAATAATGAATACGAAACTAACAAATATCAAATAAAATTGAAAACACGAAAAAAACAGTAGTAAATGTAACCTGGGTTCATTCTATTTCAAATGTGTGTCCTTGTTATAAATGCGTTTTACATTGAAAATATGTATATTCCCCAACCCTCTATAGTTTTCATATTTGCTTTTGAAAAATTAGTCATTTATCGCGTTTACGCATTTCAAAGATATTGGGTTGTCCACATTAAAAATGTTTACTGTTGTTTATTAAAATATCTGAATTTAACACATTTCCTTTTTATTTTTCACAATTTGTATATAAAAAACATCAATTGCATTTCGTTGTGACGTAGAACTTCTCTAATCATCCCCTAGTGTAGGCTGGGACTCCCTTCTACGTCTCACACCACAATTAATTTTCCATAGGGTCCCATTGTAATGTTTTTGTTCTTGGCATAGAGATAAAAAAGATTTTGCAACATGTATTTATGCTTAAATTTTTCATTGATCAAATATCTGCATGTTATTAACTTTTAACAAATATTTACCTGATTGAACTTTTTTTAATTTCATGTTTGCGTGACACCTATCAAAATTTAGACAAAAATACAACCCCGTGGAGATTAGACCCATGATGTGTAAAATGAGGCAGAATTAGCTAGAAATCTTATATCAACATGCATTTTTCTGTGATCTCTTCCTAAAATGCTGTAGATTTAGAACCTGGTAAAGATAAATCAATGTATCCTGTAAAATGTAGAAAAGCGAACTTGTTTTTTTTTATCTCCTCCTTCATCTGTAGGGCACGAGTATTCAAGGGAGATAATAGTGGTGTGAGTCCTTCTACAACTGTTGACAACATTCTGAACATTTTTAGCTCTACTGGCCGAAGGCCAGCAGAGCTTATGGGATGGCGAGTTGTCCGTCGTCCGTCGTCCGTCCGTCCGTCGTCCGTCTGTTAACTTTTGCCTTGTGAACACTCTAGGGCCATCATTATTTATTGAATCTTTACGAAACTTTACCAGTGTCTTTATATCAATGAAAGCTCGGACAAGTTCGAAAACCAGCCGGATCGGATAAATTTCACCGGAGTTATGGCCCTTGCTTTGCTGAAAAATGCCATATTAAGCCTTGTGAACACTCTAGCACCTTCATTTATTATTTGATCTTAACCAACCTTGCACAGATTGTTAATATCAATAAAAGCTCGGACAAGTTCGAAAACCAGCCAAATCGGGTTAGTAACACCGGAGTTATGGCCCTTGTTTTTTCTGAAAATTGCTATTTTCTGCCTTGTGAACGCTCCAACACCTTCATTTATTATTTGATCGTTACCAATCTTGCGCCGATCGTTAATACCAATGATAGCTTGGACAAGTTCGAAAATCAGCTAAATTGGGTCAGTAACACCAGAGTTGTGGCCCTTGTTTTTTCTGAAAAATACCATTTTCTGCCTTGTGAACACTCTAGCACATTCATTTATTATTTGATCTTTACCAAACTTGCACAGATTGTTAATACCAATAAAAGCTCAAACAAGTTTTGAAAACCAGCTAAATCGGATCAGTAACACCGGAGTTATTCCCTTGTTTTTAGTTAAAAATGCTATATTTTGCCTCATTAAGACGATAGGGCCTTTATCTTTCATCCAATCTTTACCAAACTTTACCAGATTGTTTATATAAATGAAAGCTCGGACAAGTTTGAAAATCAGCTATATCGGACCATTAACAGCGGAGTTATGGCTCTTGATTTAGTTAAAAATGCTATATTTTGCATTGTTAAGATGATAGGGCCTTTATCTTTCATTCGATCTTTACCAAACTTTACCAGATTGTTTATATAAATGAAAGCTTGGATAATTTCGAAGACCTACCAGATCGGACCAGTAACAGCAGAGTAATGTCCCTTGATTTAGTTAAAACGCTATATTTTGCCTCGTTAATTCGATAGGGCCTTCATCTTTCATCTGATCTTTACAAAACTTTACCTGATTGTTTATATCAATGACAGCTCAAACAATTTCGAAAACCAGCCAGATCGGACCAGTAACAGATGAGTTATGGCCCTTCATTTAATTAAAAATCCTATATTTTGCCTCGTTAAGACGATAGGGCCTTCATCTTTCATCCGATCTTTAAGAAACTTTACCAAGTTATTAATATCAATGAAAGCTTGGACAAGTTCGAAAACCATCCAGATTGGACCATTATGGCCCTTGATTTTCTGAAATATGCTATATCTTGGCCTCATAGTAAGACGAAATGGCCTTCATTTGGCCATATTTCATTGAAACTTTGCAGGGATGATCAGTACCAAGCCTAGTTGTACATAGTCACCGTGTTCCAGATGAATGATTTTGGCGGAATTATAGCCCTTTAAAGGTTTTAATACACAAAGTTTGTTCTGACTAGTTCTCCTGAACCCCTGACCGGTTTAAACAAAACTTTTTAGAGATGATAGATTCTATGTCTAGTTTTGCAAATCATCGCCGTGTTCCGGTTGAATGATTTTTGGCCAAGTTACGGCCCTTTAAAGGTTTTAATACACAAACTTTGTTCTGACTAGTTCTCCTGAACCCCTGGCCGGATTTAAACGAAGCTTTTTAGGGATGATCAATTCCATGTCTAGTTGTGCAAATCATTGCCGTATTCCGGTTGAATGATTTTTTTGGCAGAATTATGGCCCTTTAAAGGTTTTAATACCCAAACTTTTTCTGATCTACTTCTCCTGAACCCCTCACCAGATTTCAATGAAACTGCAGGGATGATCAGCACCAAGCCTAGTTGTGCATGTCATCGTCACGTTCCGGTTTACAGATATTTAGCAGAGTTATGGCCCTTTAAAGGATTTTGATACCACAATTTTTTTCCGGGCTAGTTCTCCTGAACCCCTAACTGGATATAGACGAAACTTTACAAGGATGATCAGTATCAAGCCTAGTTGTGCATATCATCGTCATATTTCGCTTGAATGATTTTTGGCAGAGTTGTGACCCTTTAAATGTTTTAATACACAAACTTTGTCCAGATTAGTCTCTTCTGAACTCTTTGCCAGATTTCAGCGAATCATGGCGAGAATGATCAGTACTAAGCCTAGTTGCACCTGTCATTGCCATGTTCTGGTTGAATGATTTTTGAAAGACTTATGGCCCCTTATACATAAACTTTATCTTGTTTTGTATATTGTTTTGTTAGACTTTTCATAATCATGGCTTGTTTTCCTGATTGTACGATAGATACCCCATTCACATAAAAACATATTGTAAACATCGTTTTCTCTGATATGAGATGCTGACAGGGGATCACTGATGATGTAGTATTTATGTTACTTCTTACGTTCTTTAAACCTTGCTCAAAAGGTTATGAGACACATTTATAGACATAAATATGATACTAATGTCTAAAATGCCCGTTAAAACTCATTTGTTTTGATAATGCATTATGTCAATAGTCACGGTAACCGTTTGCTATACATGACTTATACGGTTTAACGTTTTATCCTTATCTCTTACCAGAAATACGATTATGAAATGAACAGTATTAAATATCTCGACTTTTTTGCAAATTCCGTAAATAGTTCCGATGTCATAACATGATGATACGCTAAACTAACAGTACATACTAATATATGTATATACTTGTATATAATTGAATGTCATCTGTACCATCAGCTGCCAAATATAATGCACAATGTCGGTCGCATTGAGGTTAAGGAATACCAAATAGAATATTTTAAAGAACGAACCACGAAAACGATAAGTTCATTATTCAATTGACGATCAACTATTGCATTTTAACCGTAACTATGGTGGTCATGGTTAACGATATAATGAGTGGTGGTTAGTGGTTAAAAAGCAATTCAACGGATAGTGGCCAGTGGTTGAAACAATGTAATGGATGGTGGCCAGTGGTTAAAATAATGTAACGGATGGTGGCCAGTGGTTGAAACAATGTTATGGATGGTGGCCAGTGGTTGAAACAATGTAATGGATGGTGGCCAGTGGTTAAAACAATGTAAAGGATGGTGATCAATGGTTTAACCAATGTAATGGATGGTTAAAACAATGCAATGGATTGAGGCCAATGGTTAAAACAATGTAATGGACGACAGTCAATGGTTAAACCAATGTAATGGACGGTGGTCAATGGTTAAAACTATGTAATGGAAGGTGGCCATTGGTTGAAACAATCTAATGGATGGTGGCCAGTGGTTAAAACAATGTAACGGATGGTGGCCAGTGGTTAAAACAATGTAATGGATGGTGTTCACTGGTTAAAACAATGTAATGGATGGTGGTCAATGGTTAAAACAATGTAATGGACGGTGGGCAATGGTTAAAACAATGCAATGGACGGCTGTTAATGGTTAAAACAATGTAATGGATGGTGGCCAATGGTTAAAACAATGTAATGGATGGTACCCAATGGTTAAAACATTGTAATGGATGGTGGTCAATGGTTAAAACAAAGTATTGGATGATTAAAACAATATAATGGACGGTGGCCAACGGTTAAAACAATTTAATGGATGGTGGTCAATGGTTTAACCAATGTAATGGATGGTTAAAACAATGCAATGGATTGAGGCCAATGGTTAAAACAATGTAATGGACGACAGTCAATGGTTAAATCAATGTAATGGACGGTGGTCAATGGTTAAAACTATGTAATGGATGGTGGCCAGAGGTTAAAACAATGTAACGGATGGTGGCCAGTGGTTAAAACAATGTAATGGATGGTGTTCACTGGTTAAAACAATATAATGGATGGTGGCAAATGGTTAACACAATGTAATGGATGGTAGGCAATGGTTCAAACAATGCAATGGACGGTTGTTAATGGTTAAAACAATGTAATGGATGGTGGCCAATGGTTAAAACAATGTAATGGATGGTATCCAATGGTTAAAACATTGTAAGGGATGGTGGTCAATGGTTAAAACAATGTAATGAATGATTAAAACAATGTAATTGACGGTGGACAACGGTTAAAACAATGTAATGGATGGTGGTCAATGGTTAAACCAATGTAATGGATGGTACCCAACGGTTAAAACAATGTAATGGATGGTGGTCAATGGTTAAAACAATGTAATGGATGAAGGTCAATGGTTAAAACAATGTAATGGACCGTGGTCAGTGGTTAAAACAATGTAATGGACAGTGGTCAATGGTTAAAAAGCAATGCAACGGATAGTGGTGGCCAGTGGTTGAAACAATGTAATGGACAGTGGTCAATGGTTAAAAAACAATGCAACGGATAGTGGCCAGTGGTTAAAACAATGTAATGGATGGTGGTCAATGGTTAAAACTATGTAATGGACGGTGGTCAATGGTTCAAACAATGTAATGGACAGTGGTCAATGGGTAAAACAATGTAATGGACTGCGGTCAGTAGTTGAAACAATGTAATGGACGGTGGTCAGTGGTTAAAACTATGTAATGGATGATGGTCAGTGGATAAAACTATGTAATGGATAGTGGCCAGTGGTTTAAACAATGTAATGGATGGTGGTCAGTGGTTAAAACAATGTAATGGATGGGTGTCAATGGTTAAACCAATGCAATGGATGATTACAACAATGTAATGAATGGGGCCAGTGTTTAAAACAATGTAATGGACGGTGGCCAACGGTTAAAACAATGTAATGGATGGTTAAAACAATGTAATGGACGGTGGCCAACGGTTAAAACAATGTAATGGACGGTGGTCAGTGGTTAAACCAATGTAATGGACGATGGTCAATGGTTAAAACAATGTAATGGACGGTGGTCAATGGGTAAAACAATGTAATGGACTGTGGTCAGTGGTTGAAACAATGTAATGGACGGTGGCCAGTGATTAAAACAATGTAATGGACGGTGGCCAGTGGTTAAAACAATGTAATGGACGGTGACCAATGGTTAAAACAATGTAATGGATGGTGGCCAATGGTTAAAACAATGTAATGGATGGTGTCCAATGGTTAAAACAATGTAATGGATGGTACCAACGGGTTAAAACAATGTAATGGATGGTGGCCAACGGTTAAAACAATGTAATGGATGGTACCCAAGGGTTAAAACAATGTAATGGATGGTGGCCAACGGTTAAAACAATGTAATTGATGGTTAAAACAATGTAATGGACGGGGTCCTATGGTTAAAACAATGTAATGGACGGTGGTCAATGGGTAAAACAATGTAATGGACGGTGGCCAGTGGTTAAAACATCGTAATGGACGGTGGCCAGTGGTTAAAACAATGTAATGGATGGTGGTCAATGGTTAAAACAATATAATGGACGGTGGCCAATGGTTAAAACAGTGTAATGGATGGTGGCCAATGGTTAAAGCAGTGTAATGGATGGTACCCAAGGGTTAAAACAATGTAATGGATGGTGGCCAACGGTTAAAACAATGTAATGGACGGTGGCCAATGGTTAAAACAGTGTAATTGATGGTGGCCAATGGTTACATGGACGGTGGCCAATGGTTAGAACAATGTAATGGACGGTTATCAACGGTTAAACCAATGTAATGGATGATGGTCAATGGTTATAACAATGTAATGGACGGTGGTCAATGGTTATAAAGCAATGCAACGGAAAGTGGCAACTGGTTGAAACAATGTAATGGATGGTGGCCAGTGGTTAAAACAATATAGTGTACGGCCAATTGTTAAAATAATGTAATGGATGGTTAAAACAATGTAATGGATGGTTAAAACAATGTAATGGATTATGGTCAATGGTTAAATCTATGTAATGGATGTTGGTCAGTGGATAAAACTATGTAATGGATGGTGGCCAGTGGTTAAAACAATGTAATGGATGGTGGTCAATGGTTAAACAAATGTTATGGATGGTTAAAACAATGTAATGGATGGTTAAAACAATGTAATGGATTATGGTCAATGGTTAAATTTATGTAATGTATATTGGTCAGTGGATAAAACTATGTAATGGATGGTGGCCAGTGGTTAAAACAATGTAATGAAAAAATATGGTTATGTTTTAAACACACAGTCTAATGGATGGTGGCAATTGGTTAAAACCATGTAATGAAAAAATGATGGTTATGGTGAAAAACAAAATGCAACGGATGGTGGCCAACGTAATGGATGGTGGTCAGTGGTTAAAATAATATAATGAATGACGGTCATGGTTAACACAACGTAATGTATGGTGGCCAATGGGTAAAACAATATAATGTATGGTGGCCAATGGTTAAAACAATGCAGTGGATGGTTGTCAGTTGTTAAAACAATGCATTGCACGGTTTGGTAAGTCTTGATATTAACAAATATAGCTGTTTTATACCAATACAAGGGCACAAGGTATGTTGAAAGCTCCTGATAGTGACGTATCGATAAAACGATTGCAACAGATGATTAATCGGATACATTCAACTGATTGTGACCGATGATCGATTGTAAATTTCAACAGATTGTCCACTCGTTATTGTCTTGGACGTGTACAATATCACGACCAACACCGTGCCAGGTGCCTCAGGCTCATCGTCAGTTTAATTTGTTCCAATGTCAATCAACTATTTCCTAAAATTTAACCACAGTTACCACTTATGTATTGACTTCCATGTAACGGAATGTGTGGTCAATATCCGTTTATATTTGTGGGACGTTTTTCTTAATTATTTGCTTCCGATTAAATTCTCATTATAAAAATGTATTTGATTTATTTAACAGTTAGCAAGCATTCACATGATAGTAAAACATATTAACATTATAAAAACATTAATCAAGTAAATTACACAGAGGTGGGTAGCATGTGTCAAAAGTTTAGTAAATGAAAACTAATAATAGATATACTTCTTTTTCCAGTAAAAGGGTGTTCGAAGCTTGTTAACCGCAAGACTACCTATTTAATATTTGCATGCGAGAGCTCGTGTGTCAATCCCTGGCCGTGTTATATAAAAGACTTCATAAAAACAGTTTAAGTAGTTTCCTTGCTTGACGTTCACCATCTATGGTCAACCTGGTATCAGTATAATGCCAGATAATGTGACTCCTGCGTGGTATTCCAGTGTGGCAGCACTATAACGTTTAGCATTTAGTTCACTGCTACAAAGTCAATGTCGCGATATGACTGACAGATTGTTAAAAAATGACGTTAAACCTCATACAAACGAGTATATGTCTATTTAAAATCATTATATATTATAGTAAATGAACAGGCATAAAACCCGGTCATTGAGAGGGAACATGATATTAGTACTCGCACAGATCGGAATGTAACATAAATATGATACAGTTGTATTGTAATGTAATCATGGTAAGGTAATGTAGCGAAACCTGGTATTGTGTAAGATGATGCTTATGTATTTACACCTGAATAACCGACAATAACACTGACCAACCTGTTCTTTTGTGGTGATAATTGAAAAATAACGGATACTCAAGTTGGGAAGGCTACGCAGTTCACTAATAGATAATTGACACATAGTAAATGGTAAGCAATAGACGAACGGTAAACCCCACTTAAATTATTTATATTCAAGACATGAAAATGTAAACTATTTGCTTAAGGGTGATATTAACAAAACATACACAGATAAAACTGAGTGAAATCAATTTGATGATTGGAATAAATATAAATTAAGAAATTCGAAACTGAGTAATTTTCCTTTAGTATGTAAATTGTAAATTTGTTTTATTTGGTATCAGTTCTAAGTGATCGTATAGACGCGTTTTCAATGCTTCGAGAGTAATACAAAGCTACTATAGAGAGGTACACGACATGTGAAAGGTTGACCAATATTACACCATTCTCATACACCATAAATATGAAAGTATTTAAACAAAGTAACTCACCATTCTCATACACCATAAATATGAAAGTGTTTAAACAAAGTGAATAAACAATATCTTTATATGTAGTGTAAGGCAGGTGTTTATCCGAATATGTGTATACTTATATATTGAAAGACAGAGGTCATTGGAAGGTGCTAATCTCAATAAAACAAATAACCGCTGCTGCTGACTCGGTTAATTGAGATACTAATCTGATTATTGTCGAGTAGCAGCTGGTTTTGCCACGTTTCTCAAATGCAACCCTAATGGAGTTTCACTCTTAAACATATGTGAATGGACAAAAATACATGTCGCTTAATACCAGCCCAAATAGAGTCTCTCACTAATGAAGATAACCTTGTAATTTTCAACGCTGTCCACGTATGACCGACCGCACATCTGAAACTAAGGTGGCTGTGTAACTTGAATTCAATATATTTTATTAAAGCAGCCCACATTTAATGGTTGATATTATTAGTTCTATAGTGAGAGAAATCAACTTTGACTCAAAAGATTATGTCACATGTATCTAGTATAAGTATAATGCCAGGTCGTTTGATAGAATTTTATTTATGTTGCATAGTAAAGATCCATGCTATAATGAAGACATTTTGTGACAAGATGTATAACTCAAAACATTATAATCACTACCACACAAAGTTCCGTAGTTCTATCACAGGAAACAACATTGGCCAAATTTAAATTACCGGCCATTTTAAGTGTTTTGATCAATGTTGTTTTTCTTTTGTTGAATCTTTCATTATCATGTGAATGATACTTGTTTGTAGAAAACATTTTACTTTCTTTACTGCACTGCGCTAACATCTTCAGTAAGGGGTCCATAAATATCAAGTGTTTCGCCCCTTTTACAACCCGAGACACTCTAGGATGTTGGGGGCTACAGTGGCGATCGATCATGCCTGTTGGCAATTGGCTTCCATCTAGTTGTTTCTCTGTGGAGCCGTAGCCAACTTGACTCTTTTTAAGCACTATTACTGACTCCTTGATTAGATCTCGTTCTTAGTGCTCGCGTGACTCCTTAAAATAGTGTCTTCCAAATGGACTGGTCTGCAACACTCCTATAGTTTGTGACTGTCGTCCTTGAATGCTACTTTTCCTGTTCGATTTTTATATCTACTTTTCTAATTCAACCTAGAATAACCATTTGGTTCAGCCTTTGGTTTGACACTCGTAAACAAACTCTTGTGCATACTTGAGAGCCTTTCTCTCACACGCCTCATCACACCACTGGCAGCTCAATACTTATTAGGTGCTTGGTACCGGTAGACCAGATAACCATGTCGAGTCTCAGCGTGGTGTGAATGGTATCTTGGAAAACCAGTTTCTTCTTAATCAGAACGTGTGTACGACCAAGGTTAGTATCTGCCTAAATCGACGGAATCGAGACATCCTGTCTCATTCACGGCATGTGCTGAAACACATGTTGTAACGAAACCAAATGCCAAATACTTCATAAATCAAACCAGCATCATTCTAAAATGTCAGCCTTTTATGACATAAAGTACATAAAGAGAAATATAAATCAAAATCTAATCTCTAGAACTAAGGTCCAGTTACCACTAATGAAACAGGATACCCATGTTGAATAGAATATATCAGACAATTAAAAATAAAAAATTATATTGTGCAATATTATTATATAAAACAGTTCTCAAACAAATACCCCTAGAGAATATATAGCCCGGAGTCAAGATTCAGCCAGAGAGGGTATACCAAAATGGAGTAGAGAGTGGGTGGAATATCTGTCAAATATATACTCATGCCTATAACGAGGTCATTCTTCATGTACGTTTCTATAATACTTGTAGATATTAACCATAACACAGTGGTGTTACAACAGCAGGCTGTTTATGGTGTTCCTCGCAACTTAAAGTCTCAACATAATAATGAGATGTCACCGCGTTCTTAAAGATAAGGAATATATTATTGTTTCTGTGTTGTTTGTCCTTTCGTCTGAATTGTTGTCGCTGTGGCGGTAACATGTTGGTCTGAGCTGGCTTCTACATCCGTTAACGGTGGTTTTGTTTGTGTTACATCCGCTACGACCGGGGTAGGGTCCTTTTTGGAGCCACCCATCAACGTCACCCCTCAACTTGGTTTTCCCCTTGCGATTACCAAAATCTCCGTGGGATGATTTGAAGGAATCGTTGCGAGTAGATGTACAATGCCCCAATACCACATGCAGTTAATTTGGTGGCCCCTTCACTCCGTGTTCTGTGAAGAAGTTCAACCTGGTTATTCTATGTACAGAAGTAATTGTTTTGATTAGTCGACCTCGTCGTTCCTTGCAGGAAATATATATAGTCCCGAGTGTGATCTTCGTCGTATTCTAAGCCATTCCTTCCACATGCTGCCATAGTGGGAAGATCAAACAGGTTGAGTCTTCTTCTTCCCCCACAGGGGAAATAAGTAGTCAATAAAGCCGGGGTGACAAATTCCCATTGCTGCGTGCCTTCTTCCCGACGTACACAGAGAAAATGAAGCTATTCCTTATATATGCTTTTAGATCAGTTCAAATTGGTTGAAGAAACGCTCTCCTATATCAGTAAATTGGTCATGCATTGCAATTACCATTAAGATGAATGTATATACGTTTTAAATGTAAGAATCGGTCTGACGTATAAACTACGATGTTTTATAGTTAAACAAAAATGGGCAACGAACCGGGTAACACCCCTATATGAATTACAAAATAACGTATGTAAGTCCATTGCATTTCGGTGATTAAGAACTGGTTAATGACAAAGGAGTCGCAGTATAATACGAATACTCCGCAGGATGCTGACATGATAAAAGATGTTGTAATGTGAGACCAAATGACTTATAGTTATAGGATGCGCCGTGTTTGACGTATTGTAACTTGAAAGTGAACCGCTTTGGTGTTAAAGGTTAGAGATAAATAAATCTAGATATACAGGTACCTTTTTATAATTCGTACAAAAACCGTGAGTTAGATGGCAAACTCTAGATCATTAAACACAGTTAATATGATAATTATCTTGACGGTGTTATTTCCATTGTCTACAGTGAAACGAGAGAAACTTTACACAAGACGTAACATTTTGTCACGGTGATGTTAAAAAAGAAATAACGTCAGAAATTGTTTTGATCTTTTAAAATGTTTAAAATCCTAACACAGGGGATAAGACATTACATTACCTCTGTGCAGAGACGTAATACGCGATCTCTGCTCTGTGTAAACATCACAGGGAATGTGCCCAGCGCTTTTGAGTAGATGCATCCATTATTCACACTTTTAAAAAACATTAATTATGACATCGATAATAAGCTGGCTAGTTTTCCGAGATCTTCATTCGTTGATGAGTTGCTATTGTTATCCAACGATAGTGTTATTGATTAACCTGAAGTGACTCCACCTATCTTATCTAGAGAGACAATTTCAGGAAAGCTTCAAAAACGCGACTCTTGATAAGAAAACAGCTCAGGAAAATCATTCGAAGAGAGTTACAAAGTGTACGTACACCTTATTGACCGATGAAGAATACGAGACAGCAATTAGAATGTCTAGATATTATAGCGATTCTAATGAAATATCTCGCCCTTCTCAAATGAGATTAAAGAAACCCAAATATGTGTGGGCCTTATGGTCTAGATAGCCGCAGTCACAAACATGTGTTTTCAGTCTGTCACTCGTAGCAATGCTTTCTGCCTGGTAAAATAGATACTGAATATTGTGTTGAGAAATTTCCTGTCAAGGCTGGATGTAAAAGTAGATATAAAATTCGAACAGGACATCTAGCATTCAAGGGCCACAGTCAACCAAAAACACGCATAGAAAGCGATCGACGCGAAGGTCCACGTCTATAAACTTTTACAATATAATTCGAGCAAATGATAGTAGAATTTATCCGACTGCGGACAACCAATGGTCATTGGCTCGGCCTCTTATAGTCTATGTAATGCTTTGCGAAGGAAAATAGTTCGACATGTTTACTTTGTTATTTTGAACTGCGAAGGTCTGTTGGTCTAAATTGTATTTCACTTTCAATTCCCGACTTCCGAAATATGATTTTGAATTTCGAATTTCTGAAAGTCCGTATGAAAGCTCATTTTACATTTGGCTTATATTTGTTTCATTCTTATTTGTTTCCTTCCGAATTCGTCATGTAACAGTAACAAAAAACAAATGGTATAAATATTATCCATTTGAAATTGTTTGATAATACCTGCAGCACATTTGGAATAATTAGTATTATTTGTGATTACGATTAAATTATATTGAATGAATGAGTTTGGTTGGAATAGATTATATAAGACGACAGTTAAGCAAACAGGTCGGTGTGGGCATAAGCTAGGATCGACACAATATGGTGACGCGGACATCTGAACAATGACGATTATTCCCAGAGGTCATGTAAACTATACAATGGCATTTACAGACGAAACGAACAACGTGTTAGCAAGTATTGGCGTTGGTCTTATGACGAACACAGTGTGGAAAACGCAAAAGCATCAATTACATATCATGTGCTTATTATTGTTGACGGAGTTGAACACAGAACAAAAGTACTTTGCTGACGCGTTGCTTCCCATTTAAGATTTGAGACAGGCAAATAAACACCTTCTTAGACAGACAAAAACGCATATAACATGAGTAAAACGGGATATTCCTTGCGAGTTTTCTTTTTTACTTTTGTTAAACATTTGTTTTATAGTATCAGGTGTTATTCTTTTTTAGAAAACAAAACATTTTAAATGAATATATACCCCCGTTTGGTTTAAACATATTTTATTTCAAAGATAACGCATTATACAATTGTTACATACAATAGGTAAATGGATTGGAACGAAAGCAAACTGCTTATAGAGATCCTCTCTGGACATAGAACCGCCACGACGTCAGACACAATTTAGCGCCAAAACGTCATAAAATATGTGACGTCGTAACGTCACGTCTCACACATAACCCCCGTTTAAACATAGGTTATACATAGAGGATCTTAAACGAGTTCCCATTTCATATCAGATTTATGAAACGAGTTATGAATTATTTTTATTTTAACGAGCCTTTTGGCGAGTTAAAATTAAAAATAATTCATAACGAGTTTCATAAATCTTATATGGAATGGGACCGAGTTTCAGATCCTTTTTATCACATAACATTGCAATCAAATTAGTAAAAATAAATTCAGATGGACACAGAACCGCCACGATGTCAGACAATTTAGCGCCAAAACGTCATAAAATATGTGACGTCGTAACGTCACGTCTCACACATAACGTTGCGTATGAAAGAGTTCGTGTTTTAAACTATTTAACAAACCAACAACAATGTTTTGTATAACGCATTGCATTATTTTTATAAGCTGTCACAAATAATAAGTTTATGACTCAGATTTGGGAGAATTTGTAATAAATAAAATAGTTTCAGTTAATAAACTTGCGTAGTGTTACAGGTTTAACTCAACCAATCAAAATCGTTCCAGGTTGTATTACACGTATGTCATACAATAGGATTATTACTAGAGTAACGTGTTCTGGAAGTTTGAATCACCTCGAGTAGGTAAATGCTAGATGAAGTATCACACGAGAGGCGGAGCCTCGAGTGTGATCCTGATCTGGCATTAACCAACGAGAGGTGATATACCTCTTCCACATCATTAACATAGAAATATTTGCATTGCTATTGCATACACATTCAATAAAGCATATTATTTCTCGATAAAGTGCAGCGGGAAAATGTATGTAGTTTTAAAGTGTTGGTGTTCATTGGTCTGACCTACTTGTTTTATTTGTAGGACGTAACGTCGTCTTGACGTTCTCGCGCATAGTGGCGTAAAACTTGCTTGAATCATTGGGAAAACGCTGTTCTATTTTTAGTAAGATAGTGATACTAATTCTATTTTTAGTAGTATAGTGATAACCTGTAGTGTGATACAGGTAGTTGTATTCCATTGTAAGAAAATGAAGGTACTATGTGTATATTATTGATAGGTATATAATAAAATAGGATTATTACTAGAGTAACGTGTTCTGGAAGTTGGTATCACCTCGAGTAGGTAAATGCCAGATCAAGGATCACACGAGAGGCGGAGCCTCGAGTGTGATCCTGATCTGGCATTTACCTACGAGAGGTGATACACACTTCCAGAACACGTTACTCTAGTAATGATCCTTTTATTATATACCTCGTACACATCATTAACATAGACATACATTGCTATTACATACACATTCAATAAAACAGATTATTTCTGCATAAAATGCAGCGGGAAAATGTATGTAGTTTTAAGGTGTTGGTGTTCATTGGTCTGATCTACTTGTTTGTTTGTATGACGTAACGTCGTCTTGACGTTCTCGCGCATAGTGGCGTAAAACTTGCTTGAATCATTGGAAAAACCGCTGTTCTATTTTAGTAAGATAGTGATACTAATTCTATTTTTAGTAGCATAGTGATAACCCGTAGTGTGATACAAGGTGTTGTATTCCATTGTAAGAAAATGAAGGTACTATGTATATATTATTGATAGGTATATAATAAAATAGAATATTAAATGGGTGTTCGACACTGCTAACAAGGAACGTTATGTGATAAAAAGCTATTGTGAAATTGTTTATGCTTTTAGATTTAAATGTGTTCTAATTCATGTTTTATTGTCCGGATTTATACGGCGAACAGTTGTATGTAGCGTAACCATTATGAACATTAAACGGTCGTATGGTTATAAGTTAAGCAATAAAACCTTAATCAATCCATAGGTTTAGAATAAGGAAAAACGTATAAAAGGAACCTGATTTGTTTATGGAAATATAATTTACCGTTTTATGGCTCGCGAAGCTTACATATGTCCGTGTTATCAAATTGATGTATATCGGATATTGTAGTGTGATGTACTATCTGCGTTCTTATGAAAAACAACTTTATATTCATTGGAATAATTATTTGGAATAATTATTTATTGACGCTGAACGACGGAAAAAAAGTCATAACTGCCATTTGTCTTTGGGCGTTAATCCAGATAGCATACGATGGTATCTTACAGAGGATTGCACACATTTGCTAACGAAATTCATTATCAATATATGTATGTATATATTGGTTTGGATGGGTTTTTTTACGTCATTTTTAGTTTATGTTAGGCCATATAGGACGGTCGATATTTTGTGGTAGAGGCAGACCACCCCATTATCCTGGGTAAAATCAATACAGTATACCTTCCGTCATTTATAACAATCTTCGACACTTTCTCACTTGACAAATCGAGATCCTAGTGGGATTCGAACCCGCAGTGGTGAGAGGCGAGAAGGTTTAAGATGCGTCGTCTTTACTATCACGGTCACGGAAACGAGTTTCATATCTATAACTGCTCCTGGTGAACGTAAATTTAAAATTTCTTATTCTGCCATCAACAGGCAAATTTACAGATTTACACCGTTTCTAAACCTGCTGACGACGAGGTATATGTATATAATATATATATATAGACCAAACCACAAAACTGGAGCGTCGAATTAAGTGTTGACAATTTACTCATAATTTATTTTACGCATTCTCAATCACGGATACTTATTTTACCAGGCAATAAACCTATATTGTAATTGGCAAATATACACAATTAAACACCTGGACAGAGTTTTGAAAAATGATTGTGTAGTGTAGTTTTGCCGTTGTTTGGCTGGTTAATTATGTGCATTGTGTTTGTTTAATAAGTCCAGAATAAATATGTATTTTGTTAAAATGTATATTGTTAAAATACACAGGGTGGGTGCAATAAATTTAATATAATAACATTATACAAAGTTGTATATCGTAGCAACTCATTTTGCAAAATTTTGCTTTCTTTACTTGTTTGTGTAGCCGTAATGAACAAAGGGAACACTAATTGCAAAACATTTGCTCTCTAACATGGTTTCTGGAAATTTTACGTTTATTTTAATCACATAGTATGGCTTTCAAGAGGTTTCGTTCAATTGTATTACTCTTATGAGTTAAACAATTGGCATTTTAATAAAATACCTTAACTTTGTGAGTTCCAATTATCTCCCTTTTATATATACCATTTACTGAATTAATAGTATCCTAGTGATCCGGTACCTTTTATTGTCACTGTCTAAAAATATAGCATGTGTGTGGTTGAATCCTTAAATGTGATTCCTCTCATAATAGCTATAATTGTATGTATGTATGCGTGCATATGTTTATTGTGCCTCCAGACGAGTGGGTTATGATGTAGAGATACAGTTTATCAACGTGTGTTGCCCTTCTTAGGAAGTGAATGCATACGTTTGATTTCTGTGTCTTTTATCATAGCTAGACGCCCTGCCGTAGTTCGTCCGAAGGTTGTCTGTCCTTGGTTGTTCGCAAATTCTTCTCCCTATATATACCCTATATATATATATATATATATAATGAATGCTATACCGAAGTCGAGTTTTCTTTAACTAAGAGTACATATAAGTGACTTACTGTGCACGTGGCAAAATCGATTACCATTTATTGCCATCTATTACCATTTTTTCTACCGATAAGTCGCGTGATTATTTTACTACCGAGCATTAATGGATTATCAAGTTGTTTCTGTATTTAAAAATTATATTCGTTTACACAATGCACATGTACCCAGTACCTAAAATACATTTGAATTACATAGTGCAATGAATGTAACTTATTATTTTATTTTATTTTTTCATTATTTATATGCCAGTATATATATATATGCCAGTATATATGGTATATTCTGATGTATATATCGCTGTTGTTATTAAAATATCCATTTCCGCAAAACATCATCACTCAAAAATACTCATTTCGACGAAAATGTCCATTTTTATGTTAGGTTCCATTTGCATAAAGAGGAGAATTGATGTTTTTGAAATAGTGCACAATACTATGTATGCGCGCGTGAATATTTGTATACGCATAGTATTTAACTTAACGTTGAAAAGTTACTTATTATTGTAAAAGTAGATGTTCCTTGAACCGGAAGAGTTGCATTCACAAAACAAAGTCATCCAAAACCACCCGTTTTACATAACACATACATAGAATATATAAACATTTAAAAGTAACCAGTGATATATTGCAAACACATCAGGATTGGCAATATGGCTACGGCATCGTAATGGTCAGTGTCTAAAAGGCGGCTACTCGTGGAAACACGGTTCTAGGGCGCACCAGACCTTACTCTTACCTACTGTCATTCATCAACAGTGGGAACTGAAAACTGAATACCATGATTTGGAATTAAGTAGGAAAAGGAATGTGATATTCATTTCCAAAAATCATCTTATTGATCAGCTTTGTGTTTTACTTATATTACCTATTAATGCTGCCTTGTTTGTTAGAGAATATAACCTGGCGGGGATATCTTTATTTGAACTGTCCCGGTTTACTGGACGAGGATAGCAATAGGGTAAGAGTGAGGTTTGGTGCACCCTAGAACCTGGTTTAAACCCCAATCGACCTTTTTTGCCACTGGCCGTTCCAAAGCTGTAGCTCTATTATCAACCCTTTTAATACACGAAATTGTGTCCCAAAGAAATGTTTCAAATTTCAGTCAGCTAATGTGAATGCCCCCCATCCTCATCCTCCACTTCGCATATACAATGTCACACTTGCTATAGCCGATTAAAGATATTACAATAAAGTATCAATTGAATTTAAACAAAACACAGTTTTAAAAATAATTTTATTTCTTTAACGATTAGTTAGATATCTTACAAACAAAACGTATTGATGGTTTGCATTTGGCACTCACAATTACACATATCAAATTAAAACGTATGTTAGTAACTAGTTTCCATGTATCCATCTTATGTAAATTCTTCAGAGACATATAGACAAACCATGAATTAAAGCAAAGTAGGTAAGGTGTATTCTGCACTTCCACTAGTTCCGTTAATGGTCTATACATTGTAAACACTACACACACCACGTCGTTAATGGTCTATACATTGTAAACACTACACACACCACGTTTATTACCTCACAGTTTGAAACATGATGCGTTTTCTGAATATGATATTCAACACGCAGTAACATTCTCAAACAGTTTAATATAATGCGTGTTCTGCCTATGACACTCTACACTAACAGTCTCAAACAGTTTAATATAATGCGTGTTCTGACTACGACACGCTACACAGTAACATACCAAACTGTTTAACATAATGCGTGTTCTGAGTATGACACTCTGCACAGTAATAATATCAAACTGTTTATCTTAATGCGTGTTCTGAGTATGACACTCTACACAGTAACATTATCAAACTGTTTAACATAATGCGTGTTCTAAGTATGACATTCTACACATTAACATTCTCAAACTGTTTAACTTAATGCGTGATCTGAGTATGACACTCTACACAGTAACATTCTCAAACAATTTAGCATAATGCATGTTCTTAGTATGACATTTTACAAGCATTGTACAGTCTACACACAGTAGCATTCTCAAACTGTTTAACATAATGCGTTTTCTGAGTATGACATTATACACAGTAACATCTCAAACTGTTTAATTCACTACCTTTTCTGAGCATGATTAACATGCTAAAACTATCTTGCATATTACGCTTTCTGAGAAGGTGTATATAGATAACACATCCACATTGTATTCGTGTCTTTTGCGTGCATGTTTGTATCTCTCTTATATGGAGCCGAAACCTGAAATGGAAGAATTTTAACATGTATAACTCAACATTAAATATATAATTTAATGGTCTTTTGCGACTGTTGTTTATTATTTCCCCCACGTACGCGTGTGTTTGGTTGACTGTGGTCCTTGAATGTTATATTTCCTGTTCGACTTTTATATCTAATTACAAAGTTTCCTATAAACTAGTGTAGTTGTGTAGCGCTGTGGTCTAGTGGTAGGGCTTTGGACCCATGATCCAAAAGTCGTGGGTCGATTCCCGCCATTGCCATATGCGTTGTGTCCCTGAACAGGACACTTTATCTGCATTGCTTAGTACTGGTTCTACCCAGGAAGACATCGAGAGTGATTCAAATACGTTCATAGAGCTTTCGTTACAATCGATGTAAAATAAATAAGTTTAAACTAAACTAGTGCGTTTTTTTATGGTGACATGCGATCTACGTGTATTTATCTTACCCACCTATATTATTTAGCGGGTATACATAAAGATGCAGTGTAGTATAAAATAGATACGTTTTAAATATCTGATTGTTAAATGTTTGCTCTTTTCTATATATGTTTAACATTTCTATTTGATTCAAATCAACCCGTCCATCCTTCCGTTTTAAATACGTGTTTAAAGGCAGTAATTTTCCCTCTTAATTTATCATATTTCAGGCAAGTATTATCATTATTTCGATATACGATCTGCTATTAAGAGATGCATCAAGAACAAATTACACTATCTGCTTGACCGACGTACAAGTCGGATGTACAAAGTAACTGAATATAACATTAAAGGGCTTGTGGTAATGTATATGACAATGACAAAGCGGTATTGTAGATGAGACATATATTTGATCATGTTGAATGTTTGAATTATAGACATTCCTAAGTCAGCAACACAGAGTATGATGTTTTGCTTCTAGAAAATAGTATCAAAGATACAAAATATGTAAAAGAATTGTTCAATGCATGCGAAAATAAAACAAATGAATCACAAATGAATTTATTCGTTTCGTGTCCTCGAGTACTGAAATAATATTTTAATTTTAAAATATTTAAATCTTAGATGTTAGTTCAATGTGTAGCAAGCCTTTCCTATTAACGACCTTGAAACCTAACATAAACTATGTTTTATCTTAAACCCCTTCAACCATCTGCATTCGACCCCTTGTCCGTATTGTACCAACGGAACGTTCCAATTGGAATGTCCAAATTTTACTTTTATCTGACCAAAGTCGGTTTTATTTTTTATCACCTTCATGACATTATAGCGGCTTTATTCTTAACTAACGGGAAGTACCTGAAAGGATATCAATCACGACGACCGACCATTATACTTGCGATGCTGAGGCTGCGGTCCAATAAAACGACTGGATGAAGAATCCTTTCTTTGTGGACAATTGTGAAAGTAAATACGTTCATGACTAGATAAAATAGTTTTTATGACTTGTAACTATCGCTGCCACCCACATTTAACAGGTGCAGGGATTTCTACAATTTAAGAGGCGTTTTAAAAAATATATCTTAAATTTATCGTAATTGATGGTGTGGGTTTTATGGACTTTAAATTCCGTTTTATCATCGATTGTACGGTACTTAAACAAGTGTAAAAAAACGTTAAATGTTCCTCTATCAAAAAGTCAAATAACAAAAATGGGGAATATGTCAAATAAACTGTTAACGACAAGTCAAACGTTATTTGTATCATTATAAATCTCATGGGAACTATCTTGTTCAATACTGTAGATATGTTATATTAGCATTTTATAAGTATCTTAGCTGTTGAATATTAATTTACTATTATAAAGATCATTATATGTTATATTTGATCAAGCATGCGCCTTGATAACACTAAAAAATGTAGAAGGTTTATTCAAAAGAAAAGACAGGTTTGAACCCGGACAACTTTCTTTTTAGTCACAGATCTTGAAATGCAAAAGACGAACAAAAAAAGCAGTTTATTAAAAACACGCTTGTTTTAAACAATGTGTATACATTTAAAAGTAATACATTATAAACATAAACGGTTTAACAATAAGGGTTAAGCCTTGGAACGGTCATGGTAAAAAATGCCGCTGGTGTGCCAAACTTGGGTGCACCAAACCTCACGCTTACCCTATTAAAATGTCCAACATCTCATACGTGTCGTACGTATATATTGGGTACTTGTATTGTGACTTTCTAGACTTTTTTATATTCTATGTTTTGTACTTACATTGCCTATTAATGCTGCCTTGTTTGTTAGATAATATAACTTGGCGGGGATTTCTTTATTGACACTGTTCGGTTTAATGGGGATGGAAATATGGTAAGAGTGAGGTTTGGTGCACCCTAAAACCTGGTATAAATCCCCCAGCGGCCTTTTTTACCGTTCCAAGGCGGTAGTCCTATTGTCAACAAGTTTTTGTGTGTGTGATGACTTGCCTTTTATTAAAATTATAATTGTTGTTTGTGTTATTTCGTGTTTTACTGTTCGACTTGTGTACCTACGTTTACATGAAAATACACACCTTTGTAGTAAGTATTAACAGGCAGCCTGCTCTTGTAAAACCATAGACGTGGCCTGCTCCACAAACTTGAACTGTCTTTTGTCATAAAACCTCAACAATACTGGACTCTGTGGATGGTAGTTCTTGAGGTGTAGGTAATGTTGACCTGGCTCCATCGTTGTGTGGCCACAATCCTCACACACATACAGTTTTGTCCGCCTCTCCTATAATATACAAGAATGATAATGAAATGATGATAATGAAATGTGTTGTTCGACCAAAGTAGAAAACCAATTAGTTGTTTGAATAGATAATGCGAAACAGAATCTTAGATCATCTCAGATAATTTTTATTTTGATAAGCGTTATGACGAACGAATACAATATTTATTAAAATAATCGTATCAGATAGTAAAAAAATACAGGTACAAATAATTGACTTTTTTATGACAATGTTTTATTTAAGGTATGTTTATTATTTATTTTCTTACATATGAAATGTAAAAACTGTTCATGTTATATTTTTACTGTTTACGCGGTTTATCGTGTTTCTTCCATTTCATAACAAGGAACATATTTGAATAAAATCGCCTTGTCACGTGAGAAATGGTCGATTGTTACGTGTGTGGGAGGTCTACCCAGAAACAATTGGGTGGTCTGCCTATACCGCAAAAACTCGACTGTTATAAAGCCTTTACATGTACTAAAATGAAGTAAAACACCATTCATAACAAACAAGCAAATAATTGAAATCGCCCATAATCAGATATTTAAATAAAAACCTGCCTATCCTTATTACACCGGTTGATCCGCACGACCATGTCGGTGTGCTATAACACGACCATGTCGGTGTGCCATAACACGACCTACTTGAAGCAGGTAAAAGTATTCTTACACAATTGAACCAGAATGTTCACATATAGTGGTGCATAAACTAATTGTATCTTTTACAAGGACACAGATTACTCTATTAATATAAAACAGTAACAACAATGACCTTGTATCCAAAATCAAACTCTGACCCATGGACCTTCTTGCAGTGCGATTCCAGTGAACATCGCTGAGTAAAGGCTTTTCCACACTTTTTGCACTTGTACGGACGGACACCTGCATATAGAGAAAATAATGGTATTGGGAACAATACTTTCAAAGTGATAAAGCAAAGATAACACAAAGATAATAGTTATTTATGAATGAATGAACGAAGAACGAACGCAAGAATGAAAGAAAGAAATTATTTGAGGGAATTATTTGAGGGTGACCAATAGGTAAAAACTATTTTTCCTCGGGGCTCCCTTGTTACTGAGCAAGAAGCAAAGCAATTGCTTGTCTCAATCGTGACAGAATGTTTGGGGGAACTTTCGCCGTACAATTGCTTGTCTCAAACGTGACAGAATGTTTGGGGGAACTTTCGCCGACAGAATGTTTGGGGGAACTTTCGCCGTACAATTGCTTGTCTCAATCGTGACAGAATGTTTGGGGGAACTTTCGCCGTACAATTGTATGTCTCCACTGGCTTCCCGCAGTTCCTGGTACCGTTATATTAAATGAATAAATACATCAAACGTTTGTTTTTCCTCCTGAAGCAAAGGATTTGTAGGACAGAAACACGTGCGTGCAGCAACACGTGCCATGCTGCTTCTCGTCCACAAACTTAATCAAACCGTTTCTGTAATTGTATCATTATTAAAAGTCTAAATCAACACTCGATTTCTCACGAATGCCACTTTTTTATTTCTGATTTGGCACGTTTTATTTTTATATTTGTTTGCAATTACAAAAGGTATATGTGTCACAAAATTTATTAAAGAACACACTGTTTGTATTCGTGATATTATTGTGACAGCGGTGTGATGTAACCTAACGTACTCGATCTACCCAAAACGGAATGAATTTGATACAACTCAAATAAATTCCGTTATTAGATGAACGTGTCAAACTTTTCATTTTTATTTAAAAATATGAGATGGCATGTCGAAGTTGATGCAAACATTGACAATGTTATGTTGTTGATTTAAAGGCTTCAGAGGCGATATATCGAAAATGAAATCATACACGCACCGTTAAAGTATCGGATGGTGGACTAGCATTATTCGGCATTATGGGTGTCCTGTCCAAGCCCTCATAGTTCAAGTAAATGTGAGTCATAGTATTACTTCGTAGTTTCGTATTTCTTATATAAATTTGAATAGCAGTAACGTTATTGCGTTTTCAAAATAGTTCTTTTGTAAGTGTAATGTTTGCTTAAAGATAACAGGAAATAAATTAAAAGACTATGTAACAGATAAAGAAATTCGCTATTAATAAATACATGTTAAATGGTTAACATAGAAATAAGTATATGTTTTAAGTCTTCCTTCGCAAAATTGCTTTTATAAATACTTCCCTAAAATGCATTTCTCTGTTAACAGAGGTATGACAGGTTAAAACATGATGTCATAAAAAAGCTATAACCATTCTCAAATTTAATTTATCAAATTTACAAACTTGTCTTACTAAACGTTATGAAAGTTTCGTATATCCAAACATATGCATTGCTACAGTGAGACCATTGTGTAGGTATGTATTAATCATCTTTTTGTCGTTTGAAGCATGTCTAATCTTGTTTACGAGGGTGGTGATGTGAAAGTATCTTTATTCAATGCCAAATAATTAACATTTACTTTGCATATTATAAAGGGAGATAATTGCTTTATATCCATATTTTGGAATAACTTCAGCTTTTTTTCTTGCGTCATAAACAGTAACGTAAACAGTCGATATTTAAAGAAACTATCTTGCCAAATAACGGCAAAATTACAGTTACAAAAGCGTTCATCAAAACTCTATGCAGGTGTTCAGGTTATAAAATAATGTATATATGTCGATTAAAAGTATAGTTTCATTTACGGGTTCTTAAAATAGCCGTGATTGAATATACGTAAAATGAATTATAAGTTGGCAACTCTTAATTAGACATTTCCCATTTTTGGGATATTGTGTCTATAGAGTAAGGATTCTCAAAATCTGTCAGTTATATACAAGTTCTATATATACCTTGTCGTCATTAGGTTTACATGAGTTGTTAAATTGGCTGTTATTGGCGGTATAGCCACGTTAAAGACTATCTGTTATCGTAGCTGCAACATCCGTAGCCAGACTGAACCTGTAACACTTGATAGACAATAACATACATTTTATTTTATAGAGCCAACCTACCCGTGTGTGTTCTGGTGTGTCTTTTGAGGTCGAATGTGTCGTTGAAGCCTTTCCCACAGAAGGTACAGAGGTAGCGCTTAATCTCACTGTGGCCCTTCAGATGACGGTTCAACAAACGCTGGAGGTGGAACGATTTCTCACAAATACGACATACAAACTTATCGTCCTCGGATTGGGAATCTGGATTAGTAAAATAACCAAAACATTTCATAGACTAAAGGCTCATCTTCACATGATCTTATTTTAATTTTAGAACAGCACCAGACAGAGTAGAATGATACATAGAAATCAGGAAGCCGTGCCCTACTCCTACTATCGATTCTATGGGACCACACCGTTTACGTTCCTATGCGACGGATGATGCTATAAATGAATTTATTGTCTTAATACAGACATAATGAAGGCATGTCTTACATAAGGACACGCCGAAGAAACTTTTCAAGTCCTGTGTACTATACACTGCGGCACACCGGTCAAGAAACGATAATAACTTCTATGATGTCTAAGCAAACTCTGTACTCATTTGTATATCATACGCAAAATAGTTTCATCAAAAGAAATGTGTGTAACGTTGTTTTTTCTATTTCGCCCCAATTTAGGCAGCATTTTAAAATAAGTGTATAGCCATTAATTTAAAAACATGAAGTGAAATAGTATGCTGGTTAAACAGGAAATTATCATCGAAATAATAGTCCAAACCTATCGCATACCACGAAAATTGCAATGTAAAGTCATTTTCCCATGCCCTTGGTGTTAATTAGGTAACATATTCAATCACTGAAGTTGCTCATTAAAACGATATGATTGTTTCTTTACAGACTGATACGCTACTGATATTGATCAGACGAGAAAACAAGTACCTCCTCTGTACAAATCGATGGGAACATATACAGTAACCACAAAAAGGTAAGATAATCCACGAGGTGAAAATATATAACGTTTTTTGTTGTTATACCCACGTTTTTGAAGAAAAAAAACAGGGTATATTAAAATCGTCTCCGTTTGTCCGTCTGTCCGTCCGTCCGGCCGTTACCGCATCTCCTCCTTAACGGAATTCAACCAAACTTGGGGTATGACTTCATCACATGATGACGGCGTGCAAGAGCAACATATGTTTTGGCTCCGAGTCCAGGGGCCCTCAGGTGGAGTCAAAAGGTCAAATACACTAAAATTCAATTACACTGTCATTTTTCCATATTTTTGCACATTACTTGGTATATGTAATCGTCTATAAACGATAAACAACATATCGAACGATTTTATTGTTTCTCAAACTCGGACGTCTGCCCTGGGGCCCAGGGTGGGAGAGGCGGGCGGGGAGGGGGATTTTTATTTTTATTTTTATTGTAATTATGTCTCAAATGAAACATTATGATGATGGCTCCGCACCAAGGGTTCCTCAGGGGGTCAAAAGGTCAAATACATTAAAAAGTCAATTATACTTTTATATTCTTGCACATAGCTTGGTGTATGTAATCGTCTATGAAAGATAAACAACAAAGCAAACGATTTTATTATTTCAAACTCGGACGTCTACCCGGAGGCCCAGGGTGAGGGTTGCGTGTGTGTGGGGGCGGGGGGGGGGGGGGGGATTTGGGTTTTGGTTTTGGGTTTTGATAATTATATCACAAATGAAACATTATGATGATGGGATTAAACTATACATTTATTTCCTCCTACGTCTTCGGTGCGCCTGGAAGAAGGGGCATCAAATACACTAATAATTCAATTACGGTGTCATTTTATAATACTTTTGCACAACTTTTTTCTCAGTTAAATTTAATGATTTTGGGAATATCAGTATAACTTGCTCCAGGGTCAATAGTTTAAATACACAAATACATTAAACATTTTGTTTATTCATTTACAGTGTCATACATATATACAGAAAAAGCATCAATAATACTATTTCTGATCTGAGTATCAAACAACGATCAAAACAATTACATGTAAAATGGATACATGGTTAAAGGGAATTGACCTGTGTAAAGAAAACGTGGGTATTTTGCGATGGCGCGCCGTCGAATTCGTTCTAGTTGTTTTAGTTTTAAATCGATTTAGTTTCGAAAAAACCTTTCTCCGTGAGAATAGTCCGTTATAGCAATTCACGTTTAACAGTTGCTATACAATTCGTATGTAATTATAGGGCTTACCTGCCGAACAGCTAGCGCCAAATGAAACACTCGACAATAGGTATGAATAGATAACGATGGTACGTTTCAATTGGGATGAAAGTGTTTTAAAACTGTTATTTTTGCTATCTCATTGCGATCAATACCTACAATACACACACTAAAATGCAACGTTCAGTGGAAAACGGGAAGTAACAGAAAAGATAACGTAGTTTAAATTTGAAGATTATTTCACTCTATACGACTATAATTACGCGAGATTAATGGATGAGATGTGTAAAATTGAGATGCCCCATTGCGATCAACACAAGTTCTTGAGTGTGGACAGGAGAAATGCGTTACAAACGTGGCTTTTAGTAAGATAAAAGTTGTATGAGCCGTTTTCTGGAAACATGGAAAAGACCTCAAACAGATGTAAATAAATGTAAATGATTTCGCATTATTTGATAATAATAATTATAAAATGTAATATTTACATAATGTTTATATAAGAAAGTGAATATAATCATAGTACAACACTCAATGGTGTACTTTTTTCTTTAGAAGCATACCACGGTGCAAATGACGACGTAATACTGTGTACATACTGTGCAATACCTTATGATTTTTTTAATGTTTTATATCAAAATAAATATATAGTTTTCAAAGTGGCATGATGTTTATTTTACCCATCATACCAGTAATAAAATGAAACCAATACTTACAAAAGTGGTTGTCATGGTTGTCATTTCTGGTTTGTGTAAGTATAGGGTTCTTTATTCCATACCCGCCATTAATCAGTTCGACGCCTTTCACTATAGGAGCCTGAAAGTATTCAAGAGGGTCATTTAGAAGTGTATCTATTAAAAAGAGATTTGTTTTATTTCTTTTGACTATTTCCATTATCAGTTATTCGACATCGTTATTTATAAGATCCATTTATTAAGCGTTCCATGTGGCATATGGAAAACTTTATTTGCTTATATGGCATATGGTAACAAAGAAAGGAATTAATTAAACTCACCATTACTCCTAGAAGTGATAAAAATGTTGGAATTAATAATAAAGAATAAAGCATTTTCGCGGGTGTGTGTGTGTGGAGGGGGAGAGGGAATCATAGGAAGGTATATGGTTGCGTTTTATATCATTAATTACACAAGCACTGTGGGGAGGGGGGGTGAATCATAGGGAGATATATGGTTGCGTTTTATATCATTAATTACACAAGAACTCTCCCATCCTCAAAATTAACTTAAGTTCATATAAACAAATAACAGAAACTCACCCGCATATTTTGTAAATTAGCAATAGGCATTTCAACGTTCCCTTCCTTTTCGTGTGGCATATCTGTCTTCGCTGACTCCAATGTATTTTCAACTTCTCTACCATATTTTCCCTTTATCAAATTTGTGTTTGTATTTTCCTGAAGTGTTATCGGTGGCATCTGAGGTATCGGACGCCATATATGTGGATAAGAAAAATGAGGATGAGCAGCGACGGGTTTTACAGGGGATTCCGGGTTTGACGAAAACGATGTTCCTGGGTTAGAAGAACTCTCACGGCTATATGACAAATGGTGCAGCTTCAGAGGTGGTAATGAACTTTGTAAAGTATGTTGAGTTTCTGTAATTTTTGACTTTTTGTCAGTTCTGTCGTTTCTTGTATCGTGTGGTGGTAAAATATGTTTTGAGAAACATGTGTTTGCGTATCTAGGTGATAGTCCAGGTAATGATCTAGGGGACGCGGGTGATGCAAGTTCATGTTGTCTAAAGGGGAAAGACTCTAATGGTGATAATGACATCAGAGGCGAAGGTCCACAATAGAATGGCGTTAGAGGTAAATTTGGAGACACATTAGGCACATGGTTTGATTCCTTTGGAGAAAGCCATGCACTTGGTAGAGGTGAGAAATTTATCGTTCTTGCGACACGTTTTGATGGTTCTATTATTAAATGATCATTAAAAGAACCGTTTATATTTATGTCATTTGTTTCAGTTACTGAATGAACCTCTTGAGTTTTTTCAATATGTTCGGTCAGTGAATAGTTCAAATGTGATCCAAGTGTATTTTTATCTTTAGTTTTATACTTGTTAACACTTTCCTTTTCCGTTGAACTTATGGCATGTGATTCAGCTAGGTAAATGGTTTTGTATTTTGCGTCAATTTCTTTAATATGCTCATGAACGTCATTGCATTTTACAGATTGATCCGATGTCTTTCCTGCATATCTAATAAGCGGTAGATAGAAGCGTCTCTCTGGCTGTATTGCTTTAACATCTCCGTCTACTTCATCATATGCTGCTGGAACAGTTTTGACAGATGATTTGTCTTCTAACATGTCATCTAAACAAACAAATGAATGAATAAGTAAAATAAAAATTACTTAGATAAACGTTAAACGTTTGAAAAGATAAGTGTTCATACAACTATCATTGCATAAATTGAAGGTGTTAAATAATAAGCAGATATTCAACCATACAAGTCATTTGATATGACTAAAGGTAGATACAAATCGAACAGAAAAAGTAGCATTCAAGGACGACAGTCAACCACAAACACACACAGAAACAAGGAACGACGTTAAGGAGGCGTGAGAGGTGATGCAGGTGTTGCACTAGATATTACCTCTCATGAACAGACTCAATAAAACCGAATCTGCTACTTTATCTCTTGTTTATGTGTGTTGCTTCCAAGGGATCCCCTTTTGAGTATTTATTCAAAGATGAATAGAAAGCAAAATAAAACATCACAAACACAAAATGGTTGACAATAGTGCTACCGCCTTGGAACGGTCAGTGGCTAAAAAGGGGGCCGTTGTGGGGTTTAAACCAGGTGTAAGGGTGCACCGGACCTTATTCTTACTCTACCGTCATCCCAATAAACAGGACAGTGTAAATAAAGATATCCCCGCCATATTATATTCTCTAACAAACAAGGCAGCATTAATAGGAAATATAAGGCAATATAAGTAAAACACATAAATGATCATGTATATATAATATAAAAAACAAAAGACTAGGAAGCCACAAAGTAAGTATTCAATAACCTGGCAGAAGCCACAGCAAAACGAAAGTACATTTTCTATTATTAGATAAAATATATACACAATGTTTATGAGTTAAGATCATTGAAATATTTTTGGAAAATGGAATATTAAAATGCAATAAAAACAGGACTTTAATTATATTTTAAAGGGTGTTGTTTTTGTAAGTAAGTGAAATCAACAGGATATGTCTTGCTTTCTTTATATAGGAATGTGTCTGCAGTTTTAATGGCGAATTTATTCAATTTCAAATCATTCATTCTAAATAATATTACAATTTTGTTTAAAAAAGGAGAAATTTCACACTGATATCGGCAATTGACACAACCCGATATGCCTATTCAAATGTAACAAATATTATAATTGAATTTCAAAATTCGTGTAAAAATGTAGTCAGAGTAAATCATGTGCAAAGAAGCTGAAAAGGATTAGCTTATCCGTTAAACTAAATTCAGTTTTAATAAGAATACAGAGTGCGCCGATTTAGAGCATCATGCTGGTCGAATTCTAAAATATTCGTAACGACGTTATTTTTTTCCCATAATACAATCTTATCCTCATCATATTTTCTTCAGACGAATTTCGTATCCATATAAGCATATATAATAACATCGCAACGGGGCAAAACGTTAAGTACATTTTTTTTGCTATTCATCAATTTTATTGCTCGGCATCTTCTAATATAATCTGTTTAAAGCTTTACAAATTGTAAAATACATTCAGAAACTAGTTCTGGGTCCTGTTAAAACGACCCGTGGAGAATCATTATTTTTGGAAGATTTTGATAAATTATTTAAAAATAGTTTACACTTAATTTAAACATATAATCAGTTATAATTCAAAAGTTATATTAATAAACAGTCTCCGCAACGATCCTTTCGAAAGTGAACGCTTTGAATTTTTGAGGGAAAAGTATTTTATAAGACATTAGCAAAGTGTGTGTGTGTGTGTGTGTGTGTGTGTGTGTGTGTGTGCTTTGAACCTAATGCTACACCGAATTGTTCCTCCGTCTACAAATCAGTTACTGGTCCTTTGGGATCATCAAACCCAATCGTTATGGCTTTACAGTAGGATATCATTTAAGCCGGTTCTAGAAGACGTGAGAGGTGTAGCACCTTATATTAACTATCATGGACAGACTTAATTAAACTAAGTCTGCTACTTTATTCTCTTGTTTGTGTTTGTACCTTCCAAGGAATCACCTTTTCAGTATGTATTGTAATTGAACAAAACTATGAATAAGTGGTGTTATAATGTATAATTCAATTCTAATAGCATACATTTTGTCAGTACTGCATGTTAAAGTTTCTAGTGAAAAGAAATCCTATTTCTCAAATATGTTCAAAATATTGAATGTACTTAACGAGCTGTTAATATGTTACGATTAATCATAACATATGTGCATGCAATTGGTTTATTAAATACATTTGGTGAATAGTTGCACCATGTAGTAGCAGGTGTCAAACACCTTGGCTTGACATCTCGTGAGATGGTGGCAAGAGGTGAATATAGGCGAATACTTGATACACAGTTTTGCTTAAATTATCATTATTTGCGATATCTTTAACGACACCCAGTGCCCTGTTTGCTTAACTATTATTCCGTTGAATACCCGTTGTATACCCGTTGTATAATACAATTGAAAGTTTTACGTATAAGTTTCACTCTGTGTGTTGTACAATTTATTATTTTGACACATTTAGCAATTTTGTTACAGCGTTAAGCTATGACAGGATTACGTTTAGTCAAATTGCTGTCATTGGGGTATACCATTTCGTGATGGCATGAATAGGGCGCTTCACCTGGACGGATAACTTGGGTTTTGGATGTCTGAACTTCGGCGGATAGCTAGTTTTAGGTTTCTTACCAATCTATGTAAGAACAATTGTAGCTTTCTACAGATGTTCACTTATAATTTGTTCTTGAAATTGCCCAGGTGACAACCCATTAATAAAATAGATTCAACTTTGAAATGGATACATATAAAACCCTTGTTAGTGTGTTCCAATCGGTGGTTCTATTTGATCTTGTTTTGTTGCCTCGTTTATCATTATGACTTTCTTTATAGATATAGACATGACATTGTGAGTTTTTGATGCGACTGTAGTTATGTATATAATTTCATTTGCTAACATCGTAAGATACGTTTTATAAATGTCTTCTTAACTGTGACTGAGAATCCGTGTTTGTGCTTAAGTGTTAATCATAATCTTTCACTTAAAGACTTGTAACAAAGTTCGTATAATTGTTTTATTAAACTGTTTAATAAATATGCAATTTGAATCATCGTATAAGTACAAGTGGGTGCCTGGGATATTCTTAAAACTACACATTATTAAACAGGAGACATTAAAAACGTCAACAGCGAGTATATGTTGCCTGAGTTAAGTGCACGTTATTTTTCTACTTACATTTGGTGGGACCTATAAATATATCAGGTCCTGCTGAGATAACAGTTTTCAGAATGTGTCAAGCTATATCAGGACCTTGACCTTATTTATAAGGGTCATGGAAGTTATGACGTGGATAAAAACTAATACATACCTAATACATACTATCTGCTTTTCATTGGAATATATTTAGTTGGATGGAAGGATAAACGTGGTTTTCAGTGAGCCAGAATGTGCTCAGTTACATATTCATTGCAGCTCACGTTAGTGATCCGAGTAAAAACGTCCATACCCCATCCAACCACTTCTCCAAGAAGCGAAAATGGGGTTGGCTGGGGTATGAAATAAAACTTTAATTTCGGCTTAAAACGTTTGCATATTGTAAATTTAAAACATTTAAAAGGTAATTGTAAACAGGTTATCAATTGTTTTCAGTAAAATATGTTTTTAACGTGTTTTATTGTCGAAATAGCCGTAATAAAATCATGCTAATATAAGCTTTCCCATCGCTTAATGGAATTAAGTCGAGACCACGTATTGAACCTTTCAAACATATCCACGATTGGTCAACAGTGTCAGCAGTGACCGATAATGGCTGATATTGATAACCGAATATCAAGCACCCGTAATTATGTACCGTAATAACCGGTATACGTCCGTTATATCACTCTCAACTGTCATGAATTATACGCTCGGTCTATTCATCACAGTAGAAAGAAAACAAGACTGAACATTGTCACGTGTTAAAGTGGGAATCTACTAATACTCTAACTGCGTTTGACACTTTGCCGGGAGGAGATGGGGCGCTCGCATGGTGGTGGAAAATAATTAACAAGAGAAATAAAAATATTTTCTTAAGATCTGGTTGAGATTAGTTGCATTTGTTGTAATTGTACGAACAGTTTACTGTTATGTGTTATATGAAGTTCAAATTATGTATCAGCAGCGGTTGATGAAATGTAAATAAAAAAAAACGCAATCCTATCCAGGGACATAAATAGCCCACAGGCTGTGTTTGCACAGGTTACGTTTGGGGAAAGAGTGAAATAAGATGTATGAAACAGTCCATTTTTTATTCACTTAAGATAGACGTCATTTCTATAGAATAGCAAATATCAATACCTGACACTCCGTCAGGAATGAAACCAAGAAATAACAACCACATAATGATACATCGTCGATAATTTTATAAAACAGGCTCTCTATTCACTTTTTACGCTTTTATGGTTATTTTACTGAGGGCGCCGACACATTCTTTCTCCAATTTGTGGGTAGGTGTAAGTAAATGGTTATTTTACTAGGGGCTCTGACAAATTCTTTCTCCAATTTGTAGTTACGTGTAAGCTAAATCGTTATTTTACCGGGGGCGCCGACACATTCTTTCTCCAATGTGTGGGTTGGTGCAAGCTAAATGTTCAGGACAACAAACTGTTATATAACTCTGCAGAGTCCCCCACCCCTACCCCACCCACATACCACACGTAGACACGCCCATTATTCGGGGTTTGTATAATCAGAACCCTGCATTCATGTAGTTTGCTACAAATTTGTAGATCACTCCATTAATGTACTTAGCTGCAACCGGTATAAGAAATGAGTGTGAAAATCGGATGGTCATTAATGTAATTAGCTGCAACGGGGTTTAAGAAATCAGATCGCGAATAATGTAGTTCACTAGTAGTTGGCTGTAAGTGGGTTTAAAAACTTCGATCGCCAAGTAATGTAGTTAGTTCCAGCCGGGTTGCAGAAGAAATCTGCTCATTAGATCGCCACTAATGCATTTCACCGTCACCAAAACTGAACAAATTTTGTAAATAAATATAATTACTTACATTTTGTCCATTTTGTATTCACACGGTTGAGGACGAGATGCATGCTATTTTAGAATGTGCTATGTATGACGATATTAGAAAAAAGCTTATTTGATAAAGGCTTGTCTATATATCAAATTTTATAGATGTAAACGAAACAGACAAAATAGTATTTTTGTTTTCCAATCAAGATATGATACGAGTGAGTGCTACAACCTATTCTAACATTCTCAACAACAAAAAAAGAAAAGACGAAACTCTGTTTATATTCTTAACTTTTGTTATTGTGTTTATTTTACTTGCAGTAAGCTGGTATGCTTTATTTTTTAGTTAATTTCATCGTATTTTTACTGTATATAATGCAATCATTATTAGTTGAGAAATAAGGTTTTATAATGATGTAGAAAAGTCGGTGCTAATCAGTACACTCCAGATCGGATGTGGGTTGTTATCCGATTTTTTAAAATATTTTTTAAGTTTTCAGTAGCCGTTGCCCAAAACCCAAAATCAAAGGTTCTTAGTTGTACTATATTAAAAATACGTACACACGTACCCCTAGGTTTATAAATAGGCATGAGTAGTTCGTTATGGTACTATGCCGAAGACGCCATTATAAAAAGTATGGTATTTTAAATGTACTTTTCCTAAATAGCCGCTTATGTTCCCCAGCCCTAAAAGAGGAGATTTTCCTTATAACTTAGTAAATATATGGCAAAATTGAGCAGGTGGCATAGTATCAAATACATTATAATGTAGGTGCAATCGGACTGTTACAGTGGCTACAATTATCTTGTCGTTATTCTCCCTAGTTGTATTATTGCTCATGCTGCTACGCTGTATGTGCTTACGGGTATATATGCAGACGATAATTAAGTTTAAATTGTTGAAACCAATTGTCCTGTCTTGCTGCGTTTATTGGCTATATTCACTAGCAAATGCTCGGCGTATATTGAAGTTTGCAAAGTAAAATTCTAATAAATTATGCAAATGCAGAAACACATATAATTATTGAGCGGAAATGAGGTTATAGTGCTTCCATAGCCATTATGATGGATACTCAAAGATGCACCCGATGCAATTTTGAATTGTTGTTAAATATATTGCAGGTTTTGTGTTAAGAATTTTAATTTTGTTACAATATCATTTAGTTGAAAAGTCACCCGAGATGCCTCAAAATCGTCTGTATTTTTAATCGTCTGCTTGATAAAAACTGTCACCATCTTATTACTCATTATGAGCACGTGCGTGGTAACAATGCATCCCATTTGGAAAAGGAAATGCAAACGGGAACGTGAAGGTGATTAAAGTGTACAGCTAGAACGGATAGGGGCATCAACTTGCAACTTTAACGTCTGCTCAACATGCTCAAGGCGCTGAGTGATGGGTGTGAATAACGGGAGGTAAATGGGTCATAAAAGACAGGAAACCGCATATCGTATATCCGTTTGCGCTATAAAAATTACTATTGTCAAAAAGTCAATTTAACGGACGCCATAGCCGAAAAATGAATGAACAGGTCTATATAACATGTAAATTTAATTTAATCAATTAGAATCTTTCTGCGCGTATCATATCATAGCGTTACAAAACATGTGAGAGAAAACTGAGAAGATATTACAGAAGATGACTTCTGATGATAAGCTCTCCCTTCATAATATGTCAATATAACAGATACTTCAGAGTGAGGCGAAGCAAACATAATAATTCAGTATGATTTGTATAAAAGTGCAACTATGTAAACTGGTAGCATATCGGCAAAATTTAACAAAATGTCAAGGTGCAGAAATACATGCTATTTAAAGTGTACCCTTAAGTAAGAGAATACAAAAAAAAATCATTTAGAAATAAGTACAAAAGTCGAACAGGAAATGCAGCTTTCACAGAACACAGTAAACCCAAAAACAAGCAAAAGGACAAACATGAATGGCAATGTTAATAACGAATAAAGGCATATGACGTCACAAACACAAAAAGGGTTGACAATAGGGCTACCGCCTTCGAAAGGTCTGTGGCAAAAAAGGCCGCTCGGGGTTTAAACCAGGTTCCAGGGTGCACGCACCAAACCTACCAAACTGTCATCCCAATAAAACGGGACAATGTAAATAAAGAAATCCCCGCCACGAACTATTCTATTACCAACAAGGCAGCATTAATAGGCAATATAGATGCTCGTGTATATATAAATAAAGAAAACTAGCTTAGAAATCCACAAAGAAGGTACTTAATGACTTTGCAGAAGCCAGAACCGAGTATGTTAAATATATTTCAGTCCATTTTCCATTTTGGATTTAATCGTTTATCCTGTTTATTCTGTATAGAAAGTGTTTGATTTGTTTAGTCTTCTTGTGTTGTTTTAATCAGTGCGTTTGATTAAAAAAAACTATTGTCAAGCGCACCTTGATATCATACATCGATTAAAGTATATATCACTACATGCAGCTCTGGGAACTTAAATGTTGGAAGGTTTCTATCAATAATAGTACTACTGGCCTTTCTCATAATGGAACTTGATATGTTTAGGTTATATGTCTCCGACAATGCCTTTCCTATCATTATCAATGTCATGTTTTTCATAATACAGGTTCATAACAGAGAATGTCATTGAGCTAAGCATGAGGCGCGCCCTCGTTAACAAGAACATGCACACGTTTATATAGAAATATTTAACTGCTGGGATCGATTATAGGGAAATCCTTCACGAGATAGCAGGCCTGTGGTTCTTTTCATGAAGGAGCGTATGCGAGTGAGTGAAAAAAACAAAACACGTCTACCATCGACTAAGTGGAGTGCGTACGTACGTGCGTGCGTGTGTTAGTGTGCACGCCTGTGTTCGTGCGTGTGGGCGGGCGTGCGTGCGTGCATGACACAATTTCGGTGGTATTTTTTATCTAAGTTAGTCCAAGGTTTTAAGACATACTCATCTTCAACGGTTGATGCACTTTTACATTTCATAAACCACTAGCCGGTCCTGTGTCGCCTTGAATCTAACATTGTACTACAGACGGATGTCTTTTAACAAAATATATGAATGAGAATCACGGGGACAATTCAGGCTAAATTTCATAAATGAAGTGTTTATTAATGAAATTAGACAAATGTACTGCCTTAACACATTAATAATGCAAATTTCACAACCGAGTCGCGAAAGGTATCGCATTTTGACAAGATTTAATAACTTATCCGTTTGTATTAATAATATAGAGTAATGCATTTGTACGATTTATGCGGATTTGTTAATGGACAAACTATAAAAGGAACGACCGTTGCCTGATGAAGATAGGGCAACCACAATAGGGAGAAAGGTATTAGGGAGGAGAAACCGAACTCGTGGCTCAATTATTTATGATTTATATATACCGATAATGATCATTATATAAAGATAGAAAACGACCGATGACAAGAATGCTGAGATTTAAAAATCTGGATGGTGTGACACAAACTCCGGTTTAATCTCCAAGAAACAAAATACGATGTGCACACTACTCAGCCAGATCCCTGGGGTATCGTTAATGTGGGGAAAAAAAGTTTTGCAATGGACCAGTGCAAGGCAGACCAAAAACTATATCGCATAGAAAAAAAGTATAACAACTGTTGTAACTAATGTGGTACACATCTGAAAATTAGCACTGTCATTTTAGTTTGAGGACACCATTTTATTATGCTCTACCAGTGTTATATTTTCCAGTTATAATATTTTCATGAATTATCACCACCTTGTAATCAATTACAATATGAACATCACTAGCAGCAGCAGCAGCAGCAGCATAGTTGCATAATCATTAGACAATTGTTTATGCAAATGAGGATGGTGTCATCGTTGACAATAATAATTATAGATTTTAATCTTTCTCCTCATTCTATCTTTCTCATCCTCATCATGATCCCCCTATCCCTTTTGCTTCTCCTCCTTTTCATCATCACCATCATCATCATCATCATCATCATCATCATCATCATCATCATCATCAACATCATCAACAACAACAACAAAAACAACAGTATCATCATCATAATCATAAGCAGCAACAGCATCAACAACAGCAGCAGCAGTAGCATCACAACCACTACTACCATCATCATCATCTTCATCTTTATTAACATCATCATCTTCATCATCGATTTCATCGGCATCGGCTGACATCGTTGTTATCATCAACAACAACAATCATCGTAATTAGCTGTGCAACATGTTAATGTAGCCTGGGCCAGTGGCGATCTTTGTATTTTGCATATAATTTGTTATCGTTTTTCAATGATTGTACCTACCTTGCAATTTGGCCTTTTGTTTCCTTTGGAATGCTTGAGTGCCGACGTCATCACGATTGGATCGACGTCTTGCAAACTTCTTCACTAGAAACGCCTTGGGCATTATCGGTGATTTTAAATGCGATTGATATGTATGCACATTAGTTCACGTTTAAATGTATTGCGTTTTGTTATTTGTCCATTGCTCAATAATAGACCAGCTAAATTAAATGCATGTCCAATCTAGCAATATATAAAACACTTCTACACTTCTTTTTTATTAATTATTCAATTGTACAAAATAAAGTCACACAAAAAAAAACTTTTTTCCCAAATGTTCGTGTAAGATTTTATTGACAAACGTAGCACTTTCTTTCACTTTGCACAAAATAAAAATGAAGCTTCAAACGAGAGTGATGATGGATATTTAAATATTTAAGTATTTTCCCGTTTTTCGGACATTAACCATGTTAAAGGTATGATAATGTAACGGGGATGGGTAACTATTCGCGTGCTCGCCTACCCGTGACCACAACTACCCAATACATGTCATTTACCTTACCTCTGGACCCGCCTTCGATACCTTGGTAACAGTTATGTTGCGGTTTATAATACTTGACTCGCTATTTTACCGCAAAGGTCTTCAGTTATAGGTTACTACGTTAAAGGTAAGATGATATTTGACGCAGGGAACTGTTACATGGATACAGTGAAGAGGGAGGCTTGAAGCAAGTACTGAAATTAAGGCGGGTTATGTTGTTGTTGCATCCATTCCTGTGATGCATGTTTGAACACAGGATATACAATTTTCGAACTAATATTTATCGTATTATTTTATTTGTATATCAATGGGAAGTTTGTATTGCGGCCAAAATGGTTGACGCGCGGCGATAAATGACCACTAGGCGAATATACTCACACCAGCCAAGATAAAAAAATCCTCGATACAAGTTAATGGATGTGTTCAGAGCTTAACATTTTTAGGTTGGTAATAAAGAAATACCAACGGCGTAGTTGGTAATATAGAGATTATTTAACTGCTGGGATCGATTATAGCGAAATGCTTCACGAGATGGTAGACGTGTTGTTCTTTTCACGAACGAGCGTATGTGAGTGAGTGAAAAAACAAAACACGCCTACCATCGAGTTAAATAATCTATTTATTACATTTTAAATCAGTTTACACATGATTTTAACTGGAATTATTCGCTTTATTGAACGTTTTCGGCGTCAGCAACACTTTTTTGACGTCGTAACTCAACGTCACAGTTAGTTATTTTTGTGTTCGGAATATTTAGCGATTATGAATATTCTTTCACTGAGAAATCCCAATCTTTCACCAATAAAAATGTAATAAAGGGAAATACCAACGACGTAGTTGGTAATAAAGCTTTGGTGCACATATGAGCTTAACATATATGGTAGATTTTAAAAAAGGGAATATACTAGAGTTGGGGAAAGTGTGTGTGGGTGAAGGCTGGGGTAAGGGGGAGGGGTTGGGGATATGTACAGTATTCAGTAATAATTCAATGCATACATTATTTAATCAATATTTTATGTATGCATGTAAATATATTACACGAAATCTGTTTTATTCGGTAATATATATTTTTAAGTAAGACAAATGTAGGTAAAATACAAACGGTCGTCTCAAACTTGTGTAACAGTTAGTCTTCCTGTGTAATCTCAGACATTTGTCTTAGAACTTGATTGTAGTAAAGGAACTTACGGCAAAATTAAAACTGTTAATTCGACGTTCTAGTATTAGGGTTTGGCCTGGCTGACTAAAGCCTTTCATATTGTGTCTATAGAGTTTGGATTCTCAAAGTATGTCAACTATATATATACCTCGTCGTCAGTAGGTTAAGAAACAGTCTACATCTGTTGTAAAATGTGTTTGTTGATGGCGGGATAGCGATTTTAATTAACACAAGCACATTGTACCTGAGAGCTAACACATGACAAGTATATGAAACATGATTTTAAAGTAGATTCTATTTACTTTTTTTTGGTTGTTGTTTGCAACAGTTTATGCGTGTGTTTTTAAGTTTATATATAAATGCCTCGAGTCTCCATAGACCTTTGTCGAGACAACGAAAGTCCTTCCAAACGAATCCAGGACACCTAGCCTCCAGGCTAACAACAGGCGCTTTGACATTGTTTTATTTTTAAAGTCCTATTGTGTCCTTATTTATTGTCAGTGAATACGAACTTTATCAAAAGTAGGAATCCCACGTTTATTTGTATTGTAAAGCATAAATCCCTCCTCCGGAGGCGTTTCTATCTCCCATCTCTGTACTATACTGTGTGCGGAATATATAAAAGTATGCGGGAATCTGGGATCATCATGCGCACCGCTTGTTTTTATTTGGATGACATCGAATATCACTTGTTAGTTACCGAATTTCTTATTTATTCATCTTTCTTAAAAATAAAAGATAGGCAAAACAAAACTGCTTGTATTTCGCAATAAATACTATTGTTTATTAGCACGCTTTTTAGAAGAGGAATATGATGTAGATAAAAACATTGTCAAAGTGTAACAAAACAAAACAAACAATGTGGACTTATCCAGTTTCTAAAAACATCCTCCTGCATTGTTTTAAGATGCCATATATCTTCCTTATTTTCATGTTAGTGATTTTATGAATACCAGTCCTATCATATGATCATTTTCTATTATCTTTAAAACATATCTGAATATCTAGAGTGTGCGGCCTTGTAAAGAGTCACGCTGTACATAGAAAAATAACAATTCACTTGAAAACAATGTTATTCAAAAGTACAACATTAGGGAACGAAATGATTGTAGTTATAAAATGTTTTTTCTAAGGTAGGAGGACTGTTTTCTTTTATAACATGGTTTTGCTTGTTTCCTACTTGAATGAATCATTCAGCCCAAAATAATACCACTGTTGATACATATCATCAAAATTATACAGGAGGATATATTTATTTATTTATATTTATATATTTAACCCCTTCGCCGTCAAATTTAAAATGTCGTCTGCTAAAATTTGAACTCAAACCTTCCGGTGCTATTTCATATGTAACGTGTTCTGGAATACAGTCTTACTGAGTGGCGAACGGTGTAAACTCTAATCAGCCTGCATATTATATGCAGGTTGATCTGGGTTTACATATTCGGGTTTACATTTATCGTAAAAATATATGTTTTTACTGTGGCAGCAGATGGTTCTGATTGCTTTCTTGATTGATGAGGTATAATAGTAGCAAATCGGAGACCTGAAAGTTATTTGGTTGGACCTGGCCAATGCATATGGCTCCATCCCTCACAATGTCATCGAGTACGCACTGGACCACTACCATGTTCCAGAAATGGTGAAAGGCTCATAATTATAAAGCTACTAAAGTACCCATAAATTATCTACTGAGTGGGTAATTGTCGAGGGAGGCATGGTAACAGGATGCACTGTATCCGTCATCCTGTTTGTTATTGACATGAATCTCATCACGAAAGCTGAGGCAAGTGAAAAAAAGGACCAAAGACAGATTTTGGAATTAGGATGTCGTCAAATAGGGGGTTTATCGATGACCTGTGACAACAGAGTCATACATACAAGCCATATAGATACTGTCAATGCCAGATAAAAGCGTCATCTGGAAGGACCGCCGGAACAAGCAGTGCAATCTGAAGATACAGGGAGAAGAAAAAAAAACATTGGTGATAACCCAGTTAAGTGCATTAGAGCTCTAGCCTAAACAATCGAGATGCAATCATGGGGATGAATAATCAGACAGAGGGATGGTCTCCGGAAGGTGGGCAAGACAGGACCACCTCGGGAAAGTTCAAGGAGTGAATACTCCAGTAAAGGTATTTTCTATCAAAAAGAAAGTCAACATAAAATGTAGCATTCACATAGCACTATCAACCAATACAAACAACAATTACAAGCAAAGGTAGAGGCAAAGTATACGATATCACAAACATAAAATAGTTGCCAATATGGGTACAGCCTTGGAGCGGTCAATGGCAAAAAGCCGCATTGGGTTCAAACCAGAGTCTGGAGTGCACCAAACCTCACGTTAACCTATATCCTCAAACAAACTAGGTAGCATTAACAGGCATTTGCACAGATGATCATGTATTGATGAATCTAAAAACACAAAAGCTTAGAAAGCAACAAAGCAATACTCAACCAGAGCAACACGAGAATAAACCGTTAAAGGGACAATGCAAGACTGAAGACAAATATGTTGCAATCCCTTTCAGTGTTTATGTAGATGTCATGATATGTTCCATAACCAGTCGGCTCATCGCACAATCCAAAATGAAAGCATAGTGGCGAACTGCAAATAGATCAACGACTCAACATGCAGTGCGTTGCAAAAGAATCATAACCGTCTTTGATAAACTTTCGGACACGTTTAAATCCGATTGTATAAATGCGATCATGACCAAGGATCCTACGAAGTTTCTAAATCACATCACCATAGAAGTCGTCAGGTTGTGATAGATTGAAAGTAGATCAGGGTTACTAAAATACAATTTGACAAAGGGTTGCTACGTTTAAGGTAAGGTAGCTCCGATAAAGTATCTTTTTAGTTATACAAAAGTGACGAATATTAAAGGTCCTCAACTCGACTATAAGCTCTAGAAAAACGAATACGTTGAGAAACATATAAGTTGCTCGGAGAACCCAAGACTCGGATACCCTATGAGGTATCTAAGACCACAGCTGTAGCCATAGAAAGGACAGTTAACATCTTCATTCGTCGGTGGCTAGGTCTCCCTCCAAACTTTACATGTCTGGGCCGCTAACTCCAATGATGACAGAATCTGCCAAGCAGGAATTTAACTCCGAAACGGTTTAAAGTCGTCAGTGAGTCAGGCAATGGACGGAACGGAGTTACGACTGGTACACTCCGCTGTTGTTGGATAAAAACATAGTGATAGTCATGGTCAGGAAATGCAGAGCCAACAAAGAAAGATGGTCGGCGTCTGATAGCCGGACAAGAGGTAAAGGAGCATATGATGTCGCAGATGGTTCATCTCGGTAGCCGGGACGTATTGTGCAAGAGAAAATACTCGCATATTCCCAGATGTGACACATTGAACTAGTCCGCCTAAGCCTCTTCGGAAAAGTATTTATGATGTTCTCTCCACACCGGCTATTGTTGGAAACTGACTATAGACTGAAGACCCGACATGATCTCTGTGTGGAAAAAAGAGGGGCCTTGGATCGTATACTTTCCACCCACCCTTGTATCAATAAAAATATAGATGTCAGTATCACTGAACTCAACTCATTGTACTTGTAAAAAAGGTGTATTTCAGATTTTCTTATTTTTATATTCATATACATGATGATCTCTGTGTTGTTCTTATATCGCCTATTAATACTGGTATTTTGTCAAAAGATAACATTTACTTGTATGTTATTCCGTCATTTGAATGACAATATAATACAAGTGAAGTTTTACTATCATGACTATAGAACCCACCTTAAACGCCGGTGGTATTTCTTCACTGAACGTTTCAAGGCTGTACCTATGTTATCGAACTACTCCTTCGCAATAAAATTAAGACTGAAAGTAAAGACGAAACTATGAACATTAATCTGGCCTTAATTGTGTTTGTTAACATGACACAAAACTGTTTTATTTATCACATATGTAACAGTTTGACAAATGATCCAACAAAAGATTTAAATGAGGTACTGAGGTATCGGCAGCTATCAGTTACAAGTTTGTTTCTCCAGCGGCCAAACGTTACTTAATCTCTGCATCATGTTATTATACTAAAGGAGACTTGGACCCAGAAGTGTCATCTATTTTGGCGCCATATATCCCAAATTCAGTTGTTAATACCTATCCACCTGTTTATAGATAACTAGTCACACTCTAATGTCGATGTTTTAGATTCACTATCAAATATTTGGATATTTGATGCGTTTCCCTCCAATTTCAATACGGAGAGTTTTGTTTTTATTTATGGAAGATGCAATAATATATATATATAATGGCGCTGTATTAGGATTCAAATGGGTGTTAGATTCACTAAATAACAAATTTACTGTAACTGTATATACAAATGACATGATTTTGGATAAAATTACAAATAAAAATGACTTATAAGGTTAGAGTAAACCGTATCATTTAGACGGCTGGTAATACATATATGTCATTGGAAGGTATGTGTAACATAGGCAAACAGAGAAGACTACACTACAACCTCGAGTACATCGTCCATCATGTGTAAACGAGCTACCCATTTCAAGTTCTGGTGGAAAGCGAATATTGATAAATTCAATAATCCAGATTTTTAAATAGAATATACCGAACTTGTCTTAAATATTGCAGAACACACCAAACAATATAACAATGATGGTAACGACAAACATACATAATCTGCGTATTTGAATTTGGGAATGATGAATTACTGTGAAGTTCAGTGTATTGCTTTTCGTCACAGACCTAATAACTTTTTTAATATGTCTGTGTTTTCGTTAAACGCTGCTGTCTGGATTAGTTGTTTATTGATAGCAGGGTAAAAGGAGGCATGTGTCCATAAACATATCGTCCAACTCTTTATATGAGGCTACATGTATGTTTTGTATAGTAAGCATATGACAGAATGTGTATTATTAATAATAAAATGTATCAACTGTTATGGTGTTGAAATACTATTTCATCTGCTGTCATTGATGTCTTTATATGAGGCTACATGTATATTTTGTATAGTAAGCATATGGCAGAATGTGTATTATTAATAACGAAATGTATCAATTGTTATGGTGTTGAAATACTGTTCCATCTGATGACGTCATTGTATTTGCGAGAATATCAATAGATATTCCTAATTTAAGTGAACAACTAAAATAAATGATATCACATGAAAAAACAAAAAGTTTCGCAATACTATTAGAGTAGCGTGATGTTTTAGGAAGCTTGCTTGATATAAAGAAAATACGTATGCGAGTTTGTTTCTAAAACGCTACACAGATCAACATATGAATTATAGGTATCAAGGGTCAATAGCAACAGACATTGAAAAAATGAAAACCAACTTCAGGTCCATTATCATACTTTTTTCAGTGTCAGCTTCTGATTTCCTTTACAACTTTGATTTACTGTGTCATTGACTCCTGGTGTTCTTAATTCAGCGTACACTCATTCATATAAATAAAGATATAAAAAACGAACAGTAAAAGAGGCACTCAAGGACGACAGTCAGCCACAAACACACACAGAAACAAAAAACAAATTTAAAGATGAATAGCAAATTTAAGGGAGGGGCAAGTCTCATAACAGGATAACAACAAATTGAATTTGATGATAACAGATAACAAAGTTGTCTCTGCTAAATTTATCTGCTATTCTGTGTTACGAAAATATCGACCTTTGTTTGATGTGCCATGTACATATATATGACAACTGTATTTTTATTTTTATTTTAAAACCATTGCGTTGTCCAGTCTGATTAGTATTCACTATTAAGTTCATTATATACTGAAAGGAAAAAGAAACGCAGGGTGCGTATTTCCGCTATATATTGTATGTTTAATATGCTACTGCTAATCGAATGGTACAGGGCGACATTAGGCCTGTCCTTTTAAAAAGAAGGTTTAAACAGCACTGAACACACCAATGGTTACCCCTTTAAAGTTTAATTATCGTCAGAATGCGCATTTGGCTCAAGCAGGTGAGCAAACTTAGGCTTTAAATGTTGCAATCACTTAACATTAAATAGAGTACTGAACTGGCTCAATTTTTCAAAGAGGAACTTCAGCATTTATGAATTTCTTGTTACAAACTGTACTGTGATTAAAACGTCTACAACATCACAGTTGTGTCCTTTCTCTAACTAACTGCTCTTTTTTTTTTACAAAACATCTTGGGATATATGAAATACGCACCCTGGGTTTCTTTTTCCTTTCAGTATAGAAGGAAATGAATTAACATTAATCTCATTTTCACTACCGTTGGCTCAAGTATTCAAACACGGTTACACTGTATTGTGTGGATAGTGTTCAATATCAAAGGCATGTTAAAAAGGTTATTTAACCGGTGTTTGTTTGTTACAAATAACAGCATACGCAAGATCCGTCAGATTTCAAATCTAGTTCCTGATGCGAATATTAGTATGCCCTGTAATCATCTGTCATTTTAAAGGCATTCATAATCCAAAGCTAATATAAAATGGATACAAACGAATTAATGTTCGCGACTGCTCACATTAATGGAGAAATTATTCAAAGTAACGGAGTGTCCACTTTGTAATACTGTCCAGGTGTTATATTACAATTGCACACAGGGTTGCTGACCATAACGAACACCGGGTAGGATGGGTGGGCGCGCATTTTATTTAGTCACCATTTCATTCCATTATAGTACTTTTGATCCAATGCAAACTGTAAAGAAGTTATGCATTGGACTAACTTCAAATTTTATAGATGAATCTGACACATTCAGGGTTACATAACGTGGTCCCGCCTTGATTCCATTAAGCCATAGGAAAGCTTATATAAACAGGATTTTATAACGGATATTTCGACAATAAAACACGTTTAAAAACAGTTTTTACTGAAAAAATGCGATAACCTGTTTAAAATTACCTATTAAATGTTTTAAATTTACAATATGCAAACTTTTTAAGCCGATATTAAGGTTTTATTCCATACCCCAGCAAACCCTATTTTCGCTTCTTCAAAAAGGGGTTGGATGGGAAGGAAAGTTAATACACGGACCACATAATGAGAATTAGACTCGGCTAACTTCCACTTTAGATGTATGTGATACGAAATCGAGGAATTTAGACTTGGCTAACGTTTATGTTGATGTATATGCCGATGAATTTAGACTTGTCTAAAATCTACTACAGATGTATCTGATACAAACAGCGAGTAATATAGACTGGGCTCACTTCTATTATCTAATACAAACATCGCCAACTTTAGACTGGGTTTACATCTAACTTTAAATGTATCAGACACAAACATCGAGGAATTTAGACGCTTTAGATGTATTCTATACAAACAGCGAGTAATACGACTGGATTAACTCATTGTTTAGATGCATCTGAGACATTTCATAATTTGTCATTGCCAAAATGTTGAGATTTTATCTTATTTTTTACTAGGTGATAAAGTGTGTGTTAGTCGGTTTTTATCGTTAGGTTCTATAGTAAAATAAAACATCTTCGGCAGAGTAAAAAAGCTGATATTTTTTAAGATTTCATTTTAAAAGAATCCTATATTGAATACATTTGCGTAAATGTGCATGAAATATGCATGGTTTTAAAATAATCATACTGTAAATACCTTAATTTTAACAGTAAACTTGGTTGAATAGGATAAAGACCGAGTGTATCACCTACCAGAATTCAGAGGTGCGTCAAATTTCTGGTCACTGATTGGTGGGCTTATTTTGATGATGCTTAATCAAAATTATGAATTTAGCCTCGGCTTACTTCTACTGTATAATACAAACACAAAGAGTTTAGACTTAGCTAACTCTTACTATCTATATTTGTATCAATTACATGTACATATATTAAGCAGAAATTATCCCAGTCTGAAGTGCTTTATCTTTGTATCAGATGCATCTAAAGTAGATGTTTGCCCAATTTTCATTAATACTTTCTGTTTGTATGAGATAGGTCTAATGGGCTTCTGTATTTGACCAGGCTTGGAATTCGTCAACCATTCTTCAGACTTTTCAAAGACTTGAGCTCAAGTACTAAAATTTTATTCACAAATATTCCAATGACCTTCAAAGATAAACAATCGTATGACGTTGCTATTCATTAGAATGTGCCATATTTATGCATAGCAGCTTCTTATGACCGTTTATTCTTTCAACTTACATAAATATGTGTGATTGAAATTTGCGTATTTGGGATTAAGTCTAAGAAAAAGTTTGATAATGGACCTTTGGAAACGGCCGAGCATGACACATACGAAATATTGCCGTCTCGGTTTGATTGAGACTGTTCATGAGCGGTAAGGCTATTCTCAAGAATGGTTGGTTAATTCAGGGCCTATTGTTTGGGGCGCTTGTTTCAGCCAAAGGTTTTTCTGCAGTAACTCGAGCAATTTAAATAATACGTACATCAGTTATATATCATTAGAACTGGCATTTTTAGTGGTAAATAAAACTACTTTACTTTTGAAAATCAGTTGAGAAATAAATATTTTACAGCCAAAATGATTTTTTGATGGGGCTTTTCCTATGTAAATTCCTTGTTGGTGGAACAGCAGAAAATTACAAAATGTCAAATAACTTCAGTAAAACTTGATATTTGGTTATTAAACTTTCAGGGTGTCTTAATGTACTAATATCCAACAATTAAAAACTATTTTTGAATAAAAAATCTAAAAAATATATATTTTTCGAATTTTTCATGCAGCAGAATTTTGCATTGAAAATTACCTATCAAAATCAACTTTCGCACATGAAATTTTTATTTCTCAACCGATTTTGAAAAGTAAAGTATTTTTATTTACCACTAAAAATGTCTGTTCCACTGATATATAACTTATATAGGTAGTAGATTAATTTTATCTTAAAAGTCCAAAAAAAAAACTTTGGCTGAAACAAGCGCCCCAAACAATAGTTCTATTTTAAACATATTTTATTGCATTTATTTTTACAAAGTATGCAAATGGGTCGGGCCAAAAGTTCTTACAACATTAGTTACGGCCCTTGTCAAGGGCCTAGGAACGCATAAGTAGAAATTACTTAAGTTTAACGAAAACATCTAAAATAGGAATTTCCCAGTCTGGAGACAGTAATTATGACAGCTACTGATATTTTAAAATAAAATAAAACCGAGTCTGCTACTTTATTCTCTTGGCTGTGTTTGTTGCATCAAAAGGGTCTCGCTTCTCAGTATTCATTATATGATGCAAAATGTGAATATTCAGATGACAGGTGTTAATTCCGGTAAAAGAACATAGTTTGGACAGTGTATTAAATCTGTTTTGTATTGTATGATTGGTTAAAGAAGAAAACACATGAAGATGAAAAAAGACATACGAAAGATTTGGACATTTATATGAAGTGTTAACTAACTGTTGACTTTATTTGACATATGATATATGATTCTAAACTTTCTTATGGAAGGATAAAGTGTCAGTTACTTTGTTTGGTATCGGTATTTGAATCACTATGGCCACCGTTAATATATTTATGTTATGTTAAATGTATTTAAAGCATCCAATTTATAATTTCAGGTAATATATGCGGTAACAAGTGAACGCCTTTCTTATATTAAATTATTATTTTGACTTTTCTTCACTTATTTGCACATTTAATCACCTGTCGCAGCAGCCTTGCAGGTTATAGTATGACTAATGCTTATAAGATTAGGTGATATGGCAGACATAATTGTTTATATGCGTAAACGTTTTTGAAAACAAATTAATCATTGGTGGTGTGCAACAGTTTAATACTATTGAAATGTGTTTTCGAAATCCGATGTTATGTCAGCATGATGGATTGAGCTGTTATGCATCCATATACTTGTAGCACTTACCTTAGAAAATGTTTTTTTTGTATTTATGCATTTTATAATTAGTGTGAAATTAAAAAAGTTTTACTGAATTTATTTCAAACTTTAAACCCCATGGTGAATTAGGAGAAATTCGCGGTATGCAATCATTAAACGATTCTTCAAGATGCTCAAGCTACTGATTATAGTACAAACGAAAGAGAGTTAACTTTGAAATATATGTATACTTATATTATGACACTTGATCATAAATCTTAAAATAGTTACTTATATTTCCTATCATGAACAGACTCAGTACATCGAGACTTTTCTCTATTGCTTGTGTTTGTTGCTTCCAAGGGATCCCCTTTTCAATATGTAGTATACTTCACATCATATAACTTTAACTGAATGAAGCGAGTGTTTCCACCGGTTTTTATAGTTTGCCTATTCGTTTTCTGATCTTCATGTGGGTCTTAATTTTTACTTTTTGTTTCTAATACGTATTCTCAGTTTCATCGGGTTATTAATTTCACACTTTATAGATGCTTCCTGTCAGCCAAGTTGAACCTTCTGGGACATTCTTTGCTCCTCTTCTCCCTTCCAAATCTTTCCATGGACCAGAAAACTTCCTGTTTGACTATCAGACGCCGCGTATCTTGATTTATCTGCATATCTGCATTCCCAGTATTTGTCATACACTTATTGGGATTCCAAAAACTTCGGCGTGCTTCAGTCTTGACTCAGCTCTGCCCACTGCGTGTTTCACTTATCACATTCTACCGGTGTGGAGCTTAATTCGACGTTCTGGCCTTGAACTTCATACGCCCCTAGATGAATGTCTAATCCAACGTTGATAGTATGCATATCACGTGTATGTGTGACTTATCGCGTGTATGTGTGACTCTGTTGTCACAGTAATATAAATCCGCTGTTTGACGTCATCCTAATTCCCAAAAAAACGTATTTGATCCTATTGTCTCACTTTCCGCAGCCTAATGATAAGGTCCATGCCAATAACAAACAGGGTGACGGATAACGTGCATCCTGTTACACGTGCATCATGTTACTCGTGTGTCGTAGGGTCGTATAGCTTGAACATTACATGAATAATTAATAAAATATACATTGATCCAGCATATTGTTTAGATTTATTATGCGTTTCAATCTAAGGGAAGTAATTTATTTTTTGACCAGTTAGTCAGTCCCTTGTCTCATACACACTTATATGTCCGATATGCATTGTCCAGTATACTAATACCCAGTCCCGTTATGTTTTACTCACTAACTTTAACTTTAACTAGGATGGTTAAAATTTTGTACTATTGATTTTGTTAATATTAAGTTCTGCTCAACCCGGGGCTAGAGGGCGTGAGCGGTAGCTAGCATATTTCACTACCGCTCATGAACAGTCTCAATCTAACCGAGACTGCAATATTTCGTATGTGTCGTGCTCGGCCGTTTCCAAAGGTTCATTATCATACTCTTGTTTTACTAATCTGTCACCCATGACAATAAGACATCGATGTGAGTGACCAATTGCAATGCTTCGTTGCATTCACCATTTACGCCTGTTGACGTATAGACACATCTATATTTTGATATAAATGTATTATATATTTATGATATACTCTTTCGGGTTAGTTGAGTAATTAGATCATTGTTTGTACCCTGAAGTATTATGTCATTGGATTAATACATAGTTATTAATATCTCACTAAGGAACCATTTCATATCATTTCTCATTGTGTGTATGAATGTAAATATTGCCTTCGTGTATTTGTTTAAGTAATTATATTCGTTAATGCCTTCGTGGCATTCGCCATTTAAGCCTGTTGACGTATAGACACATCTATATTGTGATATAAATATATTCTTTTAGTTCTACTTTCGGCATCCATTCAGAGAAGGCTGTACCCCTTCCCCATGTATGCAATAAAATATTGTTGCCACGTAATATCTTGTCGGTACAGTCAAACTCCACCGACTGAGCCAACCGTGACAAATGGCGCCCAAAGATATGAAAACCTATACAAAAGGTCAACGAAACCAACTCAAAGTTAGATGAATTGTTGAAGAAGATGATAGGCTAGAAAGAGAAATGAAAGAAATGAAAAGAAAGCAGAATGAGGCACAAGAAACAGAAACATATGGATATCGATCAGGAAGCAGACAGTTCAGAGGAGGATATATGTCTAGAGGCAATGATCCTTTTAGAACTAAATGCAGAGAGCAACAGGACAGACCAGGGAAACAAAGATGGAGAGAAAGAAAAGAAAAAGACTGAAGGACAGAAATCATCAAAAGGCAGTATTTAAACTAGACGATGTATCTTTTGAGGAGCAAACAGGAGACAAACAACAAAGCCCCATATACAAACAAAATATCTACCATGAAATAATTGGAAATATTAACGAAAGCGTCATTCAGGTAGAAGACAAAACAACAAAAGGTCTAATGAACATAAGTTCTGTGGTAACCAAGGTATCATCTTTATTTCAAAAAGCTTTAAATCCAGTACCACCACTTCATCCTCTAGAGAATTTTGATTTAGACATCAGATCTACCAGTGGAAATAATTTACCTTACTGTGGATACATCGAAATTAATATCGAAGTTTCATCTTGAGCAAGTACATTTTTTCCCATACTTGTTATAGTGGTTGATGATGCGGCTTATCACGAAAATGTAGGTATTGGTACTTATTTGATCCTGGAGATTAGATATCAAGCATTGATACTAGATAGAGCGGAACTACCAGATGCTTGGATCACTGCATTCAACCCTATTTCCAACTCTAATGTGGGCATTGTCAAATCTACAAGGTCAATTACTCTTCATCCCATGGAGACGAAAACTGTAACAGGTTTTGTCAGGAAGCACCGTGATATAGAGTTAGCGGTTACTGAACCCCTTCGATGATTCATTTGCAAATCGAGCAACTGTATTTCCGCGAGTAGTAGCATTGAATAACCCAGGAAAAACGCGAGAGTTCCAGTCAGAGTTTGCAATCTCTCAGCAAAAGTCGTCAACATCCCCGCAAGATCGAATCTCTGCCAGTTACACGAAGTAAAGGTTATTCGTCAAGCACCAATCATTAACAAACCTGTTCCAACAACCGTCAACATCAATCAGCAACAGACCGCACCTGAAAAAAAGGACAAAACAGACACAAACGAAATATCACAATCTAATAAAGTTAATACAACAGACCAGAATATCAAAACAAATACTTACGGTGTGGAACGTGAAGACTCCAACTTATCGGGAAAACAAAAACAGAAAGTGTATGGTCTTTTTGACAAATGGCAATCTATCTTTCCAAAGAGTTCATCTGAATTAGGCCATACCGCAGGAGTTCAGCACAAGATTGAACTAACAGCACCATTTAAGGAACCGTACCGGCGAGTTCCACCTGATCTATTCAACGAGATCAAGGAACACCTTCAGGAAATGCTAGCTGTCGGTGCCATAAGGGAATCAAATATTCCTTAGTCTTCAAACGTGGTCATCGTCCGAAAGAAAGACGGTACCATCCGTTTTTGCATAGACTATCGGAAGTTAAACCAGCGCACAAAGAATGACGCTTATGCTATTCCACGTATTGAAGATGCTATACCATATTTTGGCAGGATCCAAGTACTTTTCCAAACTGGACCTCAAATCTGGATACTGACAGGTAGAACTTCGAGAGCAGGACAATGAAAAGACAGAATTCCAAGTAGGAGTTGGACTGGGCTTCTATGAATATAATAGGATACTTTTTGGGCCCTGTAACACCCCAGTCACTTTTCAGCGCCTCATGGAGCGTTGTAATGGCGACTTAAACCTCCACGAATGTCTTATTTACCTTGATGACAATGTTATCTTTAGTCAAGATGTCGAGAGCCACATCGAAATGTTAGATGCCGTCTTTGAAAGACTTGCCAAGTACAATTTGAAAATTAAGCCTTCAAAATGTGGGTTTTTCAAAACAAATACCACCTTTCTTGGACATGTAATCTCAGCTGAAGGGATTTAAGCCGATCCACAGAAGATAGAGGCTGTTCAGTATTGGCCTGTACCTAAGACTGTTAAAGAAGTAAGCCAGTTTTTTTGGTTTCGCCGGATATTTCAGACGATTTATAAAAGGATTTGCTGCAATCGCTCTCCCTTTGAACAATCTTCTCATCGGTAATCCTACAAAGAAACAAAAACAGTGTAAAAAGAAACCAGTAAAGAAAACGCCTTTTATATGGGAAAATGACCAACAGCAAGCATTCAGTGAATAAAGAAGATACTTACCAATCCACCAGTTCTGGCTTACGCAGAGTACACACATCCATTCAAGGTACATACGGACGTTTCGGGGAATGGTCTAGGAGCAGTTCTATAACAGAATCAAGACGGTAAAGATCGAGTGATCACCTTTGCCAGTCGCTGTCTGAAACCTGCTGAGAGGCACACAAGCTTGAAGTTCTTGCCCTCAAGTGGGCTGTTACTGAAAAGTTTCATGACTACTTTTATGGTGGGAAATTCGAGGTTGTAACCGATAACAACTCTCTCATGGACGTCAATACAACGGCGAAGCTCGATGCTACTGGTCATAGATGGCTCGCCGCCTTGGCCAACTACAACTCAAGGCAGTGTACAGAAGTGGACTGCAAAATGCGGATTCAGATGGACTTTCACATAGGAAACATGAAACTACTGAAATTGAAACAGAAGTCGTGAAAGCCATCAGTATGGCAGCAATAGTGGACACTGGCCCTTTCATACATAGTATTCAACTCCCGGACAATACTACCAAGGTTAACACGGAACCTGAGATACCAACGGAAGTACACATAGCCAATACTCTGTCGACTAAAGATTGAATCAAAGCATTAAAGCACAAAGTCAGGACCAAATCATCTCAATGGTAACTGTGTCAGAAACGGTTTGAAACCGGCTAAGCCGATCTACCGTACTCTTACTGACAGGAATATGTTTACGCCGAAAGATTGTACCATCAAAGGTTGCGCTCGTGCCAATTACATCCTCATTCCCGATGGAAGTAGTTTGCATCGACTTCCTCTCCTTGGAAAGGTCGAAGGGAGGCTATGAAGACGTGTTGGTGATAACAGACTACTTTAGCCGATATGCACATACATATCCTACAAGGAACCAAACTGCAATGCAAAGATTACGGCTAAAGTACTGTTTGAAAACTTTAAGGTTCAATTTGGATTTCCAGCACGGATTCATAGCGACCACGGTCAGAACTTCGAGTCCCACCACATCAAGGAACTGTGTGAACTTGCTGGCATTGAGAAAAGTAGGACGACACCGTACCACGCCAGTGGAAATAGGATAGTGGAGCTCAATATGCTAGGCACTTTAGAAGAGTATCAAAATGCTGACTGAAAGGCCGTGTACCTATTTTGGTACATGCGTACAATGCCACGCATCACGAGAGTACGGGGTTTTCACCGTACTTTCTGATGTTCGGCAGACATTCTAGACTAGCCGTTGATGCATTCTTCGGCCTGCAAACGGACATAGTGTCTGCTAGCACACAATCGGAGTACGTGGTTAAACTGCGAGACCGTCCCAATACAGCATACTAGAAGGCCAGAGAAGTTTCCGCTAAAGCAGGAAGAATCGACAAGAGTCGCTATGACGAGAGAGCTCGAAGTTCTGTCCTGGCTCCTGGAGACCGAGAACTCGTAAAGAATGTCTCCATTCGTGGAAAGCAAAAGTTGGCGGATCGATGGGAACATGACCAATACGTAGTCGTTCGCCAACCGAACAGCGACATACCGGTGTATGAGGTCAAGCGGGAAGGGGCAGGAAGGGGCAAGGTTTTAAAAGAGTAGAACTCTTCCTGGCAACCTGCTTCTGCCCTACATGACCATCACAGATGCAACATGAAAATCAAAGAGGATGACGACACCCAGACTTCTGGGGACGACACCCAGACTTCTGGGGACGACAAACAGACTTCTGGGGACGACACCCAGACTTCTGGGGACGACAAACAGACTTCTGGGGATAAAGGGGCAAACACAAAGCGGTATGTGATACACCAGGCCCAACACCGCCTGCAAAGAAACCCCAAAGGGATAGAAAACCACCAGACAGATATGGGGATTAGACAAAGTATGTCAACAGACTAAACCCTTTTCGGTATTATATTCAGGTAAAACAAGTGTGAGTGTGTGCCTTAATTACTGCTATTGACTCTTTTGTTTTCATGTTATTTACTGTATGATGTTATTAATGTAACATGACGATTTCGTTACCTTTGGTTACATAAATCATTGAATATGATGGATATGTATTATTTAACATGTCCGTTGTTTTTATATCGAATTTATGATTCGATGTCTTATTTTACAACCGATTGAACACCTCCATGTAATTAATTCAGTAAGTTTCCATTTTAGGACTTATTAACGCATCTCAGGTATTTCTTTTTTTCTTTTCTTTACAGGTATCACGCTAAACAGAACGATGAAAAGGCTGTTTTGGCTATTTTAATGTTGTTAGTGATTGCATTTGTGTGTGTGTATTTGCTTTTTTTCCAGCTCATGCGATGGTTTCCTTTATCTTAGTCTTACTTTTAGCGGTTGAAATGTCGGGACGCCATTTTCAAAGTAGGGGAAGTGTGTCGTAGGGTCGAATGTCTTGAACCATTCATGAATAATTAATGAAGTACACATTGATCCAGCATGTTGTTTTGTTTTATTATCCGTTTCAATCTAAGGGAAGTAATCTATTTTTGACCAGTTAGTCAGTCCCTTTTCCTATGCACGCATATGTCCAATATCCGATATTCATTGTCCAGTTTACTAATACCCAGTCCCGTTATGTTTTACTCACTAACTTAACTAACCCTTGACTATACGACATCGATGTGAGTGACCAATTGCAATGCTTCGTTGCATTCGACACATCTATATTTTTATATAAATATATTATATATCTATGATATATTCTTTCAGGTTAGTTGAGTAATTATATCATTGTTTATACACTGAATCTCGTATTATGTAATTGGCTTAATACATAGTTATTAATATCTCACTAAGGAACCATTTCATTTCTCTTTGTTTGTATGAATGTAAATATTGCCTTCGTGTATGTGTTTATGAAATCATATTCGTTAATGCATTCGTTGCATTTGCCATTTACTCCTGTTGGCGTACAGACACATCTATATTTTGATATAAATATATTATATATCTATAATATATTCTTTAGTTCTCCTTTCGGCATCCATTCAGAGAAAGCTGTACCCCTTCCCCATATATGCAATAAAATAATGTTGCCACGTAATATATTGTCGGCACAAACTCCTACGACTGAGCCAATCGTGACACGCGCATCCTGATACAATTGCTTCTTTCGACCTGTTTACACTTCATGCTGATGTCATGTGATAACATAATCTTTAGGCCACTGTAGTAGCTCTACTAGCTCATATACTGAACAAAATTTCTAAGTATCAACTATTGTATCTTAATTATTTATTTTTTTTAAATATATTTTAGAATAGATATATGATAAGTATTTTGTTCTGACCCATAGTTTGTAAAACATTTATATTTTGTTTAAATTGTTACATCTTTTGAGAGTTACCCTCCCTTTATATGAAAACATATAATGTACTGATAAAACACATAACGTGAATCAAAGATCGCTTAAAGATATAAAATTCTTAAAATTGGTATGAAATAATACAAACAAACATAAAAAAATTACCCATTTATCGCAGATTTTCCGTCAATAAAAAAATGAAATATGGATAATCTTAAATTACCTCCCTTTAAATTGAATATTATTTGAAATGCAAGTAACTGTAATTCAGCGTTAACATTAAATATTTCGAAAATTTCTTTTGCAAACGCATTTGTAGTGGTAATGCTAGTAAAACATGATGTCAAAATAAGTTTAACTGGCATATTTTAGAATTAGAAACATCGAAAGCTTCACTAATTCGAAGTACTTAATAATATCCTATATACCCAGCTGTATAAGTGTTATAACTTATTTCTAAGAAAACACATTGATTTAAAAGTTTTAAAATCAGAGCAGACGATTTACACTCGTTCTTTTGTAATTTAACCGTATCTCTAATCAAGCTCAAAATACACAAAACAATGAGACTATTATTGACATATTCTTAGGTTGGTACTTAGCAATTTGGTTTAGTGTAGTCAGCTTATTCGTCATATCTAGTTCATGGTAGTCGTCCAGAACTTACTCGATGAACTTGTGGGAGATGGAGTTATAATGCATTTGCTAGCTTCAACCAGAGTTTTGACCCGGACCTATTTCGTCAATTATGTGCTCCAAACATCTAGAAAAGTCAGCTACTCCTCCTTTCTGAACTAATATGTCGGGATACATATTTTCCGTCATGTATGAAGACATTTACTTTAGTATTGAGAAGAATATATTTTCTTCAACTCTCACTAAAGCTGTGGTATATTTAGGAAATAGAACATCGTTTACTGTGAAGTATCGTTTAATATATCACGGTTTGGAGTTCCATTGTAAACAATAACTTTGGGCGAGTGAAATTATTGTTAACAATTGAACGACAAACCGTGATATATTATAGATAATTCACCGTAAACGATGTTCTATTTCTATTCTAATACCCCTAAAATGTGAAAATAACGCACACATCTGAAATCTTTCGCATTGCTTTGCTTACTCTCCTAACTAACGTTGCAAAAATTACAGCGATATATCGTTCAATATAACGAGATATTTTAAACTAGGCTATATAATGCGGGTGTATTAGAATATATATGAAATATTATAGAATATTTTATTTTCCCATCAAGGGTCCATTTGAACATACACTCGATATACTTATTTACACAATGTTGTGCTAATTTAATGTAAACGAATTTTATATCTATCCATATAAAAGGAAAGAGTGTTTATACATATGTATCAAAATGGCCATATTTGAGCAATTATGCCTGGGTACAGTTGACAATTATGTTCAGCCATTTCTGATGATGAGCTTTCGTAAATAAATGTATTTTTAGATCACGCATTAATCTATTTTGTTCGTAGATATTAGTTGTGTTAGTGTAACCATACTATAGAACTCTACAAATTGACCGTAACAGTACACCCTGTCGAAGTATTATCACACAGTATAAGCACTCCTCTAATCGTTGTACCTATGCAATATAGTGGATTGTCTTATTGTTTTCTTGCCTCTAAAATGACTAACCTATATATTGTAGCGCTGACAACAGTAAGTCTATGCGTGTGCCAGGTTTTGTGTAATTTCTAAATGTGTGTCTCAGTTACTGCTCAGACAAGTAATTCATTAACAAATGAAAAGTTATTTTGATATAAAATGTGATAAATCACCCCTTGTACAGACATAATACACTCATACAGACCTAACTAAACTCATACATACCTAACTACACTCATACAGCCTCACTACACTCATACTGACCTAACCACACGCATACAAACCTAACTACACTCGTACAGACCTAACTACACTCGTACAGACTTAACTACACTCGTACAGACCTAACTACACTCGTACAGACTTAACTACACGCATACAGACCTAATCTCACGCATACATGCTTAACTACACTCGTGCAGACATAATTGCACTCATACAGACCTAACTACACGCATACAGACCTAACTACATGCATACAGACCTTACGACATGATACATACCTAACTGCACTCATACCTACCTAACTACACCCATACATACCTAACTACACGCATATAAACCTAACGACACGTATACAAACCTAACGACATGCATACATACCTAACTACACGCATACAGACCTAACTACACTCATACATACCTAAACACACTCATACAAACCTAACGACAACCATACATACCTAACTACACAAGTACAGACCTAACTACACTAATACAGACCTAACGACACGCATACAAACCTAACCACATGCATACAGACCTGACTACACTCATACAGACCTAACCACACGCATACAGACCTAACTACAATCATACAAACCTAACGACATGCATGCATACCTAACTACACTCATACAGACTACACTCATACAAACCTAACCACAGGTATACATACCTAACTACACTCATACCGACTACACTCATACAGACCTAACCACAGGTATACATACCTTACTACACTCATACCGACTACACTCATACAGACATAACCACACTATACAGACCTAAACACACGCATACATACCTAACTACACTCATACAAACCTAACGACATGCATACAAACCTAACCACATGCATTAAGACCTGACTACACTCATACAGACCTAACTAAAATCATACAAACCTTACCACATGCATACAAACCTAATCGCATGCATACAGATCTAACTACAATCATACAAACCTAACCACATGCATACATACCTGACTACACTCATACAGACCTAACGACACGCATACAAACCTAACCACACGCATACAGACCTAACTACAATCATACAAACCTAACGACATGCATGCATACCTAACTACACTCATACAGACTACACTCATACAAACCTAACCACAGGTATACATACCTAACTACACTCATACCGACTACACTCATACAGACCTAACCACAGGTATACATACCTTACTACACTCATACCGACTACACTCATACAGACCTAACCACAGGTATACATACCTAACTACACTCATACATACCTAACTACACTATACAGACCTAACCACACGCATACAGACCTAACTACACTCATACAAACCTAACGACATGCATACAAACCTAACCACATGCATACAAACCTGACTACACTCATACATACCTAACTAAAATCATACAAACCTTACCACATGCATACACACCTAATCGCATGCATACATATCTAACTACAATCATACAAACCTAACCACATGCATACAGACCTGACTGCACTCATACAGACCTAACGACACGCATACAAACCTAACCACATTCATACAGATCTGAATACACTCATACAGACCTAACCACACAAATACAGACCTAACTACAATCATACACACCTAACGACATGCATGCATACCTAACTACACTCATACAGACTACACTCATACAAACCTAACCACAGGTATACATACCTAACTACACTCATACCGACTACACTCATACAGACCTAACCACAGGTATATATACCTAACAACACTCATACATACCTAACTAAACTCATACAGACCTAACCACAGGCATACAGACCTAACTACAATCATACAAACCAAACGACATGCATACATACCTAAATACACTCATACAGACTACACTCATACAGACCTAACCACACGCATACATACCTAGCTACAATCATACAGACCTAACGACATGCATACATACCTAAATACACTCATACAGACTATACTCATACATACCTAATACACTCAAACAGACTACACTCATACATACCTAACCACAGGTATACATACCTAATTACACTCATACAGTCTAAACTCATACAGACCTAACCACAGGTATACAGACCTAACTACACTCATACAGACCTAACCACAGGTATACAGACCTAACTACACTCATACAGACTACACTCATAGAGACCTAACTACAATCATACAAACCTACCGACATGCATAAATACCTAAATACACTCATACAGACTGCACTCATACAAACCTAACGACATGCATGCATACCTTACTACACTCATACAGGCTACACTCATACATACCTAACCACAGGTATACATACCTAACTACACTCATACAGACTACACTCATACAGACCTAACTACAATCATACAAACCTAACGACATGCATACATACCTAAATACACTCATATAGACTACACTCAAACAAACCTAACGACATGCATGCATACCTAACTACACGCATACAGGCTACACTCATACAGACCTAATCACAGGTATACATACTTAACTACACTCATACAGACCTAACTCCAATCATACAAACCTAACGACATGCATACTTACCTAACTACACTAATACAGACCTAACGACACGCATACAAACCTAACCACATGCATACAGACCTGACTACACTCATACAGACCTAACCACACGCATACAGACCTGACTACAATCATACAACCTAACCACATGCATACAGACCTAACTACACTAATACAGACCTAACGACACGCATACAAACCTAACCACATGCATACAGACCTGACTACACTCATACAGACCTAACCACACGCATACAGACCTAACTACAATCATACAAACCTAACGACATGCATGCATACCTAACTACACTCATACAGACTACACTCATACAAACCTAACCACAGGTATACATACCTAACTACACTCATACCGACTACACTCATACAGACCTAACCACAGGTATACATACCTAACTACACTCATACATACCTAACTACACTATACAGACCTAACCACACGCATACAGACCTAACTACACTCATACAAACATAGCGACATGCATACAAACCTAACCACATGCATACAGACCTGAATACACTCATATAGACCTAACTAAAATCATACAAACCTTACCACATGCATACAAACCTAATCGCATGCATACAGATATAACTACAATCATACAACCTAACCACATGCATACAGACCTGACTACACTCATACAGACCTAACGACACGCATACAAACCTAACCACACGCATACAGACCTAACTACAATCATACAAACCTAACGACATGCATGCATACCTAACTACACTCATACAGACTACACTCATACAAACCTAACCACAGGTATACATACCTAACTACACTCATACCGACTACACTCATACAGACCTAACCACAGGTATACATACCTTACTACACTCATACCGACTACACTCATACAGACCTTACCACAGGTATACATACCTAACTACACTCATACATAGCTAACTACACTATACAGACCTAACCACACGCATACAGACCTAACTACACTCATACAAACCTAACGACATGCATACAAACCTAACCACATGCATACAGACCTGACTACACTCATACAGACCTAACTAAAATCATACAAACCTTACCACATGCATACAAACCTAATCGCATACATACAGATCTAACTACAATCATACAAACCTAACCACATGCATACAGACCTGACTACACTCATACAGACCTAACGACACGCATACAAACCTAACCACATTCATACAGATCTGAATACACTCATACAGACCTAACCACACAAATACAGACCTAACTACAATCATACAAACCTATCGACATGCATGCATACCTAACTACACTCATACAGACTACACTCATACAAACCTAGCCACAGGTATACATACCTAACTACACTCATACCGACTACACTCATACAGACCTAACCACAGGTACACATACCTAACTACACTCATACATACCTAACTAAACTCATACAGACCTAACCACACGCATACAAACCTAACTACAATCATACAACCTAACGACATGCATACAAACCTAAATACACTCATACAGACTACACTCATACAGACCTAACCACACGCATACATACCTAGCTACAATCATACATACCTAACGACATGCATACATACCTAAATACACCCATACAGACTACACTCATACAGACCTAACCACACGCATACATACCTAGCTACAATCATACAGACCTAACGACATGCATACATACCTAAATACACTCATACAGACTACACTCATACATACCTAATACACTCATACAGACTACACTCATACATACCTAACCACAGGTATACATACCTAATTACACTCATACAGTCTACACTCATACAGACCTAACCACAGGTATACAGACCTAACTACACGCATACAGACCTAACCACAGGTATACAGACCTAACTACACTCATACAGACTACACTCATAGAGACCTAACTACAATCATACAAACCTAACGACATGCATAAATACCTAAATACACTCATACAGACTACACTCATACAAACCTAACGACATGCATGCATACCTTACTACACTCATACAGGCTACACTCATACATACCTAGCCACAGGTATACATACCTAACTACACTCATACAGACTACACTCATAAAGACCTAACTACAATCATACAAACCTAACGACATGCATACATACCTAAATACACTCATACAGACTACACTCAAACAAACCTAACAACATGCATGCATACCTAACTACACTCATACAGGCTACACTCATACAGACCTAACCACAGGTTTACATACTTAACTACACTCATACAGACCTAACTACAATCATACAAACCTAACGACATGCATACATACCTAAATACACTCATACAGACTACACTCATACAAACCTAACGACACGCATGCATACCTAACTACACTCATACAGGCTACACTCATACAGACCTAACCACAGGTATACATACCTAACTACACGCATACAGACTACACTCATACAGACCTAACCACAGGTATACAGACCTAATACACTCATACAGGCTACACCCATACAGACCTAACCACAGGTATACATACCTAACTACACCCATACAGACTACACTCATACAGACCTAACCACAGGTATACAGACCTAATACACTCATACAGGCTACACTCATACAGACCTAACCACAGGTATACAGATCTAACTACACTCATACAGACTACACTCATACATACCTAACCACAGGTATACAGACCTAACTACACTCATACCGACTATACTCATACAGACCTAACCACATGTATACAGACCTAACTACACTCATACATACCTAAATACACTCATACAGACTACACTCATACAAATCTAACGACATGCATGCATACCTAACTACACGCATACAGGCTACACTCATACAGACCTAACCACAGGTATACAGACCTAACTACACTCATACAGACTACACTCATACATACCTAACTACAATCGTACAAACCTAACGACATGCATGCATACCTAACTACACTCATACAGACTACAGTCATACAGACCTAACCACAGGTATACAGACCTAACTACACTCATACAGGCTACACTCATACAGACCTAACTACAGGTATACAGACCTAACTACACTCATACAAACTACACTCATACAGACCTAACTACAATCATACAAACCTATAGACATGCATACATACCTAACTACACGCATACAGACCTAACTACAATCATACAAACCTAACGACATGCATGCATACCTAACTACACTCATACAGGCTACACTCATACAGACCTAACCACAGGTATACAGATCTAACTACACTCATACCGACTACACTCATACAGACCTAACCACAGGTATACAGACCTAACTACACTCATACAGACTACACTCATACAGACATAACCACAGATATACAGACCTAACTACACTCATACCGACTACACTCATACAAACCTAACCACAGGTATACAGACCTAGCTACACTCATACCGACTACACTCATACAGACCTAACCACAGATATACAGACCTAACTACATATGCACATGATTTACTCTTCCGCCCAAGCAGTCTGTCGAGTATTTTATCCTCCGATTTTCTGGATACTTCGTACTCGTTTACATAATCATCCAGAAATAGATATATATGTAGTAGTTATGTGCCACTAAATATAACTGTTTCGCAGTACTTGCATTAAGGTCACCTATCATCATAAAACTGCAGTTATCATTCCACAAATTTTGAAAATAAATTATCTTTTCTAATAAAATACTGGTATCATAAATATGATATTCATTAAAATTCGTCTACCAGATACCATACATGACACCAGACAATATAAACTGTTTATAAAAACTGAGATATTTCTTGAAGAGATTTATTATATTCGTTTAACAATACAACATTCACTTTCGTTGGAAAACCGGAGCATGTAGACTACTGATACAATCTTCTCTTGATAATATAAACACCTGAAACGACAAATTTACAGCAAGAAAATAGCATATGTTATGGGAATGATATATAGTTAGCCATTAATCCGTTACGTAATTGTCATTTTTGGTTGATGAAAAAAGTGACATGAGGTACAGCATCAATTCAAACTAGTTGGTGACACGATGATATTTCACGACGTGTTTAAAATTTCATTTACTAAATTAACATAATTTAACATAAGTAAAGTACATGTTTATAACCTTAGACTTATTATCACCTACAATTCGGTCATCAAAGATATTCGATGTTCTATTTTTAAATTCAAAATATTAATGTATGGTTTTGCGGCGTTTTTGTTTTGACGTAATCGTATACAAGCGATGGCGAAAGATCGGGTTGTCTGCCCATTTGTACAAAAAACGAGCATCATATATATGGCATATATAAACAAACAAACTCAGTAGTCCTGTGCTCATATACAATAAAAGTGACTTTGATTTTTTTCGACTCAAACCGATGGCGGAAGATAAACAGTACAATTGGGGTTGTCTGCTCATTTGTACAAAAAACTAGCATCATATATATGACATATATAAACAAACGAACGTGCTCATATATAATAAAAGTGACTTTGATTTTTTTGGACATTTGGACTATTTTTAATTAATAAACCAGGAAAGATTTGAGTTAAACTTGATAAATGGTATTAAAGGGACACTTGGCATTTTAGATTAAACTTGCCAGTATTATTTGGGCTTTATTCGTAATTGGATTTTTAAGAATACTAGATCCATTTTATGTATTTTCTGTAACTGAATATTTTTCATTGTAGTATTTGAATAAATGTGTTGATTATATTTTTAAAATAGTTGTTTCTGGTTTTACTTCATTTCTTGTTACATGTTACCCGTAACAGTAGGCTATCATACATGTTACCTGTAACAGTAGGCTATCATACATGTTACCTGTAACAGTAGGCTATCATACATGTTACCTGTAACAGTAGGCTATCATACATGTTACCCGTAACAGTAGGCTATCATACATGTTACCTGTAACAGTAGGCTATCATACATGTTACCTGTAACAGTAGGCTATCATACATGTTACCTGTAACAGTAGGCTATCATACATGTTACCTGTAACAGTAGGCTATCATACATGTTACCTGTAACAGTAGGCTATCATACATGTTACCTGTAACAGTAGGCTATCATACATGTTACCCGTAACAGTAGGCTATCAAATATAGATAGATAGATGCTAAACAGGATACGACATGTATTTAGTATTTACATAAAACCTAAAAGGACGCACAAAGACAAATAAAAGTATACAAAGACAAATATGTTGAATTTAATGTAGTGTGTGTGCGTGCGTGCGTGCGTGCTGCGTGCGTGCGGCTTATCAAGTTTTGTCTCTATGAACCTCTGATGAAGGCGTCAATCGAAAGTACTGTATATCCTCATCTAGAATTGTTTCAAATATAAAATTATGATTATTTCGATAATTTAATTATAGTGTAGTAATTTATTCACACAGATATTACATGCGTGTTTTTGGTTGACTATGTTCTGTGGTGAATGCTACATTTCCTGTTCGACTTTATACCTACTGTTAGACAAGAACGGACCCATCAGATATAACATCAGTAATTTTGGACGCGAACGCAAGGCTTACATCAGTAATTAGACGAGAACGGAAGGCTTATATCAGATATAACATTAGTAATTTTTGACGCGAACGGAACTCTTATATCGGATTTTCCATCGGTAAATGGACGCGAAAAAAAATCTTATAGTTTTTTAACATCAGTAATTGGACAAGAACAGAAGGCTTCTATCAGATATTAAAGCTGTAATTGGACGAGAAAGACTTCTATCAGTTATAACATCTGTAATTGGACGAGAACGGAAGGCTTATATTAGATATTACATCTGTAATTGGACGAGAACGGAAGGCTTATATCAGATATTGCATCTGTAATTGGACGAGGAAGGAAGGCTTATATCAGATATTACATCTGTAATTGGACGATAACGAGAGGCTTATATCAGATATTACATCTGTAATTGGACGAGAACGGAAGGCTTATATCAGATATTACATCTGTAATTGGACAAGAACGGAAGGCTTATGTCAGATATTACATCTGTAATTGGACGAGAACGGGAGGCTTATATCAGATATTAACGAGAACGGAAGGCTTATATCAGATATTACATCTGTAATTGGACGAGAACGAGAGGCTTATATCAGATATTACAGCTGTAATTGGACGAGAACGGAAGGCTTATATGAGATAGTACATCTGTAATTGGACGTTACATCTGTAATTGGACGAGAACGGAAGGCATATATCAGATATTACATCTGTAATTGGACAAGAACGGAAGGCGTATATCAGATATTACATCTGTAATTGGACGAGAACGGAAGGCTTATATCAGATATTACATCTGTAATTGGATGAGAACGGGGTGGGGAGGGGGTGGTGGGCTTATGCTTTGTATTATAATGTTATAAATTGTTATTAAACAACTCATTCCTTTATTTATTTCGAGGCCACATTTTAAATTGTAAAATAAAGCATATGAACCCAATTAAATACAGATTTAAAACTTTGAAAGAAATACATTTCAAAACAAACAATACAATAACTGTTCACATAGAAGCTGTCGTTTATTCCCATCGTTTGTGTATGTACTGTTACGTTCAAGTACATATACCACAAACTCCTCTTACAGTTGATGTAGATGACTTGAACAGATAGACTGACCCCGCATTAGATACTTCCGTTATTCCTATTTCAAACAAACAATGCACGCAGCGGTGCGTATCAATCTAACATAAATTGTATCAAATATATTGTCACATTCTTTGTTGATTTCTTATTAAAAGATATACAGTTACTTATAAAAAAACGAATTTAATTGTATTTAAAACGGGTATTCCTCGACAGTTTGTCCTTTCCCACGCTTTGCTTCTAGTCCATTAAATGAAGTTAACAAAGACGTATCAAATGTACGTTCATTCATTAAATTTTGTGAATAGAAATAACGCGTCATGTAATTTGTTGCAATGGTTTGGTGTCTCTAGGGATCATGTCTCTATTATTACTTACCGGCGGTAGTGTTGTTTCACGCAGAACCCTTGTAAACTGTTGATCAAATAGTGGAGTCGAGTCTTCCGGATTGAAAAGTCTCTTAAAAATAGCATTTTGTATCACCAGAGTATAAAAAAGTATATTTCACTCTTAAAAGCTACCATTTGGGGCAGGTTTAATATAAGGTATGATAGTGTGCCGTAGTTACAGCAGTTTCATCAGAACTACAGTGTTACATCAGAACTACAGTGTTACATCAGAATTACAGTGTTACATCAGAACTACAGAGCTACAGCAGATCTAGAGAGTTACAGCAAAGTGACAGTAGAAGTACAGAGCTTCAGCTGAACTGCAGAGTTACAGCAAACCTACAGAGCTATAACATAACTACAGCAGATCTAGAGAGTTACAGCAAAGTGACAGCAGAACTACAGAGCTTCAGCTGAACTACAGAGTTACAGCAATACTACAGAGTTAAAGCAGATCTACAGAATTACAGCAGATGTACAGAAGAGCTACAGTGTTACAGCAGCAGAACTACCGAATTTCAGCATTACTACAGAGTTAAAGCAGATCTACCGAATTTCAGCATTACTACAGAACTGTAGAGTTAAAGCAGATCTACAGAGTTAAAGCAAATCTACATCAGAGATACAGCAGAACTACAATATTACAGCACAACTACAACATTACAGCATAACTATAGTGTTACAGTAACACTACAGACCTGCAGCAGAACTACAGAGTTACAGCAGAACAACAGAGCTACAGCAGAACTACAGAGTTACAGCAGAACTACAAAATCACAGCAGAACTACAATGTTAAGGTCTACAGAGCTACAGCCGAACTACAGAGTTACAGCAGAACTACAGATCTACAGCAGAACTACAGAGCTACAGTGTTACAGTAAAACTACAGTTACCGCAGAATTACAACAGAGCTATAAAGTTATAACATAATTACAGTGTTAAAGCAGAACTACAGTGTTATAGCAAAACTACAGGGCTAAAGCAGAACAACAGAGTTACAGCAGAACTACAGAGTTACAGCAAGCAGAACTACAGAGTTACAGCAGAACTACAGAGCTACAGCAGAACTACAGAGCTACAGCAGAACTACAGAGTTACAGCAGAACTATAAAATCACAGCAGAACTACAATGTTGCAGTAAAACTACAGAGCTACAGCAGAACTACATAGTTACAGCAGAACTACAGAGCTACAGCAGAACTACAGAGCTAAAGTGTTACAGCAAAACTACAGTTAGCGCAGAATTACAGCAGAGCTATAAAGTTATAACAGAATTACAGTGTTACAGCAGAACTACAGTGGTATAGTAAAACTACAGAGCTACAGCAGAACTACAGAGTTACAGCAGAACTACAGAGTTACAGCAATCAGAACTACAGAGTTACAGCAGAACTACAGAGCTACAGCAGAACTACAGAGTTACAGCAGAACTATAAAATCACAGCAGAACTACAATGTTGCAGTAAAACTACAGAGCTACAGCAGAACTACATAGTTACAGCAGAACTACAGAGCTACAGCAGAACTACAGAGCTAAAGTGTTACAGCAAAACTACAGTTAGCGCAGAATTACAGCAGAGCTATAAAGTTATAACAGAATTACAGTGTTACAGCAGAACTACAGTGGTATAGTAAAACTACAGAGCTACAGCAGAACTACAGAGTTTTATCAGAACTACAGAGTTACAGCAGAACTACAGAGTTGCAGCAGAACTACAACATTACAGCGGAACTACCGTGTAACAGTAAAACTACAGACCTGCAGCAGAACTACAGAGTTACAGCAGAACTACAGAGCTACAGCAGAACTACAGAGCTACAGCGGAGCTACAGTGTTACAGCAAAACTACAGTTACCGCTGAATTAAAGCACAGCTATAAAGTTATAACAGAATTACAGTGTTACAGCAGAACTACAGTGGTATAGTACAACTACAGAGCTACAGCAGAACTACAGAGTTACATCAGAACTACAGAGTTACAGCAGAACTACAGAGTTGCAGCAGAACTACAACATGACAGCAGAACTACCGTGTAACAGTAAAACTACAGACCTGCAGCAGAACTACAGAGTTACAGCAGAACTACAGAGCTATAGCAGAACTACAGAGCTACAGCGGAGCTACAGTGTTACAGCAAAACTACAGTTACCGCTGAATTAAAGCCGAGCTATAAAGTTATAACAGAATTACAGTGTTACAGCAGAATTACAGTGTTATAGCAAAACTACAGAGCTACAGTAGAACTACAGAGTTACATCAGAATTACAGAGTTACAGCAGAACTACAGAGTTACAGCAGAACTACATAATTACAGCAGAGCTACAGAGTTACAGCAGAACTACAGAGTTACAGTAGAACTGCATATTTCAAGCAAAACTACATAGCTTCAGCTGAATTACATAGTAAAAGCAGAACTACAGAGCTTCAGCAGGACTACAGAGTTGAAGCAAAACTACCGAGTTTCAGCATTACTACAGAAGCAGAACAACAGAGATACAGCAGAACTACATAATTATAACAGAACTACAGAGTTACAGCAGAACTACAGAGATACAGCAGAACTACCGATTTACAACAGAACTGCATATTTCAAGCAAAACTACAGAGCTTCATCTGAACTACATAGTTAAATCAGAACTACAGAGCTTCAGCAGAACTACAGAGTTGAAGAAATAACCACAGAATTACAGCAGATGTACAGTATTACTACAGAGTTACAGCAGACCTGTAGAGTTAAAGTACACCTACAGAGTAACAGCAGAGCTACAAAGTTACAGCAGATATAAGAATTACAACAGAACTACAGAATTACAGCAGAACTACAGAGCTACAACAGAACTACAGAATTACATTAGAACTACAGAATTACAGAATTACATCAGAACTGCAGAGCTACAGCAGAACTACAGAGTTACCGCAGAACAACATAGTCACAGCAAAACTACAGAGCTTCACCAAAACTACAGAGAGCAGAACTATAGAGTAACAGAAAATAGCTTATAGAACCTTCACACCTATATAATTAAATTGTTACAACAAACACAACATTCGCATTTGGAGAACTTAAAAGATACAGCAAATACAGCATGCACACCTAAATAAATACAATACAAATTAAAACATTCAGATCTGCAGAAATACAGAATTGCAGCAAGCAAGACATGCACATCTGCAGAACTACAGGGATGAAGAAAATACTCGTATAATATTCGCATCTGCAGAACTACAGGGATGAAGAAAATACTCGTATAATATTCACACCTGCAGAACTACAGGGATGTATCAAATATAATTCAACCGGAAATTGGTACTGTTAAAGAAGTATCTTATGACAACTTTTTCATATTCAGACTTTGAACAAATCAAGCCAAATGTCTGTCACCAGACGGATTATTATTGTATATATGTCAATTATTCACCACCAGTCGCAGATGATCTAGTCTTTCTTTTTTAAGGACAAGTTTGGGTACCAATTATACTGGTACGCGATACGCAGGATTAGTTTACTGGTACCCGAAAACACACTCCACCTTTTAGATCTCTGGTTATCCCAACTACTTCTCGAATAGTGGCGAGAGGTCGTGAGACCTAAGAAATTTAGTTTCCCTGCATTGGAAAACATCTGGCTTTTCGAATTATATAACGTAGATTAAAAATATATATATATATATAAATAAAATTTAAAAAATGCACGAATTCGGTGTAGGCTGTGGGAAAGATCAGATGCATAAATAGTAGCAGTTTTAGTACTATTAAGTTGCATTTGAAAGCAGTTATAATATGCCCATATAATGTAAAAATGACGAGATAAAAAAAAAATTGAAAAATGATATGATACATTTAATTACCATATAAATAAAACTGTTATGTTTCCATTGTCTGCCTAATCTACGTTACCACGCGTTGAATTTTAATAAGCAAAAATAAAATTGCTCGTCGTCTGATTTATAGCAAAAAACTGTGAAGCTTTAAGATAATTATTTTATATTTCGTATTCATTACCAAATGTATAACAGTATTACTTTCTGTTTTGGATTATGTTTTATTTTTTATATATTCTAAATAAAAGAATGAATTTAATATGTACGATATGTTCACGTGTTTTTTAGCTAAGTACGGTATCAGTGTATCCTCTTGTTTTCGCACACTTCTTTATATTAACGCCCCGTTTTACACTATTAAAGATATCGATATCGGGTCGATCATCAATTGACCTCAACATTGGATGTTTGCTTTTGTTGTTGTTTATTTACCTTTATTCTTGTCTGAAAAGTCAGCAACACATCAACATCAGGTCCAACAGTTATACTTTTAAAATTGAATGACCTGTGTGTCGAAGCTAAGTAACTAGCTTAGTAAACCTGAAAGTAGGTCAGTGACAACAGTTTTACAGATATTACTTCAAAATGAAAGCAATGCGACCTTTATTTCAAAAATATGTCAAAGTTCAATTTCAAGGTCAGGCAAATTCTATAATTAAAAAGAAGAACTGTGTATTATTTACACCTGTCTCTGTGGTATATTTACGCTGAACTGAGATGGGGGTATGACGTCACTCTTACATATGTATTAAAGGTCATATTAGGTATCCACTGAGATAGAAAGGCCTGCTGATCTAAAGTACATGGTACCGTTAACTCAGCTACAGAGGCCTGCTGATCTAAAATACCTGGTACCATCAACTCAGCTACAGAGGTCTGCTGATCTTAAGTACAGGGTACCATCAACTCAGCTACAAAGGTCTGCTGATCTAAAGTACAGGGTACCATCAACTCAGCTATAGAGGTCTGCTGATCTTAAGTACAGAGTACCATCAACTCAGCTACAGAGGTCTGCTGATCTAAAGTACAGGGTACCATCAACTCAGCTACAGAGGTCTGCTGATCTAAAGTACAGGGTACCATCAACTCAGCTACAGAGGCCTGCGGATCTAAAGTGCAGGGTACCATCAACTCAGCTACAAAGGCCTGCTGATCTTAAGTACATGGTACCATCAACTCAGCTACAGAGGCCTGCTGATCTAAAGTACATGGTACCATCAACTCAGCTACAGAGGCCTGCTGATCTTAAGTACATGGTACCATCAACTCAGCTACAGAGGCCTGCTGATCTAAAGTACATGGTACCATCAACTCAGCTACAGAGGCCTGCCGATCTAAAGTACATGGTACCATCAACTCAGCTACAGAGGCCTGCCGATCTAAAGTACATGGTACCGTCAACTCAGCTACAGAGGCCTGCGGATCTAAAGTACATGGTACCATCAACTCAGCTTCAGAGGCCTGCTGATCTAAAGTACATGTAACCATCAACTCAGCTACAGAGGCCTGCTGATCTAAAATACATGGTACCATCAACTCAGCTACAGAGGCCTGCTGATCTTAAGTACATGGTATCATCAACTCAGCTACAGAGGCCTGCTGATCTAAAGTACATTGTACCATCAACTCAGCTACAGAGGCCTGCTGATCTAAAGTACATGGTACCATCAACTCAGCTAGAAAAGACTGCCGATCTAAAGTACATGGTACCATCAACTCAGCTACAGAGGCCTGCTGATCTAAAGTACATTGTACCATCAACTCAGCTACAGAGGCCTGCTGATCTAAAGTACATGGTACCATCAACTCAGCTAGAAAAACCTGCCGATCTAAAGTACATGGTACCATCAACTCAGCTACAGAGGCCTGCTGATCTAAAGTACAGGATACCATCAACTCAGCTACAGAGGCCTGCTGATCTAAAGTACATGATACCATCAACTCCGCTACAGAGGTCTGCTGATCTAAAGTACATGGTACCATCAACTCAGCTACAGAGGCCTGCTGATCTAAAGTACATGGTACCATCATCTCAGCTACAGAGGCCTGCGGATCTAAAGTACATGGTTCCATAAACTCAGCTAGAAAGGCCTGCTGATCTAAAGTACTTGGTACCATCAACTCAGCTACGGAGGTCTGCTGATCTAAAGTACATGGTACCATCAACTCAGCTACAGAGGCCTGCTGATCTAAAGTACATGGTACCATCAACTCAGCTACAGAGGCCTGCGGATCTAAAGAACATTGTACCATCAACTCAGCTACAGAGGCCTGCTGATCTAAAGTACATGGTACCATCAACTCAGCTGCAGAGGCCTGCTGATCTAAGTACATGGTACCATCAACTCAGCTACAGAGGCCTGCTGATCTAAAGTACATTGTACCATCAACTCAGCTACAGAGGCCTGCTGATCTAAGTACATGGTACCATCAACTCAGCTTCACAGGCCTGTTGATCTAAAGTACATGGTACCATCAATTCAGCTACAGAGGCCTGCTGATCTAAAGTATATGGTACCATCAACTCAGCTACAGAGGCCTACTGATCTAAAGTACATGGTACCATCAACTCAGCTACAGAGGCCTGCTGATCTAAAGTACATGGTATCATCAACTCAGCTACAGAGGCCCGCTGATCTAAGTACATGGTACCATCAACTCAGCTACAGAGGCCTGCTGATCTAAAGTACATGGTACCATCAACTCAGCTGCAGAGGCCTGCTGATCTAAGTACATTGTACCATCAACTCAGCTACAGAGGCCTGCTGATCTAAAGAACATTGTACCATCAACTCAGCTACAGAGGCCTGCTGATCTAAAGTACATGGTACCATCAACTCAGCTACAGAGGCCTGCTGATCTAAGTTCATGGTACCATCAACTCAGCTACAGAGGCCTGCTGATCTAAAGTACATTGTACCATCAACTCAGCTACAGAGGCCTGCTGATCTAAGTACATGGTACCATCAACTCAGCTTCACAGGCCTGTTGATCTAAAGTACATGGTACCATCAATTCAGCTACAGAGGCCTGCTGATCTAAAGTATATGGTACCATCAACTCAGCTACAGAGGCCTACTGATCTAAAGTACATGGTACCATCAACTCAGCTACAGAGGCCTGCTGATCTAAACTACATGGTATCATCAACTCAGCTACAGAGGCCCGCTGATCTAAGTACATGGTACCATCAACTCAGCTACAGAGGCCTGCTGATCTAAAGTACATGGTACCATCAACTCAGCTGCAGAGGCCTGCTGATCTAAGTACATTGTACCATCAACTCAGCTACAGAGGCCTGCTGATCTAAAGAACATTGTACCATCAACTCAGCTACAGAGGCCTGCTGATCTAAAGTACATGGTACCATCAACTCAGCTACAGAGGCCTGCTGATCTAAGTACATGGTACCGTCAACTCAGCCACAGAGGCCTGCTGATCTAAATTACATGGTACCATCAACTCAGCTACAGAGGCCTGCTGATCTAAAGTACATGGTACCACCAACTCAGCTACAGAGGCCTGCTGATCTAAAGTACATGGTATCATCAACTCAGCTACAGAGGCCTGTTGATCTAAGTACATGGTACCATCAACTCAGCTACAGAGGCCTGCTGATCTAAAGTACATGGTACCATCAACTCAGCTACATAGGCCTGCTGATCTAAAGCACATGGTACCATCAACTCCGCTTCAGAGGTCTGCTGATCTAAAGTACAATGATGTCCAATAAACTACCGTTGTATGTAGCTCTAACATGAAATGCCTTTTTCACTGATCTACCGAAATATTTATCTAAAGCACAATGCATTATCCACTGAGCAACCGTGGCCGTTAAGAACAAATGAGAACAATCATAAATTAACTCAAAAATGTAACCATACATAACATAGGCAAAGGACAAGATGTGATAAGACGGTATTTTGGTCCCGATAATATTCAAAAAGCAAACATAATATGTACATGTACTTTTTACTATAACAGTTTTGTTGTGCATGTTAAATTGAACAAAGTCTATCTTCAAATATATTCTCATTTTTTTTATTTATCTAGAAGATTTAACAGAGTTTCAAAATTAGGCATATTTTGTAAATGTTTGGACCTTTCTGGGGAGGTTTATCCTAAAATGTTTGTAGCGCACACCCAAGCACACCCAGTTTATTTGGCTGATGATGTGCCCCTAATAAACACTTGTTACGACAAAAAATCAGCTCTGCTCGAAGATGCGTTCTGTAATTTCGGGACCAGAAACTGACAGAAAACGAATGAAACTAAACAAAAATGTTACTCTTTGAAAGAAACGACCTTGTTTGTGACACTCTTAAACACATTTAGAGCCTCAGAAGTTACTTTTAATAAGTTTCAACCCTTAACCCGCTAAGCACGACTATAATAGCCTTTGCGTCCATTGTAAAACCAGATCATGTCCGGCTGCTGATCAGTCATTTTCCCCCAAAACACCCCTTTGTCACATCAATGGAATGGTCTTAATTCAAAGAAAGAACAGTCCATTATATATATGTAGGGGATTAAGTTTTAATAATGATTCGGTCCATTTGTAGCTAAAATAGATATAATGTCATTTGTGCATCATTAACAACTTTAATATTGGGAATGGTGGGGGTGGGAAAGGGGAGAGGGGAAAATGGCCCCCTTATCATAGCTAGGCATTTAAAGAACAGCCAAATTGAAGGGGGAAAAGGTTAATTTATTCATTTTTCCATATACACTTATAACCTGTACCGAGTAGAATCTAATCTTAAACCTGTTTGAATTAAGGGTGGATCTGACACCCGTATAGGACAATTCACATATATATAAACTTTCACGAGGTTAATTCACTGAGACAGATATTACCCGTTTATTGCAGATTTAGGCTCTGATAAGATTCCTGGCTGATGGCTTCAGATTGAAATACTGAATATTATGTGTAACAGAATACGAAAAGTCGCTTAAGTGTCAAATAGTTTAATTGGTAACATATATTTCAAAACAGTTTGAATAGGCGACGCATCTTAACGATGAAACTCTGAAACGTAAATCTGAAACGTTTACAATGCATTTCGATAAATGACATTAGTGTCAATGTTTTTAACGCTGTTTTACTCTTCTTCGTTCCGGAATATGGTTGTAAAAAGGTTAGGAACACTACTTCCGTTCATTATATAGCTTTATGATTATGTTGCTCCGTTAACGGGCGGGCGCAAAACATATCCCGCTAGCAAATGCCCGTCTGTCGTCTGCCCCGATAACGGAGGCTGACGTTTGATAGTGCTGTCGTCTGCCCCGATGACGGATCCTGACGTAATAACAACGTAAGACATGTCGTTTGTCCCGATAACGGATACTGACGGATATGCAGCTGCTCGTACTATTCTGAGTGTAGTTTACATGTTCAGTCTATCATCCACGTAATCATACCTGTAAATATCATCCACGTAATCATACCTGTAACTATCATCCACGTAATCATACCTGTACTATCATCCACGTAATCATACCTGTAACTATCATCCACGTAATCATACCTGTAACTCAGCCATGACTTTGACTCGAGGACTCGAGGACACGTAACTGTAAATATATATAAGAAACACAGCAGAAAAAAATGAAGGGAGGGTAGAGTGGGATTTATTTTATATCGAGTTTAAATGACCTTATAAACATTATTTTGAGAGCAAAAATATTTAACCTTACTGTTTTTTAGAAGGACGTCCAGTGATCTCCCTTGAGTATAATACTGAACATGCTCTCACGAGTCGCCTCCCTTATAATAAATATAATGAGGACCTGGACGGGTATTTCATATTTTCCCAATTGCATAAAGGTTTTAATCTTGATGCGATTAAAACTTATATTATATTACGAAAAGGTTAAAAAGTAAAAATAACAATAAGCAGAATTTGTTTTACTTTATCTAAAATGCATAATATGGCCATGGCTGTATTAATATATGTTTATAACGGTACTACTTACAGACATTATTTATAATTTTATTACTTTCCAATTAAGCAAACTGTTAGATACAGGCGCAAAATATATCCCGCTAGCAAATGCCAAAAAGGTTCCCGAGTGAAGTAGTTACTATGAAAATGAGGGGACCTTCCGCCACGCGTGCTAGCTAGACATGGAATCTAAATCACAGCCATGGCCCATTTCAACCCATAATGGGGAAGCATTGGACACTGTTGTAGCAAAACAATTAAGAGACCTGATAATGTGTTTAGCATAATGTCATAGCCCAATTGTGATAAATATGTATCATCATTTTCGGCGAACATATCGCGTGTTTCAGTAATGGATATGCTATATATGCCTCTCCGTTTGTAATGAAATATGTACTTAGACAACTGTTTATTTTGTTCCTGGTCTTAATTGCAATAACGTTGGAGTTTATATATCGCCAAGATAAGCATGGTAGTATCTGAGACCAGACCAAAAATGTGTTGGGCATAAGCTGAATTAAACTGTTAAACAGCTTGTTCATATCCCACGTTATCTCTATGTCATTACCACCGCAATGTAAAATTAAAATGTTGGGTGGTGTTTCATTAAACTGTAATAAAGTCTTGATTTTTTCCTCCAAATCTGCAGTCCTCAAGCCCGCTTTAAACTCCCATAGGATAATCCCGTTAATAGCACGGAGACCCAAGTGCGATGAACAGGACGCTGGAATGCATACCTTAAAATTGATGATCCCATCATCCAGACTTTAAGCTTGGATTGTGGACCTAAAACGACTTGAGTACAGTTGGAACGTGCACCCGTTTTGCACATGAATGTTAATCATTTGAAATAAAGATAGAAAGCGTTTCTCTAGTTCCATCGGTGTATATGGAATATATATATATATATACCGTATTGTAAGTAGTTTTAGAAACGGTTTACATCTGTTCTTAAATGTGGCTTTTGTTGGCGGGACAGTGGGCAGGATAGTTACTTTAAAAAAGCGCTATTAACTGAAGGTTACAGTATTTGTACCTCATTTTGTTTTAGTCTTAAAAGAAAAAGAAAAATATTATTTAAAAATTGAAAAGAAACTTCATTATTTTGAGTCTTTCTATTTAGTTTGTTATGCATGAGTCCAACACTCTATGTCAGTATTACTTATATAATTCATTAATTATGAAAAAAATATTACCATAGAAGTCGTATTTCCTGCTTCCCCCGGATATCTTACCATCATGACACTATACAGACCGTTATCATTCTAAACTTACAAAGTCTAACAAAATGCTAATTATGCGATTATTTATTTACATGTTTTGAGATAAATAAGAAATATTATATGTATGTTGTTAAAAGTTTAAATGTTTGTTTGGACTTAAAATACTAGTTTTTGTACTTATGAAAGATGGTTTTAGTATACTGGGTGTGTTAGACCATATAAAGCTCACTCCGCATAACGCTCCCCGCGGAGCATTATGCGTATCTTACATCCGCTTAAAACTCCCTTGTAGCTTTATGCGGAAGACATGTACATATGATTTTGAGCTAGTCGACAAACGTTCCGCATAAAGCTCCCTAACTAGATTATGATCAACATCATCGTAATAAACAAGCAAAATATAATCATCACGGTCCGGGTTACGTTACGGAGGAAAGTGTCTTGCCCAAGAACACACCGACATCACTCAGTAGCGTCGGTGAAGCTTAATTGAATTGAATTGAATTGGGGTTTTAAGGCGCACCAACACATGAAAAGGTTATATGGCGCCTAACAGGCATGAACATGTCAGGCTCATCTTCCATGTACATCGAGATAAAATATGGAAAATGGGCCTAGAACCTTCTCACCCTGAACTGCAGAGTTGCAAATAGAGCCACGTTATTGTTTTTCTGCCACTTCTCTTTTGATGCGAGCGAGATAACACCTGAAACAATGCAGGGATCATGATGAAGACCTTTAATGAACATGAACAAAAAATGATAAAATGAACATGAATTTGGGGGGATTTTACCCCTCTGCCTACCCCTCCAAAGGGATCTGCAGTGGCCCTATTCTTTGCCCCGTGACCAAACGGGGGCCCCCGGATACCACACGGGGCCAGCTTAAACCTGAGTCGTCCGGTTTCAAGTCCATCGTGCAAACCACTGGGCCACGCTAGTCTTTAAAAAGAGATGCTTAGTAAACTAGCCAAAGTATTCACAAAAATGATTTCCGGTGTCACTTGGTTTAAACATATTTTATTTCGAAATATTGCGTGACTACATTTAACAGTTCATTAAATAAAGGATTGGAAAGAAAGCCAACTTGAAAAAAAAAATCTCCTTGGAAAACGTTTATGCCATATGTGTATAACAGCTACCGTCACTACTCATTACGTGGTCCGAGTATTAACTTTCATACCCCATCCATCCCCTTCTCCAAGAAGCGAAAACGGGGTTGGCTGGCGTATGAAATAAAACCTTAATTTCGGCTTAAAATTTTGCATGTGGTAAAATTAAAATATTTAATAGGTAATTTTAAACAGGTAATCACATTTTTCAGTAAGTTTTTTTAAATGTGCTTTATTGTCGAAATATCCATTATTAAATCCTTGTAATATAAGCTTTCCCATCGCTTAATGGAATTAACGCGGGACCACGTAATACGGAACATACATAAAGCAATTATTAAAGGTATTATAATTATTCAGTGTCACATGGCTGTCAGTTCCCTTTTAATATTTGCTTACACAACATAAAAAGAAAAAAAAAGACACATAAATAAAGGCATGAGAGAGATCTGAACATATTTTGTGAAGGAAAACATAAACCAAAGTATAACGAAAAAGAAACATTCTCGCAAAAACAGCTAGGAAAATAAAACGGACTGCATATAATTGAGTTGAATAACACGATAATAACGGGTGGACACTGCGGATAAGAACTCTATAAGTCGCAGTAACATAGATGGGCAACCACATACAACACGATAATAACGGGTGGACACTGCGGATAAGAACTCCATAAGTCGCAGTAACATAGATGGGCAACCACAGACAACACGATAATAACGGGTGGACACTGCGGATAAGAACTCCATAAGTCGCAGTAACATAGATGGGCAACCACAGACAACACGATAATAACGGGTGGACACTGCGGATAAGAACTCCATAAGTCGCAGTAACATAGATGGGCAACCACAGACAACACGATAATTACGGGTGGACACTGCGGATAAGAACTCCATAAGTCGCAGTAACATAGATGGGCAACCACAGACAACACGATAATAACGGGTGGACACTGCGGATAAGAACTCCATAAGTCGCAGTAACATAGATGGGCAACCACAGACAACACGATAATAACGGGTGGACACTGCGGATAAGAACTCCATAAGTCGCAGTAACATAGATGGGCAACCACATACAACACGATAATAACGGGTGGACACTGCGGATAAGAACTCCATAAGTCGCAGTAACATAGATGGGCAACCACATACAACTATCATATTTAAACAAATTAGACGCGTTTACTTTCTATTAGATTTACATACTTTTGAACAGCTTGAACGATTGAAACATTAGTATGTTAACTAAGCGAATGATCACCGCATGAACGTTTTTCGGTGTCATTTCAACTGGCTTATCCCGTAATATTTTAATATGTATTTAGTTTTAATTCCCTATTTACACTGACTGATACGATCGGGTTACTAAATGAAGGTGTTGCACCGAATCATTATTGGCGATGCATGTGCTCTCTTTGAATCCACATTATTTTTCTGACAAAATTATAAATATAATGTTGTGTAATGTAAACGTTTATTGTATTTATAATTAAGTCTTTATATGGCTAATTTGAAACAACTATTTCTTCTTTGTTGTCAACCAGCAATATATATACTTGATCTTACATGCTAATGATAAACTCTCATTTTTATTTCATAACCATCCGAGAAAAGTATCAAAATATATTGCTAAAGCATATTTAAAGAGGAAAACTGTTATTTATTCATAAATACTGATTTATATTAAACAAATAATTTCAATATTACACGTCGTCACAATTCTAAATGTTTATTGATAACATTCTAATTAAAGCTTTATTCATGCCTTATATTTATTAAGCCTTAGGCGGTATAATTCTGTCATCTCAATTCATTGATTTAATGGTATATATTGTAACATTATAAACTGTTAACTATAGGTAACTTATAGGCCCCTTGGGCCGGGTGCTATTTATTTCCTTCTGTACTATAACTGTATTATATATTATGCAAATGTCACTATAATAAAATATTTACTTTACTTACTTACTTACTTACTTATATACAATATCTGACAAAGAAATGGGATGTCGATTTATTGTGCATACGTTTGTGTCAACCAAATATTTTTATGTAAAATGATTTCAATTTGTATTTTCTTTTCAAACTAGAACTAGAGGATCCCTATAAGCAGTTTGCTTTCGTTCCAATCCATTTACCTATTGTATGTAACAATTGTATAATGCGTTATTTTTGAAATAAAATATGTTTAAACCAAACTAGAAATATAGTGCGTATATAAGTTGCGGTTTTTTAAACATGAAAATAAATCTTTTGAAATTATATGAGAATTCCGAATAGACGATTTTCTGAATATTTCCCCCATTCGGCGTGGTGGAGTAGAGTTAGCTGTTTAAAGATGATATAGAAATAAATAAGTCACAATGAGCATAAGATAGGTCTGTAGTTTTATATGATTAATTAATCACACGATTGGCCGACTAATTTACAGACTGACGATGCCAACGGTTTGATATTTCGCTGTAACAGTTCATTTTTCAAAGGCATAGAAGTGCTTACAGGGAAGGGAAATAACCTCAATGACCTAACATTATTTGGTTTCCTATATGACTTACACAGTCGCCTCCCTTCAAAGGTTTGTACAAGTGACATCTTCCTATGGACTTCCTCTCGCACCACCCCACCACCACCCCACACCCCACCCGAACCCATTGGTTGCATAATCCCTTGGTTGCATAATCAGTAATATCTCAAGTCCGATGGCTGCATAATTAGTAGTATCGCAACTAGACTGGTCGCAAATCGGAACTGGCTCGTCGGATTCCGTCACTTGGGAATCCGACTCGGAGAGTACTCGACGCCATATTGAAATATTTTCAAGAAACGACAACCCTTGCGGTAGCGAGCTCTTCAGTTATAAGATAACGAATATGGCGACTGCGGACAACCATATTGACGAACTCTTTTCAAAGTGTAACATGCCCATTGATTTTTGCATTGAGTGGTGTGCGCATTACAATTTAAATGCCATGTTGTCATTCATATCTTGGCCCAAATTAAACATGAATAACTTACATTCTCATCACAAATGACACATATGCTGCCAATAAATCCCCAGAAAAATTGGGGCATGAATCTTCTAAGAAAGAACTTGTCTCATGAATGAATGCTCCCTTTAAAAACTTAAACACTGGGATGCCAAAATATTGTATTCATACACTCATTTAGCAATAATTAAAAACTCACAATTTTAACATGACAATGCTTAAAAAATGTAACAAATAGATCAACAATGTGATATAAATCAAAAATGGCACTTTAAATTAGTGAAAATGCCTTTTTTACAAAAAGGAATGAGAATTATTTACTGACCGCCATTATGCGACTACCCCTACCCCAGGCGGACACTTCCTGTGTTACACCTATCAAGACATGACAACTCTTGCGATAGCGAGCTCTTCGATTATAAGATAAACAATATGGCGACTGCTGACGAACAGGACGACATGCGTTACATATTTATTTATTGTATCAGGGAGTAGTCATAGAGGTTCCTGACATAATAATTTATGCATACTGAGGTAAGCAATATGGTGATTCCCGTCACACGCGGACGTTCCCTAATTTATAATACATGTTGCTTCACATCTTCTTCATCTAAAACTAGCACATACTGACATGGTGTGGTATCATACATACAGGACCTTCCCAGCCATTTTTTGCGTAGCGATCCCTTAACTTCTGAACAGCATGGGTGTCATTAAGAGGCAATAGGCGGGGATTTCCCCATGCTACTTTGACTGGTCTACCTGGCTACTTAATCCGAGCCTTCTCTGACCATAAAAGCCATTATTTTGCGGCTTTCACGGCCTGATGAAATATCAGAAACTTAAAAAGGGCTGGTAAGGGGTATTTTGGTTAAAAGATTGATCAGCAGTCGGACATCGTAAATCCTGATCAGCCTACGAGTTACTCCCATGCTGATCTGGGTTTACAATTGACGCAAAGGCTATTATGGTCGTGCTTAGTGGGTTAAGGGTCAACTGGGTTTCTCTTCAACTGAAATGTTGAAAAATAATAGCTAGGTTTCACTGGGTGCTTCGGAGAGCTGAGATCAACGCCAAGAATGGAAGGTTATAACAATTACGTAAATATATATCCAAATGTTTAGACATCCTACTTCACCTTTTTTCACGTTTAATCTTCATTATTGTGATGTTTATTTTTTCATATTGACCGCTTTTCGTATTTTAATAGGCAAAAAAAAAGTTAAAAAATCAAAAGAAAAAAGAAAGTTAAAAAAAGTGAAATATACAAAATGTGAAGTCTTATTATGAAGGGCTAATGTTATCCTAGGTTATGCACCAGATTAATGCAAACATTCTACGGCAGTTCATTTCAAATTATATCATCAATGCAAGCTTAAGACTTGAAAACACAGTGCTAACACCATATTTTGCGTGACTTGTCATTTTTATCATGAATTGGAACAGTTAAAAAATGTTTGATGCGTCTATAAAAGCCTGATATACACATTATAAAATAAATACATTTTGATGTAATCATTCATCACATAGTTATAGTGTTAAATAAACTATTTTCGTATTATTTTGTATGTTACATAATGTTTTCACTGGATGATATATGTATAAGATCTATATCTTGCAATACACTTACCCTCATGTCAAATGTGTACCCCAATGTCTGTGGATTGAAGAAAAAATGTATACTTGCAGACGATATAAAGCAAAGAAAATCACTGCAAATGAAAAATAATATTAAAATGTATATGTTTTACATCTGTATATTTATTTTTAATCAATTTGCAGTGGATTTCTTTGCTTTAAAATACATTTTGTCAATATACCATATATGGTAAAACGGCGCGATGACGTCATCGTTCAAAGATGGCCGCCTCCATTTATGTTCTTTGCAAATTTTCAATAGGTCATATCTCCGTTATTTTTCATGGCATTTTGATAATTCTTTCAACTTTTTTCAAGTTTTTTAGAGCCCTTTAAAATAAACTGTGTTTGAAAATAGTGCATCAACCCCTTTAACAATATAGCAAGTACCATGGACGTCAGTATGGACTTCATGAGTAATATCTTTACTTTGTTTAGTGTTTTATTAATTGATTTACTGACAAAAAATTAAACAATCACTCCCAGAATATAATAGAATTATAATTCCAATGTCTCTTCCTCTTTTCCCTTCAAATCAACCTTAATATTAACGTATATATTTGGAAAACGCAACAAATGCTTCGAAACTATCAGTCATTATATGGAACGAACTGTTTGGGACCAAACGAACTGTTATGGGCCGAAACGTCTTGATTTCAACTACACATATTTTCGGATTTATTTTGTTAAAAAGTATAAAATGTCTGTTTATTAAATATAAAGAAACTGATCAAAGTCACTCACACATCTGCAATATTGTCATCAAAACAACATTATAAAGAAGGGCACTATTTTGCGGAGAGCCACAATCAAAAACCGAACCAAATTCATCATTTTGGTGCAAAAAAACATTGAGCAGCACCAAATGCTTTCCGAGCCACATTTACCGAGTACGGAAATTGGCGAAGAGTTCAGATCGCACTGGTTGTATAATCGAAAGTATCTTTAGTCGACTGGCTGCAGAATCATGCCTTATAATAGTGTCTGCAGAAAAAGTATTTTTTCGGCGACGTCATCGGCTCAGTATTTTAAATGTACTATATTTGCTTCACGATAATTCTTTTAAAATACCTAATCGATTTCAATAAACTACGACTGATTTTCTAAGTTAAAATATATGCAATCCAATGATATAACTCTTATTAAAACATTCTGGGGAAAATGGCAAATTGACATGTCCGCTGTTAATGTCAACAATTCTTAATTTCTCAGTTATTTTCTAAACAAAAATGTTATTTTTTACATTGAAAATGATAGTTGAAGTAGTGAAAAAATAAACCTATATTTCACACGTTTATTTCAGGTTATCTATCTCATATAATAATACACCACACATACGGCTCCATAGCTCAGTGGTAGAGCGCCTGTCTAGTAAACAGGAGGTCGAGGGTTCGATCCCCTATGGAGCCTTTTACTAAATTTCCGATAAATTTTGTATTTGGTTGCATCCTGCTGAGGATGGAAGATGATTATGATTCACCGAAAAATATAATCCCGGGTAAATAAATAAATAAAAATAATAATAATCAGTATTAGCTGAAGAAGACTGGTTGCAGAATCAGTATTATCTCAAGTCGACTGGTTGCATAATCAGCATTATCGCAAGAGGACTGGTTGCAGAATCAATCAGTAGTATCGCAACTAGACTGGTTTCTAGAATCAATGGTTTCTGAAATATACTGGTTGCAGAATCAGTATTATCTCAAGTCGACTGGTTGCATAATCAGCATAATCGCAAGTGGACTGGTTGCAGAATCAGTGGTATCGCAAGTAGACTGATTCACTGCGCATGTACCGTTTCACTTACATAGGCGATTGTCAAACACCAATTTCTTTGCCGTAAATTACGGCTAAATAAAGCGCATTCCAACCACGATCGTGGCCAAGTGTCTGATCTACGTTCTATAAAAGTTTAGATATACATGTATTTGGATTTCACTCAATATTGTTTACATAAGGCAGACGCGTCACTTACATAAAGAAATAAGGTGGCGGGATATCTATAAACTGGGAAAATGGCTACCTTATAAAACATAATGGCGGACTTCTACAGTCGTTTATATTGAAACGCTGCGTAGCAGCCTATATCGCAACTAGACTGGTTTCTAGATTCAATAGTTTCTCAAGTAGACTAGTTGCATAATCAGCAGAATCTCAAAGAATCATGCCTTATAACAATGTATGCAGAAAAAATATCTTTTCGGCGACGTCATCGGCTCAGTATTTTAAAGTAGCTATATTTGCTTAACCATAACCTTAAATACCTAACCAATTTCAATCAACTACGAGTCATTTTCTTAGTTAATTTGGGGGAAATGGCAATCTGGCATGTCCACTGTAATTGACTATAATTATTATTTTCAAAAACTACAATTCATTTTCTTAGTTTGACGTAGTTTTTGACATTGAACATTTAATTTCAGCAGTGAACATATAAATATATAGGTCACACGTATGAAGTAACACGTTTATTCCATGTTTCTATCTCCCATATTAATACACTGCAGATACGGCTCCATAGCTCAGTGGTAGAGCGCCTGTCTAGTAAACAGGAGGTCGAGGGTTCGATCCCCTCTGGAGCCTTTTACTAATTGTCCAATATATTTTGTATTTGGTTGCATCCTGCTGATGTTGGAGGATGACGATGATTCTGTGTAATACTGTACATGTTAACACAATGGGATGAGTATCTAAAACAATTCTTTGAACAAAAAAATAAAAATAATCAGTAATATCTGAAGAAGACTGATTGCAGAATCAGTATTATCGCAACTAGACTGGTTTCTAGAATCAATAGTTTCTCAAGTCGACTGGTTGCATAATCAGTAGTATTTTAATCCCGAGTGAATTAATCAATAAAAAGTAATCAGTATTATCTGAAGAAGACTAGTTGTAGAATCAGTATTATCTCAAGTCGACTGGTTGAAAAATCAGCATTATCGCAAGAGGACTGGTTGAAGAATCAGTATTATCGCAACTAGACTGGTTTCTAGAATCAATAGTTTCTCAAGTCGACTGGTTGCATAATCAGCAGTATTTCAATTCGACTGGCTGCATAATCATGCCTTATAACAGTGTATACAAAAAACATATTTTTTCGACGTCAACGGCTCAGTATTTTAAATTTGTTACATTTGCTTCATCATAAGTTTTTTAATACCTAACCGATTTCAACAAACTACAACTCATTTTCTTAGTTAATTAGTATTCAATCTAATAATATAACTCAACAAACGTTACTGAGTATGATGGGAAATGGCAAACTGGCATGTCCACTGTAGCTGACTATAATTCTTAAATACTCGATCAATTTTCTAAAATTACAATTCATTTTCTTAGTTTGACCAATTCCAAGCATATGATATTAATTACTAAGTTATTTTCTAAACAAAAATGTTATTTTTAACATTGGAAAAGGTAGTTTCAGCAGTGAAAAAATAAAATTATAGTTCACACGTATGAACTAACACGTTTATTTCGTGTTATGTCTCTCCCATAATAATACACTGCACATACGGCTCCATAGCTCAGTGGTAGAGCGCCTGTCTAGTAAACAGGAGGTCGAGGGTTCGATCCCCTCTGGAGCCTTTTACTAATTGTCCCATATATTTTGTATTTGGTTGCATCCTGCTGATGATGGAGGATGACGATGATTCTATGTAGTACTGTACTTGTTAACACAATGAGATGTGTATCTAAAACAATTCTTTGAACACGGAACATATAATCACGGGTGAATAAGTAAATAAATAAAAAATAATAATGATCAGTATTAGCTGGAAAAGACTGGTTGCAGAATCAGTATTATCTCAAGTCGACTGGTTGCATAAGCAGCAGTATATCAACGATATCTACCCAGAGTTGCCGTTCCTTGCATACACATACATCTCTGTCAACGTCTCAGAAATACCAAGAATCTTGGCAAACGAGGAAAGTGCAAAATAACATTGCTGGTTCTTATTTTTTCTGATTCAGCTTTATATGAAATAATTGGATTAAAAAATAAAACGCGTTTTCAATTGATTTCTTTTTATCAAACCCGTAAATTAGGCACGGAATTGCTTTGGCGTATCACTCCACCCTTACAACATTCAAAATGGACGCTCATGACAGGATAGTAGAAAAGTATAAACAAAATTTTCAGCTGAAAAGTAAACTGGTGGAGGCTTTCAATTATCTAAAAGATGGGATAGGTGATTTGTTGGTAAGCCTGCCTGTAGGGTATGGTAAAAGCTTGATTTACCATCTATTACCACAGGTTGTGTGTTCTAATACCGATAATCCAGTTTGGCTTGTTGAGTCAATGTAATGCCTCTGGGAGAGATTGGTATTTGAAGTCGACTGACTGCAGAATCATCATGCCTTATACAGTGTATGCAGAAGAAATATATTTTCGGCGACGTGATCGGCTCAGTATTTTAAATTTGCTATATTTGCTTCATCATAAGTTCTTTAATACCTAACCGATTTCAACAAACTACAACTCATTTTCTTAGTTAATTCCTATTGAGTCTAATAATATAAATCATCAAACTGTATTATGGGACATGGCAAACTGACAAACCCGTAAATTAGGCACGGAATTGTATTGCGGTAGAATAAAAGAGTGTGCTTTGGCGTATCACTCCGTCCTTACAACATTCAAAATGGACGCTCTTGACAGGATAGTAGAAACGTATAAACAAACCTTACAGCCCAATAGTAAACTGGTGGAGGCTTTCAATTATCTAAAAGATGGGAAAGGTGATTTGTTGGTAAGCCTGCCTGTAGGGTATGGTAAAAGCTTGATTTACCATCTATTACCACAGGTTTTGTGTTCTAATACCGATAATCCAGTTTGGCTTGTTGAGTCAATGTAATGCCTCTGGGAGAGATTGGTATTTGAAGTCGACTGACTGCAGAATCATCATGCCTTATACAGTGTATGCAGAAGAAATATATTTTCGGCGACGTCATCGGCTCAGTATTTTAAATTTGCTATATTTGCTTCATCATAAGTTCTTTAATACCTAACCGATTTCAACAAACTACAACTCATTTTCTTAGTTAATTCCTGTTGAGTCTAATAATATAACTCAGCAAACTGTATTATGGGACATGGCAAACTGACATGTCCACTGTAACTGACTATAATTCTTAAATACTTGACCAATTTTCAAAACCTACATTTTATTTCCTTAGTTTGACCAATTACAAGCAAATGATATTAATTACTCAGTTATTTTCTAAACAAAAATGTTATTTTTTACATTGAAAATGATAGTTTAAGTAGTGAAAAAATATAAATAAATTTCACACGTATGAACTAACACGTTTATTTCATGTTATCTATCTCCCATAATGTTACACTGCACATACGGCTCCATAGCTCAGTGGTAGAGCGCCTGTCTAGTAAACAGGAGGTCGAGGGTTCGATCCCCTCTGGAGCCTTTTACTAATTGTCCCATATATTTTGTATTTGGTTGCATCCTGCTGATGATGGAGGATGATTATGATTCACCGAAACATACAATCCCGAGTGAATAAATAAATAAAAATAATAATAATCAGTATTAGCTGAAGAAGACTGGTTGCAGAATCAGTATTATCTCAAGTCGACTGGTTGCAGAATCAGCATTATCGCAAGAGGACTGGTTGCAGAATCAGTAGTATCGCATCTAGACTGGTTCCTAGAACCAATGGTTTCTCAAATATACTGGTTGCATAACCAGCAGTATATCAACGATATCTACCAAGAGTTGTCGTTGCTTGCATACACATACATCTCTGTCAACGTCTAAGAAATACCAAGAATCTTGGCAAACGAGGAAAGTGCAAAATAACATGGTGGTTCTTATTGGGACATGGCAAACTGACATGTCCACTGTAACTGACTATAATTCTTAAATACTTGACCAGTTCTCAAAAGATACATTTCATTTCTTTAGATTGACCAATTCCAAACAAATGATATTAATTACACAGTTATTTTCTAAACAAAAATGTTGTTTTTGACATTGGAAAAGGTAGTTTCAGCAGTGAAAAAATAAAACTATATTTCACACGTATGAACTAACACGTTTATTTAATGTTATCTATCTCCTATACTAATACACTGCACATACGGCTCCATAGCTCAGTGGTAGAGCGCCTGTCTAGTAAACAGGAGGTCGAGGGTTCGATCCCCTCTGGAGCCTTTTACTAATTGTCCCATATATTTTGTGTTTGGTTGCATCCTGCTGATGATGGAAGATGATTATGATTCTGTGTAATACTGTATTTGTTGACACAATGGGATGAGTATCTAAAACAATTCTTTGAACACGAAACCTATAACTACGGCTGAATAAATAATAATAATAACAACACACAGTCGACTGGTTGCAGATTCAGAATTATCTCAAGTCGACTGGTTTCAGAATCAATAGTATCGCAACTAGACTCGTTGCAATCGGAAGATCTCAAGACGCCTGGTTGCAGAATCAGCAGATTCTCAAGTAGTTATAATCAGTATTATCTCAAGTCGACTGGTTGCAGAATCATCAGATTCTCAAGTAGTTTTAATCAGTATTATCTCAAGTCGACTGGTTGCAGAATCAGCAGATTCTCAAGTAGTTATAATCAGTATTATCTCAAGTCGACTGGTTGCAGAACCATCAGATTATCAAGTAGTTTTAATCAGTATTATCTCAAGTCGACTGGTTGCAGAATCAGCAGATTCTCAAGTAGTTTTAATCAGTATTATCTCAAGTCGACTGGTTGCAGAATCAGCAGATTCTCAAGTAGTTATAATCAGTATTATCTCAAGTCGACTGGTTGCAGAATCATCAGATTCTCAAGTAGTTTTAATCAGTATTATCTCAAGTCGACTGGTTGCAGAATCAGCAGATTCTCAAGTAGTTATAATCAGTATTATCTCAAGTCGACTGGTTGCAGAATCAGCAGATTCTCAAGTAGTTATAATCAGTATTATCTCAAGTCGACTGGTTGCAGAATCATCAGATTCTCAAGTAGTTTTAATCAGTATTATCTCAAGTCGACTGGTTGCAGAATCAGCAGATTCTCAAGTAGTTATAATCAGTATTATCTCAAGTCGACTGGTTGCAGAATCATCAGATTCTCAAGTAGTTTTAATCAGTATTATCTCAAGTCGACTGGTTGCAGAATCAGCAGATTCTCAAGTAGTTATAATCAGTATTATCTCAAGTCGACTGGTTGCAGAATCATCAGATTCTCAAGTAGTTATAATCAGTATTATCTCAAGTCGACTGGTTGCAGAATCAGTAGTTCCTCAAGCAGACTGGTTGCATAATCGGTATTATCTCACGTCCAGGAGTTCAATGTTTCTGCCTTTTACTACCATATGTTTGAATATACTAATTTTGCGATTTAATCGACAATTTGTAAATGCAATAGCAGTTTGCTTTGAAATTTTCAAATAATCATTAATAATTATTTGAAATATGCAAATTTATGAAGAAAAACTAACAGGTCGCCTTGAGTTTTAAAACAATCAAGCTTGCCGTGTGTCCTTTTAAAAATACACAAATTTCATGCAGCTATTATGTAATTAATCAACACCTACGATTGTCATTAGACGGTTAATAGTATCTTGGATTTATCAACACCCACGAATACCATTAGACGGTTAATATTCATTTTTAAACCTATAATTCATTAGAATATAGGTATAATTTATCATTTTAACAATTCCCATTACAGAGTATACGTTTTTAATTTTTATGGATACCATCAAAAGGAATTGGATTCTTTTATACAATAAAACCATTAAATCAAATGTGTTTTACCTTTTGTGTCCGAAATTACCCACGAACCGGTTGTATTGGAGAACGTTATGATAGTTACTTTGTGGATTTTGTAAATGACACTTCTGAAAATGGATGATTTATAAGGAAGATGCTATCGGTAAATAAAATGATAAATATTTAAAAAATACCGTTTTGTTCACTGCTTTATATAACTTGAAAAGAGATGAAAGTAAAGTTATACATTTAATGTGAATAATTTTCCGATACAAAGATCACGTGACATTTGCAGAGTTCATAGCAAGAGAAATATGTCTACGGGCTGTTGGTGTTGCTTTGTAATATATGAAATCATACTATCGGGGCTCAAGACAACACAGTACTTTTGATAGAAGTTACTATAGTGTTATAATAGTAAATGTGTTATTAAAGAGAACATTTAAACGACATGTATTAATATTGAAATACAAAATACGTCAATCATTTGTGTTGCAATAACGGGGTGGTGAGTAAGTAACATTAGTGTCTATCCCTCAGGTATATGTAAACCATGGCAACTTACGATCAAGTATACATGTAAACCATGGACAATTACTATCAAGTATACATGTAAACCACGGCAAATTACGATCAAGTATACATGTAAACAACGGCAAATTACGATAAAGTATACATGTAAACCATGGCAAATTACTATCAAGCATACATGTAAACCATGGCAAATTACTATCAAGTATACATGCAAACCAAGACAACTTACGATCAAGTATACATGTAAACCATGGCAACATACAATCAAGTATACATATAAACCATGGCAAATTACTATCAAGCATAAATGTAAACCATGGCAAATTACTATCAAGTATACATGCAAACCAAGACAACTTACGATCAAGTATACATGTAAACCATAGCAACATACTATCAAGTATACATGTAAACCATGGCAACATACTATCAAGTATACATGTAAAGCACGGCAAATTACTATCAAGTATACATGTAAACCACGGCAAATTAATACCAATTATACATGTAAACCACGGCAAATTACGATCAAGTATACATGTAAACCATGGCAACTTACGATCAAGTATACATGTAAACCACGGCAAATTACTATCAAGTATACATGTAAACCAAGACATGTAAACCAAGACAACTTAAGATCAAGTATACATGTAAACCACGGCAAATTACTATCAAGTATACATGTAAACCATATGGCAATTACTATCAAGTATACATGTAAACCATGGCAACTTACGATCAAGTATACATGTAAACAATATGGCAATTACTATCAAGTATACATGTAAACCACGGCAACTTACTATCAAGTATACATGTAAACCAATTGGCAATTACTATCAAGTATACGTGTAAACAACGGCAACTTACGATCAAGTATACATGTAAACCACGGCAAATTACTATCAAGTATACAAGTAAACCACGGCAAATTACTATCAAGTATACATTAAACCACGGCAAATTACTATCAAGTATACATGTAAACCACGGCAACTTACTATCAAGTATACATGTAAACCACGGCAACTTACTATCAAGTATACACGTAAACCATGGCAAATTACTATCAAGTATACATGTAAACCACGGCAACTTACTATCAAGTATACATGTAAACCACGGCAACTTACGATCAAGTATACATGTAAACTATGGCAACTTACGATCAAGTATACATGTAAACCACGGCAAATTACTATCAAGTATACATGTAAACCACGGCAACTTACTATCAAGTATACATGTAAACCATGGCAACTTACTATCGTGTATATATGGCCACGGCAACTAACGATCAGGTATATATAACAATGGCAACTAACGGTCAGGTATATATAACAATGGCAACTAACGGTCAGATGTAAATAACCATGGCAACTAACAGTCAGGTATATATAACCATAGCAGCTAACCATCAAGTATATGTAACCATGGAAACTGACGAAGAGGTATATCTGAAACCAGGACAATTAACAATCATATATATATGTTAAACATGGAAAATTATGATCAAGTGTATATATAACCATGGTAATGAACGGTCAGGTATATATAACCATGGCAACTAACGGTCAGGTATATATAATCATGGCAACTAACGATCAGGTATATATAACAATGGCAACTTACGATCAGGTATATATAACCATGGCAACTAACGGTCAGGAATATCGATCCGGTATATATAACCATGGTAACTAATGAGCAGATACATAGAACCATGATAACTAACCATCAGGTATATATAACCGTGACAACTAACGATCAGGTATATATAACCCTGGTAACTAACGATCAGGTATATATAACCATGGATACTAACGATTAGGAATATATAACCATGGTAACTTACGAGAAGGTATATATAACCATGACAGCTAACGATCAGCCATCTATGTAAACCGTGGCAACTAACCACCAGGTATATATAATATGGCAACTAACCATCAGGTATATATAAAATACATATACAAATTCTTTATTTTTTATTTATTTTTCTTACAGCCATGTTTAATGGATAATGAGTAACAAACAGACTGATCGTGCCTAACACGGTATTTAAGTCTGACAAAAAAAAGGAAGTATCGGAACGCTAACGTTAATACACAACACATAGGTTGTTTAATATATTAAATACTGATTTTGTTGTCCTGACTTGATTAATTATAATTATAAATAACTAATGAATGATTTTAGTTAACGTGCATCTACTATTAATTATCTCAACATGTTAAGGTAACTGCATGGAGTAATATGATATTTTTTCTGTTGTCCTAGCAAGAATGAGTATATATGGGAATATAAGAATCCATCATGAGTATCCATGTGAGATAGAGAAATCTCATCCGGGGGTCAGAATTGTAACCAGGGACGAGGCTCTGACGAGTGCCTGGTTGCAATTCTGATCCCGAGGGTGAGATTTCCCTATCTCACATGGATCACTCATGATGGATTATTTTTCTCCCATTATGTGTTTATTAACGGCATAAAATCAATGACTTTGCTGATTTAACGCCAGAATAAGGCGACGTCGACGTAACGTCATGACGTCATAAGTCACATGTCATGTAAGATTATAAGTATCCATCATGAGTATGTGAGATAGGTAAATCTCACCCTCGGGATTAGAATTGCAACCAGGAACTCGGGAGAGCCGAGTTCCTGGTTGCAATTCTGATCCCGAGGGTGAGATTTACCTATCTCAGCATAGGTAAATCTCACCCTCGGGATTAGAATTGCAACCAGGAACTCGGGAGAGCCGAGTTCCTGGTTGCAATTCTGATCCCGAGGGTGAGATTTACCTATCTCAGCCGAGTTCCTGGTTGCAATTCTGATCCCGAGGGTGAGATTTACCTATCTCACAATAGGTAAATCTCACCCTCGGGATCAGAATAGGTAAATCTCACCCTCGGGATCAGAATTGCAACCAGGAACTCGGGAGAGCCGAGTTCCTGGTTGCAATTCTGATCCCGAGGGTGAGATTTACCTATCTCACATGGATAAACTCATGCAATACAGATGAAGGTTTTATCACTGCTTTCATATAAACAAACTATAAATGGAGTAATCGGCTAAATGTCATTGCAAAATTTGAAGATAACTTTGATTAGTGCAAATTCGTTTTGGCGGGAATCTGAGGCGCACTATGCTAGTATGGCGTTATCAAGATGGTGACCTTCCATTCGAGTTCTGCTTCGAAGAAGTGTACGAGATGTTCCGAATGGCGACTTCGGGAGATTCAGATTTGACGGTAATTTTGTCAACTAATACTCCATACCAACTGTATCATCTCCGTTAAATTTAAAAACAATAATTGTTGCTTTAACATTTTACTTTTCCCCTTGCTTTTCCCATAAGTCAAATGTATATACATTAAATATTTATGTTGTATTTATATCCATCATTTCCCTATAATAATAATCGACTAATCATGCGCCTTTAATATAGATTTACCGTCTGAAAGTACTACTAAATTGGGTTAAAATTGTTTTGTACAAAAGGTCCTAGCCAATATCGGGTCAGTCATGACTCGCCGATCAAAGATACAACGCAATTGATTGTCGTTACGGATAACTCTATCGGTGATTTGAGTTTTTTTACTTCGTGAACTGATTTTTATTTATTGTATCGTTCGTATTTTTTATTTGTGGTTTCTTCTGTCAAATGCTCTGATTAGACCTTACCGTGTTTTATTTGTGGGATGTGTCTTATGTTAGATATACGCAAGTATCTGGTCGTGCCGAAGATGGGATGTGTCGAGCCCTTGTTGTGGGATGTGTCTTTGGTTAGATATATGTGATTCTCTTGTCGTGCCTGAGTTGGGACGTTTCAAATATATCTACGGTTGGGATGTGTCATAAGTTAGTTCTTTGCATTTCTCTCGTCGTTTCATAGTTGATATTTATCTTTGATTCCATAACCATCTGGGTGTTTTCTTAATTGTTAGTGATGTTCGTTGTTTGGGTTTATTAAAATATAACTGCATACTATTTATTTTGTTCTAAAGTACTGCATTATCCCTTTTATATTACCTTAAAGTGGTATTGCCTTTTTTCTTATTTTGCATTTTATCGTTTTGTTAAAATTGCCATGTGTATATTGTGTCAGGTTGGAATGGCAAAGAGTCCGTTATTACTGGGCATATTGTGTCAGGTTGGAATGGCAAAGTGTCCGTTATGACTGGGCGTATTGTGTCAGGTTGGAATGGCAAAGTGTCCGTTATTACAGGCCGTATTGTATCAGGTTGGAATGGCAAAGTGTCCGTTATTACTGGGCGTATTGTGTCAGGTTGGAATGGCAAAGTGTCCGTTATTACTGGGCATATTGTGTCAGGTTGGAATGGCAAAGTGTCCGTTATTACAGGCCGTATTGTGTCAGGTTGGAATGGCGGCAAAGTGTCCGTTATTACTGGGCATATTGTGGAAGGTTGAAATGGCAAAGTGTCCGTTATTACAGGCCGTATTGTGTCAGGTTGGAATGGCAAAGTCTACCCAGAATGTAAACTGTCATACGTTTTCTTTCATTTCCAAGACTTTGGGAGGGAAAACAAAGACTTTGGGAGGACAACCAATACTTTGGGAGGGACAACCAAGACTTTAGGGATAACCAAGACTTTGGGAGGGACAACCAAGACTTTGGGAGGGACAACCAAGACTTTGGGAGGGACAACCAAGACTTTGGGAGGGACAACCAAGACTTTGGGAGGTTTGGGAGGGACAACCAAGACTTTGGGAGGGACAACCAAGACTTTGGGAGGGACAACCAAGACTTTGGGAGGGACAACCAAGACTTTGCAAGACTTTGGGAGGGACAACCAATACTTTGGGAGGGACAACCAAGACTTTGGGAGGGATAAACAAGACTTTGGGAGGGATAACCAAAACTTTGGGAGGGACAACCAAGACTTTGGGAGGCACAACCAAGACTTTGAGAGACCTAAGTACGTATTATTTTGGTAGTAAAATAGTCCCGATTAAAACTGAATTGTTTTCATGCATTATTTCAGTTCTTGCAACATCTAATTTGCAGATATTCTGAAAATTATATTTACACAAGAAATAAATATGTTTCAGACAAAAATATTCCAATTTAACAGGTTTTACCAATATCTTATAATTAAGAAGTATGCAGAGGTATATGTGAATATAAGGAATGATAACTCTGCGTGGAGATTGGCCCCTTCCATAGTACAGTGAGAAAGTTGACAACCCGTTAAAATCTCAAACCTTATTAGAAGTCTGGAATACTTACTTTATCATGCATTTCAACATGTCTGCTATTAAACATCAAAAGAAAATATGGGCCGCATATCTTCTAAGAAAGATTTCTTCAGCTGTATACTAAAACCGGGTCAAAGGTCAACGTTATTTTTACGCTTTGCAATAAAATGCATACCCTGTCTACTTTCACTTCTAAAAAGTATATCAAAATCTGTCAAAAACATGATGAGCTGCATTTCAAATGTCAATAACATGTCCAGAATACAGTTACAGGTAAAACATAACAGGAAACTGCACTAAAAATGATTTTAAAGAAAAAACATATTAGCACTATTTAATACAGAACTGTACCTTTGAATGTACCAGACGAGCACATCAGACTGATTTTGTGTAATTAACCTAGATCGTCATCGTGCCTGCCTTTGCTTCAAGTTCTCCTTTAGCATTTATTGTATGAATGTATGGGCATAGCAGTTCTAATAATTAACTCTTTTTTTTTAATCAAAACTGCGTGCGAGGATTTTTACAATACTGTTATACTGTAATACTGTCTTCGAGGCCACTCATAAACCGTCGTTTCTTAGGCCCGTTTTGATTGTTTATTTTAATTTCCGGTATTGTCGTTAAGACATTCTGACTTCCGGTTCACTTTTGTCTTTTTAGGTTGTATTGTCTTGTTGTTGTTGTTTTTGTTTTAGTTTTTTTCATTAGTTGTTAGGCTTAAACTTGGAAGGATGCTGTGCCCAATGTTTGTTTAGCCTACTTTTGAATGAATTTAAGGTGGGTGCCTCAATTACTGTGTTAGGTAGTTTGTACCAGGAATCTACCACTCTATAAGCAAAGGATTTCCTCCTAATATCAACTCTTGTTCTTTTCTTAAATAATTTATTTGAGTTTCCCCGGGTGCCAGTATTCGGGGCCATAGTGAACAGTTTATTTTTATTTACTATATCGATGTTATTTAAAATTGTGTAAACCAAAATGCACCGCGCTTGTTAACGCATGCACTAGCGAAATGATCGTAGCTATTCTAACTGCATTAAATGCATTATAAAAGTAGTAAATCACATTAAAAGAAATCCAGTTTAAGATCATTATATTAGTTAATGTACTATAGCCTTACTAAATGATGAAGCGTAGTATGTTATGATTACGTATTTACAAATATTCAAAATTCTCACACACATAAAAATGCGTTTCTCTGTAGTCAGAGGCGAAGACATGATGTGTTTACCTTTTTATAGGCATTATGAAAGTAATATGCGTACCAGTATGTCCAAGTCAATGAAACTAGGGTGGATATTTGATTGCTTGCGAGCATGTGGTATAGGGGTAAATATGGAGTTGTGTATGACTGCATGCGTGTTGGTAAATGGATGGATATATATGACTGGATGGTGGTGTATATGTGACTACATGCGTGTTGGATGGATGGATGGATATATATGAATGGATGGTGGTGTATGTGTGACTACATGCGTGTTGGTAAATGGATGGATATATATGAATGGGTGGTGGTGTATGTGTGACTACATGCGTGTTGGATGGATGATTATATATGAATGAATGGTGGTGTATGTGTGACTACATGCGTGTTGGTAAATGGATGGATATATATATGAATGGATGGTGGTGTATGTGTGACTACATGCGTGTTGGTAAATGGATGGATATATATGAATGGATGGTGGTGTATGTGTGACTACATGCGTGTTGGTAAATGGATGGATATATATGAATGGATGGTGGTGTATGTGTGACTACATGCGTGTTGGTAAATGGATGGATATATATGAATGGATGGTGGTGTATGTGTGACTACATGCGTGTTGGTAAATGGTTGGATATATATGAATGGATGGTGGTGTATGTGTGACTACATGCGTGTTTGATGGATGGATATATATAAATGGATGGTGGTGTATGTGTGATTGCGTGCGCGTTGGTAAGTGGATGGATATATATGAAGGAATGGTGGTGTATGTGTGACTGAGTTCGTGTTTGATGGATGGATATATGAATGGATGGTGGTGTATTATGTTGGTAAATGGATGGACATATATGAATGGATGGTGGTGTATGTATGACTTCATGCGTGTTGGTAAATGGATGAATATATATGAATGGATGGTGGTGTATGTGTGATTGCGTGCCTGATGGATGGATGGATGGATGGATGGATGGATGGATGGATGGATGGATGGATGGATGGATGGATGGATGGATGGATGGATGGATGGATGGATGGATGGATGGATGGATGGATGGATGGATGGATGGATGGATGGATGGATGGATGGATGGATGGATGGATGGATGGATGGATGGATGGATGGATGGATGGATGGATGGATGGATGGATGGATGACTACAAGCGTGTAGGTAAGTGGATGGATATATATGAAGGAATGGTGGTGTATGTGTGACTGAGTTCGTGTTGGATGGATGGATGGATGGATATATATGAATGGATGGTGGTGTATGTGTGACAACATGCGTGTTGGTAAATGGATGGATATATATGAATGGATGGTGGTGTATGTGTGACTACATGCGTGTTGGATGGATGGATGGATATATATGAATGGATGGTGGTGTATGTGTTACTACATGTGTGGTGGTAGAGGCGTAACTGTGGTGCATATATTATATGACTGCATGCGTGTTGGTTAATGAGTTGGTGGAATATGGGTGGGTGTATGTGACTGGGTGGTGGGGCATGGGTGGGTGAATGTGACTGGGTGGTGGATCATGGGTGGGTGTATGTGATTGGGTGACGGGACGTGGTTGTGTATATATGACTGGGTGACGGAACGTGGGTGTGTATATGTGACTTGGTGACGGAACATGGGTCTGTTTATTTGACTGATTGGTTGAACACGGGTGGGTGGATGGGACTGGGTGGTGGAACATGGGTGAGTATATATGACTAGGTGACGAAGCATGGGTGTGTATATGTGACTGGTTGGTTGAACACTGGTGGGTGGATGTGACTTGGTAGTGGAGCATGGGTGAGTATATGTGACTGCGTGACGGAACATGGTGTGTTTATGTGACTGGTTGGTTCAACACTGGTGGGTGGATGTGACTTGGTGGTGGAGCATGGGTGAGTCTTAGTGACTGGGTGACGGAACATGGGTGTGTTTATGTGACTGGTTGGTTGAACAATGGTGGGTGGATGTGACTTGGTGGTGGAGCATGGGTGAGTCTTAGTGACTGGGTGACGGAACATGGGTGTGTTTATGTGACTGGTTGGTTAAACAATGGTGGGTGAATTTGACTTGGTGGTGGAGCATGGGTGAGTCTATGTGACTGGGTGACGGAACATGGGTGTGTATATGTGACTGGTTGGTTGAACAATGGTGGGTGAATGTGACTTGGTGGAGGAGCATGGGTGAGTCTATGTACTGGGTGACGGAACATGGGTGTGTATATGTGACTGATTGGTTGAACAATGGTGGGTGAATTTGATTGGGTGTGGAGCATGGATGAGTATATGTGACTGGGTGACGGACATTGGGTGAGTATATGTGATTAGGTGACGGAACATGGGTGTGTTTATTTGACTGGTTGGTTGAATACTGGTGGGTGAATGTGACTTGGTGGTGGAGCATGGGTGAGTCTATATGACTGCGTGACGGAACATGGGTGTGTTTATGTGACTGGTTGGTTCAATACTGGTGGGTGAATGCGACTTGGTGGTGGAGCATGGGTGAGTCTATGTGACTGGGTGACGAAACATGGGTGTGTATATGTGACTGGTTGGTTGAACAATGGTGAGTGAATGTGACTTGGTGGTGGAGCATGGGTATTATATGTGACAAGCTGACGGAACATGGGTGTGTATATGTGACTGGTTGGTTGAACACTGGTGGATGAATGTGACTTGGTGGTGGAGCATGGGTGAGTCTATGTGACTGGGTGTCGGAACATGGTTGTGTTTATGTGACTGGTTGTTTGAACAATGGTGGGTGAATGTGACTTGGTGGTGGAACATGGGTGAGTATATATGACTGGGTGACATAACATGGGTGTGTATATGTGACTGGTTGGTTGAACAATGGTGGGTGAATGTGACTCGGTGGTGGAGCATGGGTGAGTCTATGGGACTAGGTGACGGAACATGGGTGTGCTTATGTGACTGGTTGGTTGAACACTGGTGGGTGAATGTGACTCGGTGGCGGAGCATGGGTGAGTCTATGTGACTGGGTAACGGAACATGGGTGTGTATATGTGACTGGTTGGTTGAACAATGGTGGGTGAATATGACTTGGTGGTGGAGCATGAGTGAGTCTATGTGACTGTGTGACGGAATATGGGTGTGTTTATGTGACTGGTTGGTTGAACAATGGTGGGTGAATGTGACTGGTTGGTTGAACACTGGTGGGTGAATGTGACTTGGTGGTGGAACATGGGTGAGTCTATGTGACTGGGCGACGGAACATGGGTGTGTTTATGTGACTGGTTGGTGGAAAATGGGTAGTGTATGTTACTGGATGGTGGGGCATGGCTGGATGGGTTATATATTGATAGTGTACGTGGTACCAATGACAAAAATAACATTTTAAATTAACTACCCATTCGATAAGCTTCGGCGTTTAACTGCTTTCATCGGTACATTAAGTCTTACAGTTATTTCAAAATGATATTAAGATAAATATAAGCTTAAAACTCCCTGTGTATGGATCCAGTAACGCGTTTTTTGTAAAGCGTTTTAGGTGTGATCAGCTGCCGTTTTAACATCTGAAGAAATATGTTAATAGTGACGCCATAATTGATCTCAGAAATAATAACCGACCATCGTCTGCATAATAGCTTTTCTATCCATTTATGAACAGCTGGTTTCTTAATTAAAGTTGTTTGGATAGTGTTCAATATTCTCCTATTGTTAATATACGAACTGGTTTATTATAACTATACCTATGAACATTGTAGTGTGTCTATCCAGAAAAAGAAGTATTTCGCATGACGTTACCATAACGACCGTATAGTATTTATATTTTATCATGCGATAATTACATTTTGAACGATAAAAGATAGTCATTAGCCTCAAAATAAACCTACGGAACATAATACAAATTGTCAGTTTAATACTTCCTATGTTAAAATCACACGGTTAGTGACATAGAATATCAGCTGTAATCTGGAGAGTGTTAGAAAAGTGAGAAATGCAGGACGATATCACGTTTCTTCAGGAACCAATTTACAGACCTACTTGTACATGTAGTAAGCGGCCACTCAAAAGAGTGTCTAAAAGTGGTCGCTAAATAAAACGGTCGTTGAATAAAGTACCGTGACGAAAGCGAAAGTAAATATCCAGCTGAAAATTACATCGTAAGTGCATGTTTTATGATACAGTTGTCGGGGGAAATCAGTTTCGTTTCAAACGTTTATTTCCCTCTTATCTAATTTAACGGTCATCTTTTGCGTAGTTTTCGATATAGCTAAAACTATATGTTGCTGTCAGTTGTGTAGATGATTAAAAAAAAATACTTCGGTCACAAAACAATAATTTATAAAGAGCCGTCAAGCTTCCTATGTATTTTAAAAAAATAATAATGTTTTAGTCAACAAAATCTAGCCGAGTCGGGGAGTTTTCCAGAAAAAAAACTGCATGTATGTCACAAAAAATAATTAATGAAAATATCATCATTTATTCAACGTTGCTTTATTTGTACATATTGTTCAACACAATATTCGTTGACAAAAAAAGATAACCAATGCCCAACTATGTTGCTGCTGGTGCATGTTATGTGGATTTTTAAGCCATCTTGAAGAAATAAAACAGCTTAGGAACCACGTGTACGTGTTCGCAGAATAAATATCTATACAGTTACAGGATGGAAAATCCATCCTATGCTAAAGGATGGAAACGTCCCTTACAAAACACTGCATACTGAGATCGGATGGTTGCCATTCAACTTCTGACTGTGTATTAATTATGCTTTAAATAACACCATTTACCCGAAAACGAATGGAAGCAGGTTCAAAATATAAACTGAGAAATTGTTGTCTAAACTTTTACGAAAATCATTTTTGGGCAATTTACAATTGTGTTGGGCAATTTACAATCGTTTTGGGCAATTTCTAATCCGAGCCTTCTCGATTGGCTGTACCAAATCATACAGTAAAAGTACAGAATGGACTAGTCGTGAATGTTCAAATATGTTATCGACATAGAAACGTATTTCTTTTAAAACTTCTTAATATTTTTTGATAACTGAATATAAAGTGTACATTCTGAGTCCTGGCAATGTTAAAAGTTCGCCGAAAGCATTTTTTCAAAAAGGGGGAAATGACTTTTTTTTTCAACAAGGTAGTTAGAAAAACCAGGGAGTAAGTATCGAAGTCTGAAATGGTTCGACGGTATCGACTTCAATAAGATCAATATTGCATGCATTAAGAGTTAAAACAATTTATTATTATTATTATTATTATTATTATTATTATTATTATTATTATTATTATTATTATAAAGAAATGACAAAATGATTTAAGAATGCGAAGATCGTCGGTACCGTGCGCAACCAGCTGGTTGCGGCGAATTACGCTTTTTTAAAAAGGCAATTCCTCGGACGGTACAAAACTACATGTATATAAAATGTCAAAATCATTTTTAAAAAAAGTCCTTGAACACGTTTAGTCCATGTGACAGACCTCGGATTTAGGGGTATCATTACCAATTTGATGAATAGATTCAACCATGATTTTCAGTTAGCCTGGTGTCTGAAGTGTCCAAAATTGGTTGATGGACTTCCGGGTCACTTTGCTAAATGCCATTTTGGCGGCCATCTTTAAATATGGCCGCCGTTATTTCATTGAAATTGAGCGCGTCAGGGAAACCTTCATAAATCCTCAACAGATTCACCTATTGATATGAAATATGGCTCAAAATGTTCGCAATAAAATTATGCATCTGCTGGTATATAATATATGTTGTTGAATGAATCATATCTTTTTCAAATCAACAGATTATTCTGAAAAAAGCAACGTTTTAGTATTTTTTTTCAAGATTTATTTTATAAGTTTACTACCAAATCATGTTCAGAGTAATTTTAGTCAAATTATGTATTTGGTCTTCTTAAGTTATTAATTTGGCAACAATAAAGACGCTCAGTAGCCCTCTCTGTACAGCGGTGGCCGCAAACTCAACAAAAATCTTGAGTAGACTGTCAATCAATGTGGAACGTCGGCGAGGCAGGGTACCAACTAAGTGAACGTTTAGCTTGGTCTCCAATCTGGGGATTTCCACCAAATTTAGTTTCGCTTCTGGAGAATTCGAAAAAAGTTGAGATTTTCATGCAGATGCTGCGTTCCTAGGGTGAGTTTCTATCACCTGTAGCGGACTATGACGTCATAATCTATTATGACGTCACACCTAGACTAGAAACGAACCAGTTGAACTTTCCAATTTGCTGTGACAAGATCCTGTTCTGGACTACAAACGTTTGTCACCATGGCTGATTTTCCTAAACGGCGGAAACTTGACCAGGTTTCATGTTTGATCTGTGGGGAGCATGCTTCATCAGATGAACTTGTGAAACCAAAGGATGCAGATTCCTGGCAGACACTCTGTGACGCGGCAAAGATTAGGTTATTCGATCCGATCTTGACTTTAAAAGTAGACGATCCAACTAATATACCAAATGTGTTTTACCATCGTGAATGCAGATCAAAGTTCACTCACAAGAAAGAACTGTTAAGATTCAAGAAGCTCGCTGATGACGAGGAGAAAGAATCTGCAACACAAAGGAAATCATTACGTCAAGGCGCATCAGAAACCACTCGTGTATATGATAGATTATGTGTCTTCTGTGAATGCAGGAACAAGTGTTTGAAAGGTACATCAACTCGAGAATCGTTGATTCAGGCAATAGAACTCCGGGCTGACATGACACTTCGAGCTGTCGCAACTGAAAAAAATTACACAAAGATGTTAGCAATTACCTCACGAGATATAGTAGCAGCTGAGGCGTGTTACCATGCATCATGCTACAAAAAATGCACCAGTGTCCGAAAGCAAAACATCTCAACTGATTCTGCGGTGAATGAGAAGAACGATGACTATAAAATTGCAGAGGCTAAAGCATTGCAGATGTTGTACAGGTATATCCGCCTCAACCTGTTTTCAAACCCTCGTATTTTCCCATTGGGAGACCTTACTTCAAAGCTAGTTTCCCTGTTACAGGATGAAGGCATAGATGAAATTAAACCATCAACTAAAACGCATATCCGTAGAAACCTTGAGTCTGAATTTGGTGATACCTTGCACTTCTTCTCCGCTGGTACTAGTAACCATGTTTACATTATACCAAACAACCTTTCAGCAGATGCCATTGCTTGTGACTATATAAATGTGAAGGACAAACTTGAAACATACAAACACAGTCAACAATGTGAACAACTGATTGTTCAGGTTGCTCAAATAATACGAGATAAAATTTCAGAATGTGTAAAAGAGCAGGCCTGGCCACCTACTCCACAGGAGTTGACTGAAGACTATGTTCAACTTCCTGATTGTCTTGTACAGTTCTTAAACGTGCTTATTGGTGGTAATCAGTCTGTTACCTCTGATAAAGCCCACCGGCTGACACTCTCATTCGGTCAGGACATCATTAGTGCTGTTACAAATGCTCGTGTTCTAACTCCGAAGCATATCCTCCTTTCATGGGCTATCAAGGCTTTGACCGGAAATGTTGAACTCATTAAGACATTGAACCGCCTTGGTCACGCATGTTCTTATACACGATTACAGGAGATAGATACAGCCTTGTGCGTGGAAAAGATGAGCAGTATAGATGAAAAAAAACCCGCCCTTCCTTCATGGGCACATCCATGCATACCAACTGTCCTCGCCTTTGACGACATTGACAGGCAGGAGGAAACACTAAGTGGTGGAGGCACATCGCATCGTGTAAATGGTATTATTATTCAACCACAAACTCTCTCATGTGCACCAGAGAGAAAATCAACTGTCGACAAAAAGAAGAAACGACATTCTTTGGAACTATCTGAGCAACAACTGCCCATTTACATCTCAGCCAAAAGGACAGGTCCTCCGGCGTTGAAGTCTGCCAACCTGTCCGTACCTCTGTCTGATGCAGTACAGAGGGCAAGGCAGAAAAATTTCCTATGGATGATCACCAGACTTCATGACACTGTCAACCAAACAGTCAGCTCTTGGACTGGATTCAACATCAAAACAAGAGACAATGTAGCCGTAAAGTCTGACAAGGTTGGGTACTTGCCCACAATCAATTCGCCAGCGACAGAACTAAAGACTGTTCAAGAGATCCTTTCACAGTCAGTCTCCATTCAAGAGCAGCTAGGCATGGACAAGATTGCTGTTGTTAGGGACCAGGCTCTGTATGCTAAGGCAACAGAGGTCGCCTGGAAACAACAACTTAGATTTGAGAATATACTCCTGATGATGGGTAATTTCCACGTTATTTGTAATATGCTGTCAATCATTGGGAAATTATTCCGAGATGCAGGACTTCGGGACCTAGCCGTCGAAGCTGGGGTAATAGCCGAGGGTTCAATAGACAAAGTTCTAGATGGAAAGCAGTATAATAGAGGTGTTCGTCTGCACAAACTAACTTACGAAGCACTGATGCGACTTGTATGGAGGAGATTCGTTGAATGGTTAGAGAATGACCACAGTGCGGACCTGCCACATTTAGACGTAACGTTGCGTGTTGTGATGGCTATGCATGATGATACTTGTGCGGCCACACTGGAATCTACTACGAAGGAGGAGTCTTGCCAGAAGATACTCCATCTGCTAGGTTGTTACCTGGATGTTTTGCGGCATGACAGTGGACATTTGGCAGCTTTTTGGATGATGTATCTTGACATGGTTGAGATACTGCTGGGACTCATTCGCGCAGATCGTGAAGGTGACTGGTACCTACATTTATCTAGTATTAGAAACATGATTCCTTGGTGCTTTGCATTGGACAAGACAAACTACGCTCGCTACCTACCAGTATACTATGCACAGATGACACGATTAGAGGAGACATGCCCAGACCTCCATGCTCACTTTCTAAATGGTGGGTTCTCCGTTCAGCTTGGGAAAGCAAACCCTTTTGCGAAGATTGCCATTGACCAGACTGTCGAGGAAACGGTTAACAAAGATACCCAAACTGCTGGTGGAACGAAAGGCTTCAGCTTAAAACCTAGTGCTCTGGCACGCTTTTACCTGACAGCTGAACACAGAGCTGAAGCTTTGAGACAGCTTCGAGACTTCGTATCATCATCGAACCAGAGTCAGCAAGGACTTGGTCATACCGACCTACAGCCATCGAGGGTAAAGAGGGATGAGGCTGATGTGATGTCTATTGTCGATATGCTTGAAAACAACTGGACAAACCCATTTTCCAATCAACTGTCAGATCTTATTAGCCTGTCTACTGGTGCAGCAGCTACATCAGCAATAACAAATGATATGTTGAAGGCTCACAGTAAAGGTGAAGAGGCTCTAAACAATCACATGGAGAGGCTGGAGACAGGGTCAGGATTTCATGATCCGATCAAGAAATTGAAATTACAAACATTTAGTGCCTTACAGAAAAGCACTGTTGTCAAAGCTGGTGCCAACAGAGAGATCATCCTGAAAGCAGACAATCGCGCCTTTGGACAAATGTTACTGATCGCTCAAAACAGAAAGTTGGCTATAAAAGAAGTACTTCAATATCCACTGGGTCCGAAACCATGGGCATTAGCAAATCCCGATGGAACATTGAAAAAGACAGGAAAAGCAACATTAGGCACACACCTTGAAAAGGCAGTTGCAAATGTTGAGTTACCAACTGGTTCTCGGGCGACTGTAGTTGATGCCATGGCAATAGTACAGGCGATTCAGGGAGAGAATCTTACTTTTGACGAACTATCTGATACGATCCTGAAGAAAGTCCTCAATGAAGGTTGGGGGAGTGCACGAATTGATGTCGTTTTTGACCTCTACAAAGAGCATTCAATCAAAGCCGCTGAGAGAGTGAACCGTGGTTCACAGCGTGGATTTCTGTTCAGCCAGATAAAACCTGGACATCGAATCAAGAACTGGAGAAGGATCTTAGCTAGTACAGAAAGCAAAGCCAAACTCACCATTTTTTCCTGGCAGAAAATTGGAAAGAACAGCACAGTAGGGACAAACTTGGCAAGATAATACTGATGGTAACCTCGGGTGAAAAATGTTTCCAAATATCAAAGGATGATGTGTTGGAGATTGAACAGCTCAGATCAACACATGAAGAGGCAGACACAAGGATGATGATCCACGTGCAACATGCAGCAGCAAACTATAACAAGGTTGTAGTGATTTCTGAAGACACTGATGTGTTCATAATTCTCCTTTCTCTCCACGCACAGATGGGTATCAGAATCCTATTGAGAAGGGGTAAGAAGAATGCAGTGAGACTGATAGACATATCGCGGCTAGGGACAGTTCTTGGGAAAGATGTATGCTCGGTGTCCACGCCTATACTGGTTGTGATTCCATTAGCTCCTTCTCTTGGCAAGGCAAGGTCAAAGCTGTAAATTTGATTTGCAAAAACCAGGTGTACAGAGAAATGTTCACAGATTTCGGACATGAATGGCACATAACGGAGGATATGTTCCAAGTGATACAAGCATTCACATGTAGTATGTACTGTTTAAATACAAACATCGAAGAGGTCAACAAACTCAGGTACGAAATGTTCCGGTCAAGAAAAGGTGACATATCATCAGGACTGCTGCCTCCATGTGAAGATGCACTACGACAGCATACGAATCGTGCAAATTACCAGGCGGCGATCTGGAGAAGAAGTCTAGATAGTTCACCACAGATACCCAGCCCAACTGATGGACATGGATGGAACCTAATAGACGGAGAACTTGGGATATGCTGGCTGACAGGACCACCAGCACCGGATGTTGTTCTTGAGTTGATGGCCTGTAAATGCCCTAGACGTTGCGATGAAAACTGTCCCTGTGTAATGAATGGATTGCCCTGCACACCAGCATGCAAATTACAGGACTGTACGAACATGCAAGATGAGAATGAGGTGCAGTCAGACGACATGGAGGACAGTGACAGTGACGAAGGCTAAACCTCGTGTAAGGTAGGATAAATACACAAGCCGCAAAATTGAATCAAATAATAAAGTCAATTATTTCAATGTAACGGTTGTTGCTGATATCTAGTAAATCACTTTAGTTGACCAAATAGATAATTTGGCTTATATGGGTCTGAACATGATTTGTTAGTAAACTTATGAACAGAAATCATGAAAAAAAATCGAAAATGTTGCTTTTTTCAGATTAATCTTTTATTTGGAAACTAATAGTATTGATTAAACAACATGAATCATACATCAACAGATGCAGAATTTTATTATGAACATTTTGAGCCAATTACATATCAATAGGTGAACCTGTTGAAGAGTTATGAAGGTTTCCCTGACTCGCACTATTTCAAAGAAAAAACGGCGGCCATATTTAAAGATGGCCGCCAAACTGACATTTGGCAAAGTGACCCGGAAGTTCATTAACCAATTTTGGACACTTTATACATCAGGCTAACTGAAAATCGTGGTTAAATCTATTCATCAAATTGGTAATGAAAATCTGTCTGTCACATGTACTAGTTAGAGAAGGCTCGGATTAGGCAATTTCATACATTTATCTTAAAAATTAAGGCAAAATACTTTTGATAACGTATGCTATTTCTAAATTGATAGGTATATTATAAAAAAAAATATGTTGAAAATATGTCATTTAAATGTCCAACGTAACTCTTTTAATAATCTAAAATACCACGTATGCTCAACTAGCATAAAACAGCAGTTGAGCGGAATATTTTAATATATAAGGTAGTATACGTATTGTAAATAAACAACGCATATTCGTTTTGAATAAATAAAAAACACAAATGTTTGCCAATTGTTTAAATAATGACAAAGTTTCAAAGTTATTTAGGCAATTGAAATACAAACATTCAGTAACAAAAATATAACAATATCAAAATAGTAATGCAACGATGAATAAATAGCAATAACAACATGTTTTTATTTATAACTGCCCATGAACATCCTTGCCAGAGACAGTATCTCAAGTTTAAATGTCCCAAAATGTTTTTTTTTAAATCATAAGATTTGATTAACATGCAAACATGTATAGGCCCTACTACACAGATCTTCCCTTATAACAGATAACAATAGATATACGAGACAGCTGCCCTATAATCAGATCCCTTCTCTCCCCGCCCCGCCCCCGATCCCCGCCCCCGCTCACCGCCTGCCCCGTTTATTTAACTGGTACCTTGCAAGATTACTGGTCAAATATACTCAGCAAAAATAGAAACGTCACTCTTTTAAGCTGTGATTTGCATAGGGTTGACTTTGTTACACTTTGTACACCAATCTAGATACAATTTCATCATGTTATACTTATCACTCATTCTGATCAATATTAATAATCACCAAAAACCAAAGTTTGTTTGTTGCTGCTAAAACATGTTTTATTCAAATTGCGAAATCACTATAGTTTTATGATAAAGGGAGGTAATCTGAAAATATTCCTTCTTGAAAGCTGTATGGCGCAAAAATGAGTGAAAATATCAGCGTCTTTTCTCTGTTTTTGTGGTAATGAGGTCATTCTCTGTTTATTTCAATATAACAAAACTGTGTTAACTCAGAGTTTTAACCAAAAGACCCGAAAATGCTGTTTAAACCAAATCAAGGGGAATAAGTTTGCCCATAAGTTTGATTCAAAGAAAATTGTTTTCATGACAGTGTTGACCTTGAATAAAGGTATTGGCATATAAGATTAAATAAAATATAATTTCATTGTGTCTAAATCTATGGGTAAAGTTGGGAACGTTTCTATTTTTGCTCAGTATACTGCTCGTTGGTTTCTGAAATCACAAAAGATAAAGCATTTTATATTATTTTTGGCTGATTGATTCCATCAAATTTAAATTGTCGTTTGTCATAGCATCTTAAAATGGCAGGATTATACGGATGGCTGTCTTTGATATGGACAAAATAATCTTCAGGATCATGGGTCACGTGTCCACAGTCTTCGCAGACGTACACCTTTCCGCGTCTTTCTTTGTATGTATATTTAAATTCGATTCCATGAATTTTACGACAGTGTGATTCTAATGAGCACCGCTGAGTGAACGCTTTGTCGCACAATTCACATTTGTAAGGGCGAACACCTGAAAAGAAAACGTCAGATATTCAGCTATGTTTCAACAATATATTACACATAACGTATGTTTTCAATTTGTGTAAGATACGTCGCGAAATAGCACAATTAGATGTATTTACATAATGCAATATTCGTGTTGTCCAGGCTGGCCCACAGGGGTCCGGCTCATGTGCTTTGTCGATAAATACCAGTTGAAATCGAACAAAAGTGTCCTACATGAGTTGGGAAGACATCTGAGTCCAGCACCCATATCATAGAATAGAACTTCATACAAGGGTAATCACTTGGCATACAGGTCATTCTCACTAAGTTCAGTCTATGCTGAATATTGTTTTAATTAAAAGAGCAAATCATTTAACTCTACATGCCTTCTATACCCAAGTGTTCAAGGTGTCCAACATTGGTATATATTTTAATATCGCTCGATACAGTACTGAGAAATCGTCATCGAAACGTTGAAAATCTGGTCAAATGTTTAAGTCGGAAGACCCCGTGCCTAAACACAGTCACTCTGTAAACAACAACTCTAACGGCAGTTGCGTACGAAACGAGACCACGGATCATTTAGTCGTCACCGCAGATAATGAATGCTAATTGTTTTCCTAACCAGTTAATTCGATGGAAGCTACATTTTCTCTTCTGTTTACAACCGTCAAATTTTGTTTCAATCGGCAGCCATATTGGTCTGGTACCCTTCCCCAACTGCGCTCGAATAAAGAATAGCGGGCGCAGTATGGGACGGGTACCAGACCGATATGGCTGCCGATTGAAACAAAATTTGACGGTTGTAAACAGAAGAGAACATGTAGCTTCCATCGAGTTTTATTTTCATCCAAATATAGCAATAAATGTGTGTCCTATTTAAATATTTGGTTGTTTAAGCAGGTATTGCGTTTTACTGCTTTATAAAGAAAGCGGGCATAGCTTTATCAATATATGGTATATACAACCATGAGCCTTGTAGCTAAAAAAAAAGCATATAAACGAACGTATACGTCATATGTACTAGTGCTTATTTTATTAAGCACAGTGTTCAATAAGTTAGTTATTTTAGAAGCCGAAACGCTAAGCTTTCGAAAATAAGAATTGACTGTACCTGTATGTGTTCGTGTGTGCCTTTTCAGATCGAATGTGTCGTTGAAACCCTTCCCGCAGAATGTACATAAATAACGTTTCACGTCACTGTGAGTTTTAAGATGACGCTGTAGAAGCTTCGGGAACTCAAACGACTTTCGGCAAATCTTGCAGAAAAACTTTGTTTCTCTGTAACTGGTGTCTACAATTTGTGATTTCAAACATACTATAATCAACATAATACATTCGTGAAAACAATTTTCTCACCTCCTAGATGAAATAAAAACTGTTAATCACTCCATAACAACAAACAATTATGCCGAAAAAAAACGTCATCGGGTCAGTATACGGTGAAATTCTATTATTACCTCACCATAACTTTCGAAATATTTGACCGGTTTCAATAAATTCCGACTCATTGTCTTAGTTGTTTCCAGTCTAAGTATATCTTTCATAACAACTTATGTATATTAATTCATGGCAATATCCAGATAATAACACTTACGTGTTGTGTCTTTGATGGAGGAGCATTCCGGCGATAGATAACACTTACGTGTTGTGTCTTTGACAGGGGAGCATTCCGGCGATAGCAGGGGATTCTTGAGACCATATCCACCATTTATCAGCTCAATGTTTGCAGGAACAGTGGTTGGCTGTAGACGAAATAATACAACTAGCGTATATAAATAAATGTCGCTTATATACGGTCTTACTACACTACACACCACTAACCATACTACTACTACTAATAATAATAATAATAATAATAATAATAATAATGTTTCACAACGTAAAATATTAAAATATAAAAATATATGAAATAACAGGAGTTTGAATCAGTGGAAATGGACATGTGGCTGTCCGTACAAATGCGCATAACTTTGCTTTTCTTAAATATATATAGTAAAACCTTAATGTTAAAAAAGCTGCAGAAAACACAAACCTTGTTAGAATACTGAGAAGCTTATTTTATCATGAAACCAAACATGTCGGCTATTAAACTTCATCAAGAATAAGAGGTTAAATATCAACTATGAAAGATTTTTTCATTTGTATTCTAAGACTGGGACGAATATTTTCGAACCCTTGCAATGTTTAAATATATACTGAAAGGAAAAAGAAACGCATAATCAAACAAATGCCTATACTACACTATTATACACACATAATTCCACGTATTATTCCAGATATATCTCAATGTGATTTGTACAAAAAGGGGCTACAACTAATTACAGAAAGGACAACTCTTTCGTGTAGTAAAACTTTTAATCAAAGTATACTTTGTTACACGAAATTCATAAATGTTGAAGTTTCGCTTGAAAAAGTCAAGCCATTTCAGTATTGTATTTACTGTTAAGATATTACAACGTTTAAAGCCTTAGTTTGCTCACCTGCTTGAGCCAATGCGCATTCTGGCGATAATGCAAACTTTAAAGGGGTAACTATTAGTGTGTTCGGTGCTGTTTAAACCTTCTTTCCGAAAGGACAGACCTAATGCCGCCCTGTGTCATTCGATTAGCAGTAGCATATTCAACATATAATATATAGCGAAAATACTCATTATGCTTTTCTTTTTCCTTTCAGTATATTATTAAAGCTGTCAAACAGCACGATAAGCTGCATTTCGAAATATCGATAACATATCCATAATACAATTAAAGTAAAATATAAATGGAAACTACAATAAAAATATTTTAAAGAAATTAAAACAGCAATCTTTAATAAAGAACTTCTTTCGAGCATAAGCACATCCGGTCGATATGTCTATAGGAATCGGGTAATGGAGCTTTTTAATCGAAATGCATTGGCAATAATGTCCTAAATGATATTAAAACATTGCTAGTACATGTATTTTGTAAAATGTTCATCAACAGGTGTTTAAGTTTTATGTTATAAGTTCATAGTGTAAATAGTTGCACCTGCTTTAAAATTGTCGTCCATTTTTGTTAATCCGCTAAACTGCTATGTAAAGGGAAATTAGGAAAATAGTTTCAATGCTCTTTATGCATTTGCTACACGAATTCCTTTGAAATGTTATCACGTGCAATATTTTAGTGTTTACTTACTAAATTTGGTGACTTAAAAACGTTGCTCGCAGACGGTTTATCCGGACATTTGAAGACATGTACTGATCGTTGTGTCGGTGAGATATCCGCTCTATTTCGGTGTATGAGATCACATGGACTGTCTTGTAACTTCATGTATGGATGATAATATAGATGAGCATGATGATCCAAATGGGTCGCCTTTGGTGCTCGAACGTGTCCATTTCTCACAAAATTGCTTTCTATGACTGATGTATTGTAACGACTAAATGCGTCACGTGATAAATTAAGCGCCTTATTTTGATTGGATGTTTGATGCACTTGATGGCCATCGAAAACAAGCGTCCCTGTGGGTGATGAAGGTGACAAAGATGGCGGTGATAAAGGCGAACGAATGTTAAAGTTGTTATTGTTCACGTCCGTGTCGCCGAAGTGCCTGTAATACCTCGGGTACCCGATTGGAAGAAATGTCGGTTTCTGAGGAAACGCGGCGTTTTGTGGATGTGTTTGCTCAAGGCGCTGTTTCACGATAGACCAGTATTCAAATGCAGATCTTGCTGAGTTGTAGGAGACGACTGGTTCCGTTGATTTGCCACCAATATCGGCGTTATCAGCTTGTACCGGAGACTCAGCAGTAGATAGTGTAAATGCATGTTTCTCATGGTGTGTGGGAACTTCTGTAAGAGATGCAGCAAGTTTTAGAATTGTAATTTAATATGCTTAATTTAGAAACTAAAATGACTCGGAAATAAAATGACTCAGAAATGTATGTGCTTTTTTGTATGTTTATTTTTCATTAATTTAAGTAGAACACTTAAATTAATGAAAAATAAACAAGTCTGTATAATATGTAAATCGTTGTTCTCTATTATTTGTTTAATCCTTAAATTAATTCATTCAGTTCATTAAACAATGGTTTTCATATAGGATTGCTTGAAACTAGCGTAGTTGTGTTCATTGTCAAACATTTTAATTGTTTTATTAAATAAATAAAAGTTTTTACCGTCGGCTGAGCCAGACAAATAGTACAATTGACGAGTTATTAAGGCGCAAGCGAAGCAACAACATGTATCAATGTTGTTGCTGTTGAGAATTACGCGATTAATAATACATAAAACATGGGTAACCGCGGAAAAGCTAAATGTACATATAAGAAAAAATGTTCAGTCGTTCAGCTGATTTAAATTTCTTCGATTGTTTTAGTTGCTTTCAATATGTTTCAAGTATTTTAAACGATACTTTCTGTTTTAATTGAGTAGCTATGAACGTTCAGTTATTTAAAAATAGCTATTACATTAAACGTAATAAACACATCATGGTGTTATGTTTCTGTCGTGAATCCATAGTTTAATAAAATGTGGTTGTGTACACCTACACAAATTTTGATTTACGAAACAAATCTATATAAACCGGTTAAGTGTTAGTAAACAATGTTCTGTGTGCAATTGCTGTGAAACATTAAATATTGCATGCATTTTAAAACTTGTTTGGGGCGCTTGTTTCAGCCGAATGTTTTCCAGCAATAGAATGAGCAATTTTATAAATACGGCCATATATAATATATCATGAGAACTAGAATGTTTAGTGGTAAATAAAACATACCTTACTTTTCAAAACCGGTTGAGAAATAAATATTTTACAGCCAAAATGCTTTTTTGGTGGGGCTTTTCCAATGTAAATTCCTTGTTGCTGAGGCAGCAAAAAATAAAGAAATTTCAAATAACTTCAGTTAGCGCTAATATTTTACTATAAAACTATCAGAGTGTCTTAATTTACATGTATCCAACACTTTAAAAACATTTTCGGATAAAAATCCTAAAAAAAAAAATAAAAAAAAATAAAAAATTCATGCAGCAGAATTTTGCATCAAAAACAAATTTTGCATGTGAACATTATATAGTAAGTAAGGTGTTTATATTTACACTAAAAATGTCCGTTTCGCTGAAATATATAAGACAAAAAAACTTTTGGCTGAAACAAGCGGCCCGAACAATACATTTAAATATTGTATTTTGCTTGTCATGGTGTTGTATGGTCATGGTGTTGTATGTTTCTAGTATCAGATTTGTCATGGTGTTGTATGTTTCTAGTATCAGATTTGTCATGGTGTTGTATGTTTCTAGTATCAGATTTGTCATGGTGTCGTATGTTTCTAGTATCAGATTTGTCATGGTGTTGTATGTTTCTAGTATCAGATTTGTCATGATGTTATATGTTTCTAGTATCAGATTTGTCATGGTGTTGTATGTTTCTAGTATCAGATTTGTCATGGTGTTGTATGTTTCTAGTATCAGATTTGTCATGGTGTCGTATGTTTCTAGTATCAGATTTGTCATGGTGTCGTATGTTTCTAGTATCAGATTGGTCATGGTGTCGTATGTTTCTTGTATCAGATTTGTCATGGTGTTATATGTTTCTAGTATCAGATTTGTCATGGTGTTGTATGTTTCTAGTATCAGATTTGTCATGGTGTTGTATGTTTCTAGTATCAGATTTGTCATGGTGTTGTATGTTTCTAGTATCAGATTTGTCATGGTGTTGTATGTTTCTAGTATCAGATTTGTCATGGTGTTGTATGTTTCTAGTATCAGATTTGTCATGGTGTTATATGTTTCTAGTATCAGATTTGTCATGGTGTTGTATGTTTCTAGTATCAGATGAGCTATTTTACTGCATCTATCTCAGAAAATAAAAGTAGATATAAAAGTTGAACAGGAAATGTAGGACCACAGACATCCAAATCACGCATCGACACAAACAACAACTACAAGGGTAAATAAGAGGTATAAGACAAACATAAATGGGAAAGCAATAGGGGATACTGGGGGCTTAAACAGGTTTTAGGGTGCACCAAACCTCCCACTTACCCTATTTCATCCCAATAAAAGGGGACAACATAAATAAATAAACCATATCCTCTAACAAATAAGGAAGCATTATTAGGCAATATAACACACATAGGACCATGTATATATGAATATAAAAAAAAATCCTAGAAAACCGCAAAACAAGTTCTCAACGTTCTTGCTTTGCAGAAGCCAAGTAATAAGAGAATAAACAATTAATTAAAGGCACGAGAAGACAATATTAGAGACAAACATCAAACAGTAACCGTTCGCTCAGGAGTTAGATCATCATTGGGTCCACAAGCCGTCCTGTCATCGCATAGTCTAACAGAAAAGCATAGAGGCGAACTGTAAATCAATCAACCATTAAACATGCAGAGCATTGCAAAGTGATAGGGTCATAACCTCTTTTGGTAAACTGTTTAACAAGTTTAATAAAGTTGGTATGAAAATGATAATGTCGAAGGAGCTTACGCAGTTTTAAAATTACGTCACTATAGAAGTTAGGTTGTGATAGTCCTTGTCGCAGAAGAGTTCTTGAATTAATTTTATATTTTAAACGAAGACAGTGTTATGATAATAAACTTTAACAATTTTTTCTTCGAATTTTATGGTAATGGTAGCGCTGATAGAGTAGCCTGTTAGTTGTACAAATGTTATGAATAACTCGACTACAAACTCTAGAAATACGAGTAAGTTGAGAAACATATATATACCCATCAGATGTTGCTCTGGGAACATCCACGTTTAAGAAGGGATATTTAACGATATCGAAATTAAAATCTTCATATATTTTTCTAATTATTTTTTTCATTTGAGAGATGCAAATCGAGAACATAGCAACCGTATTGGAAAAAATTAGCTTTGTTAAGTTGAAGTATTTTAGGGTATATATTATTTATAATACTAGAAACAGAAATAGTTGTCAATGTTCAATATGTCTTCCAGATACCGACAGATGTTATTGAAGGCTTCGATGACCTCTGCCTGGGTATCTGGTGAAAGACTCAACATGAAATCTCTTTCATAGCAAAACAAAAACAAATCTTCGACAAGATGTGCATAGATAGTACTGGAAGGGATACCAACAATTTATCTTAGAAACAGTAGTTCCAAATTGAAAAACAGTAGTTCCAAATTGAAAAACAGTAGTTCCAAATTGAATCCAATATTACGCTCATAAGTCGTATCCGACTTAACTGCATGTACTGTTATGAAAAGTAATCATGTTTACAACGGGATACTCTCTGACGAGGATAATACAATTTCTTTTGCTAGCAGTGTGCTTGAATGATTCTGATTATAATTCGCAGTGTCATTTAAGAACATGTACGACGCCAAAATAGCCGGCAGAAAGTTATCAAAAAGGGACTTGTGGTTGAGCTTAAAATAAATGTAAACCCGTTTAAAACAAACATAAATATGGTCGAAAATTACCGAGAGAGGTTATTCTATCACAGTCGGAGTAAGTTTAGATCTTGAATTACATAAATAAAACATATCCGAAGAAAAACGTTTCTCGATAAATCTCTTTAAAACAAGTAAAATTATTTTAACCCAGTTAATGGTTTTTTTTGCGACATTAATAATTCTTTATATTCACTATTTGAGCCTTGTTTTCAAATTCCCAAAATAAATTGTTTGTGTTGAACTGAGAAACAATATTTATATGTTAAAAAAATGAAAAAATATAAAAAATGTCGACTCTGAATAAGTTATCTGTAATTTACTATTACGTTTATGAAAAGTAATGTACAATGTTACCAATTTCAGTTTCAATCGTTGGCATTTGTAAGACGTCATCGCAATCTTCGGTTTCGTTAATAGGTTCATCGTTTGCGGTCCCGCGACTTTCCATCACGTCCGATTGGTCAGATTCAGCGTCACTCCATGATTGCTTCGCACTGCTTCTCTTACGTACAAGAAATGTTCTTGGCATTTTGTATAAAATAGGAAATTACGGAGACACTGTTTCTTAATTAAGTGATTTTTATTTGGTATTGTATAATTAGAATTAACTGTAACTTTTCGAAGCAATAATTCCGTTTTAAACATAAATCATTTCATGGGAAGAAATAATAGTCGTTTTTTGTCTTATAATCGTCCTCGAAATTACTATTAAAGTGTTTTAATAATTATGTAAATGCGATGTCTTCCAACAATACGTATTTTTATTCACAAGAAAAACGAAGAAAATTAAGATGTCTGAAATCCTTTAAACAAAAACATCCGAAATCTGTATATCTAAGGAAGTGTAAACATGCTGCGATATTTCATCTAACTGTTACTTTGGTAATGTGATGTTGTAGGTATTTGGTTGTCACGGATACTTGATCGCGCCGTTAATCTGTCAAACGGAGAGGCGTTCCCTATAACATATACCCCGAAACTTCATAGCTTATATTACTCTACCTCCACATCAATTGGACACGCTTCGGCGGGTGATTATCTACAAATGGATCTCCGTATCACTCGAATTCATTTGATTTTTAGTAATTTTGATGTTTTTTTATATTAGAAATAACGCCAAAAGCGTAGTTTATACATTCACATATTCTTTCATCTAGTATCTTAAATCGCGTATTTAACAAGAAATTTGATGGTTTGTCAACCAAAAATAAAACAGAAAAACACATCATACGCACGTTTCATTAGTCGAAGCTCCAGTCTGTAGTTAACAAAAAGCCTATTTGATTCATCCAAAACTGCAAACAGAAGTGAAAGGGGAATAAAACATATATATATTTCAGAGTAAATAAATATGAATAAATATAAACGTAGGATCATACATTAACGACTGAACCCAGGTTATAGATTCAGATGCATTTGGAGAAATAAATTCCGTTCTCTTATGACTTACACACATATATGAAATAACAGCAAAGAACAAAAACAACAACAATCACTAGACATCGACCTTCGTGAAAATGTCAAAGAATGAAATGCTGATAATGCACGCTAAGTACTGACTAGGTACTTCATGAAAGTGTTTAACTGTCTCAAGAAGATGATGTTTAATGTATATTGACGCACCAGTAGACAATACCTTTAATGTATGAACTTGTTATATGCCGACTGGTACCGGTGGAGATTTTAATGATTTTTTTTTAATTTACAGTCGTTATTGACAAGATATTTGTCTCGTTCAGAATGAAATTTGTTTTGATTTATTGATTGTTATTATTGAGATATTAAAGGTATTGTCTATTGGTGCGTTAGCTGTTTGGTTCAGTATATGTCAAACCACTGTAAAG